>JAGXJF010004849.1:0-100309 GCA_019208055.1 Stipa capillata
ACCAAGGAGGCAACGATTACGTGGCATCCATTACTTACCCCCACAGAAGATATTTTGCGTGTTCATCACATCTCGGAAGCTATCCACTACTTCCAGGATACCTGATTACGTTTAGCTCTTTCCATCGCACATCACCAACAACCGCGACGCCACAGGAAAGATTGCTAAATGGGCAGTGGACTAATGGCATTCACATAGTTTACACCCCCCACATTGTTATCAAGTCTCAAGCTCTTGCCGATTCATCGCCGAGTGGACAAAGTCCAGTCCCGCCCTCCTCATCGACCTCGAACATTGGACACTCTACTTCGACGGCTCATTGATGCTTTCAGGGCGCGGGCTGGCGTCGTGCTCATTTCTCCGAAAGAGAACGCTCAAGTACGGCTACAAATTCACTTCCCGCGTCCAACATGTCGCCGAAATGAAGCCTTACTACAACGTCTTCGCATTGCGACCTCACTCGGATCCGCCGGCTCCTCGACCGCGGAGACTCCGAACTGGTATCCGACAGGTATGAAGGATTGGTCATGCCGAGATCCAGCTATGGAAGCCTACTGCCAAGAGGTGCGCAAGCTTGAAAACCATTTCAATCTTCGATCACGCATGTCCTCCGCCGAGATAACGAAGCTGCAGACGCACTCGCCAAGCTGGGGTCCATCGGGATGTCGTCCCGACTGGAGTTTTTCTCCAGGAGTTGCATGTCCTTTCTATCAAAACGGAGACGGCGTCCGAAACCACCGAACCTCACCCAAAGAACTTGATAACACTCAGCAGCCGCCCCATGGAGTTTTGGTCATATCGATCCGACTGGACAATCCCTTCTCGACTACCTCTTGTGAGATATTCTCTCGTCGGAGCAGACCGAGGCGTGCCGCCTCGTGAGTGGCGCCAAGGCCTACGCCGCCATCGAAGCGAACTCTACAAGAAAAGCACCTCCGAATCCTCCAGCGGTGCATATCTCAAGATCAAGGGAAACAATTACTACGTGACATTCACTCGGAGTTTGCGAGCATCACGCGGCACCAAAGTCACTAGTCGGGAAAGCTTTCCGACAAGGTTTCTATGGTCGACCACCGTTTTAGATGCAGAGCACATCGTGCGTGATGGATTCGTAGCATAGAAAACAAAATTTTCCTACGAGATGCAAACGAAAACCTAGATGCAATCTAGAAAACCAAGATCCAATCTAGAAGAAGCTTGCAACGAGAGACAGATCATATCTACATACCCTCGACGAACACGTCAACGCAGCGGAGAATTTGACCGTTGTCGATGAAGCCCGCAGCCTCCCCGCAGCTAGTTATACCTCCCAGCCGCGAAGGGATCTTCTCGTGTTTCCAATCCGATCAAGCACCGCAACGAGCGGCACCTCCGAGATGTGGCACACGTACGGCTCGATGATGTCTCCTCCTTCTTGATCCAGCAAGGTGAGGTGAGAGGTAGATGAATCTCCAGCAGCACGACGGTGTGGTGGTGGATGTGGTGGAGAAATTCCTGCAGGGCTTCGCCAAGCAGCTGCGGGAGAGGAGTAGATGGGAGAAGGGAGGGGCTGGCAGCTAGGGTTCAAGGGGGCTGCGCCCAGCCCTCCCCCCTTATATAGGCTCGGTACTGTTCACAAGTAACAGTACGTGAACAGTAACTTGCCTCTCAAGTTCCTCCCTTTTTCCTTTATCTTTAGATCTCCTATTTTTAAGGATATCGATCTTATCCATCTAGGAAGGGGGGTACTGTTCACGTGAACTATTCACGTGTGTACTGTTCATGCAGTACCCTTGGTCCATGTGGACCCCTCTGGGATAAGTGGGCCCTACTCTAGAACCCTCCGGAACCTTTCTAGAACTTCTCCGGAACTCTGCCGGAAAATCCCGAACCTTTCCGAAACCCTAAAAATACTTTCCCATATAATCAATAGCGGGACATGGATGTCCATATTGATTCCCACATATTCAACAATATCATTTATCGGTTGAACCACGATGTCGAATGTTCCATTCCTTTGTCTCACGATATTTTACTTGCCCGAGATTTGATCGTCGTATCACCATACCTAGTTCAATCTCGTTTCCTGGTAGTAATCTTTACTCGTTCCGTAATACAACATCCTCTGTGACTAACTCCTTATCCCTTGCTTGCAAGCGACATCGAATGTGATTACCGAGTGGGCCCAGAGATATCTCTCCGCCGCTGGATGGACAAATCCCACTCTTGATACATGCAATCACAACAGTACTTCCGAGATACCTGAAAGACCCCTTATGCTCACCCCTTGTTTAATCTGTTTGCTTTTTCTTCTTAGTGTTATGGTTGATGCCCTCCAAGCTTCTTCCGGTACTAGGGAGTGGCATATCTCAGTGATCGAAGGACTAGAACATTTAACATATGATATGCTGAGCAAATAAAACTTAGTCGACACGATGCAAATGCTACGCTCACTTGGTCTATCTATCACGTCATTCTCCTAATGATATGACCTTGTTATTAATTAACAACTCATGTCCTGGTAGGAAACCTTACCATCAAAGTAATCAACAAGTTAGTGTTGAGAGATCACTAGGGACACGGTGTTGTTTATTATATAACCACACAGTAATACTGTTTTCATTAATACAATTAGAGCATGAGAATAAACTTTATCATGAACTTGAAATATGAGAAATAACAACTTTATTTATTGCTCTAGGGCATATCTCCTCCTTGAGCTCTGGAGGCTCGTCTTCCAGCAGCTGACAAAGGACAAGTCAACACGACAAGAAGCAAAACAATCACCAGGAGCTTGGATTTCCTTACGTGAGCCCAGGCGGCCTCTTGGAAGACCCTCCTCAGGGCAGTAATCTCACCCCGAGCACGTGGCGGCCTCCTGCGTCGCTTGAGGGTCCCCTTATGTTGTCCAACTCGGCTTGCACTGGCTGAGTCGATCGACCCAGGCCGAAAGTTGCTCCTGAAGAACTCGTCTATCCTCTGGACCGTTGTGGTTAGAGTCTGCGAGAAACAGCACAGAAAGTTAACTACCGAAAAATCGGTCAAGACCCTCCACGTCGGTTCCTTGAACCAGTGGAGCTCGGGGCTACACCCTGATCATGCACGCCAGAGTAAAATATATGTAAAAGACAAGGACCCTCAGCCCGACTACCTAGTCGACCGAAGCTCGGGCATCGTGTGCACCCAAAGGGACAACATACATGAATAAAGGATCCTCGCCCGCACTACTCTAGTCGGCGGAGGCTCGGGGATACTCCCCAGTGGAGTGCACCATCAGTGCACTCACATTTTTCCCCCAAAAAAAAAAAAAAAAAAAAAAAAAAAAAAAAAAAAAAAAAAAAAAAAAGGGGAGAAATTCTTTCTTTCCTTTTTTCTTGAATAACAGAAAAAAGACAATGCAAGGACAAAAGCTTTACTGCAACAATAGCCGCCGCAGTCTGCCGTTAAGCAGGTTGTCTTCTGTTCGGCTCCTGCGCCATTTTCACAGCATGCACCGGCGAGTGAATCTCCGAGCTGGGCGGTGACGTTCCATCGCTCGTCCACTCGTCTGCCTCCCGGGACGTCATACTCTACCTCCGGAGACGTCGCCCGTCGTGTGGGGTCCCGTTTGCCGGACCGCAGCGGCGCTGGATCGCCAGCTGGAATCCCGGCAGAGGGGGCATGCGCTCGATCAACCTCCCTCCACGAGGAGCACATATTGTCCTTGTCGTCCGGCGAGACGTATCCCGCCGGGCTTTCCTCTGGCTGAGACGGAGGAGAGCAGGCTGTGGCGAAGGACAGTCGCGGCGCCCTTGAAGAGATGAGGGCACAAACATTTGGACCGACTGGCTCTCCCCTTGACCGGACGTCGGGCACTCGACGAATAATCTTTGGTGGATGTCCCCGTCCGCCTGGATCTGCAGAAGCACTCAGCACGTCAGTTTCTCCCGTTGTGAAGACAAACAACAGGAAGTGTTCGCTCGGGGACTTACTTGACGGATCAGGACAGGGACACGCTCGTAGGCACGGCGGCAGCTGCTCGGTGCGGCGGCTGGGGAAGTCGGCGATGTCCCACGCGCGCGAAGGCGGCATCGCAGTCCTTTTTCCCTCCGATTGGAGGGACTTCATCCTCCGCCGCCTGAGGAGTCTCCTCGGCGGCAGGCTGGTAGGCACCATCGGGCAGGTGGGGCAGTGAGGAGCCGACTTGTCCTCCCGCGGGCGCGTCGGGGGCTGTCTCTGTCGTCCGGCAGGCGAAGGGGGACTTCATCTCGTCTTCCTCACTCGACAGCCGCAACACATAGACGGAGGGCGCTGGGCTCCTCGCGATGGGCGCCTTCCCCCTTGGTGACCCGGACCCTGCGGCCGACGGTTGAGTGCTCCCCTGCGCTGGCTTGCCCTCCGCTGGGGACATCGGCAAACCGGGGCTGGTTCCAATCTCATTCTCCGGGAGGGGAGCACTGGAACTGAACCCAAACAAATCCTGCGAGGTCGGGGGACACAGACGAAGACTGAGTATGACTCACTTGAACATATGCTACAAATGATGAAGTCGGGGGGCTAGCTCGGAGGATTGACGCGGCTGTGGGGCACCGGGTGTCTAGAGTATCCAAATCCGCTCCCTGAGCCATCAGCTTCCCGACTCGGCGTTTGATCTCCTCCTCCAGAGATCTTCGGCTAGCTCCCGGTCACGTCTTAGGGCCGGTGTATGCATACATCGGGTGAACCCTGAGTTTTGCCGGCTGGATTCGGCGTCGGATGAAGGTGGCTACCACTCCGACCCTAGTGACCACCCGACTGGAGCACTGGGAGAGATGAGCCATCAGAACTTCAACTGCCCCCTGCTCCATTCTAGCGGAAGCTCCGTCCAACTCGCCTCGATCTCAGGAGGTTGGCCCACGAATTTCGGGAGCGTAGGCTCGGGGTTGCCACAATAGAACCAATCCGAATGCCATCCCTTGTTGGAGGTCTGGAATGGCAACTCCAGGTGTTCTTGACGGCTCCCGGCCTCAGCTAAAACCCGGCTTCCTCTGACGACAGCCGGGTTTTCTTTGCTCGGCTGCGGCTTGACTATGAAGACTACTTCCACAGTGCAAAGTGGCGGCTCGATCCCGAGGAAGCACTCGCAGAGCATGATAAAGGCAGCTACGTGGAGCATCCTATTGGGATTGGATTGTGCAGCTCCAGACCATAGAAATAGAGAAGTCCGGGCAGAACGGATGTACCGGACAAAGAGGCCCCGGTGGAAGAATGAAGAGTGGACGACGAGCTCGCCGGTGTTGGAGTCGGCACCTCTTCTCCTGCGGCAGGACACCACTCTATCAGCTCTCTCAGTGGCAGCACTCCTGCTTCCACCAAAGTGCGTAGCCGGGCCTCCGTGGCGGTGGATTTGGTCAACGCGTGAAAGGATCTCAGGAGTCGACTAGAGGGGGGGTGAATAGGTCGGCTCTAGAAATTAAAATGCCTAATGGGTTTCTCTTCTGGAGATAGGTCAATCCTAGAGAAAATATATGCAACTGATGCAGGTAACTGAGACTCAGCAAGATATATCAGATAAACACCAGACACTCAGATAGCAAACTCAGCTGATGTAGAACAAGTTAAATTCAGAGCTAACTGAGTCTCAGGTGTGAGAGTCAGGTGAGTGCATCAGATGACGTGAACAAGAAAGGTACTAGCTTTAGCAGGAGCTAACTGAGTCTCAGGTGAGGAAACTCAGTTAGTGTGCAACAAATAAAGGTGCTCTAGTGATCTAAGCATACATAGACATCAGAATAAGTAAGAACAGATCACAAGACAGAAAGTAAAGCACACAATGATTTGTTTTACCGAAGTTCCTACTTCTTGCGAAGCAGTACGTCTCCGTTGAGGAAGCTGTTCTCACAGCCGGCACCAAAACGTGCTCTTTCCTCGAGTACCTTTCTTGTGTGGAATCCTTTTATCTTGCTGCTGCAAGACAGGCAGACCCGAATCGCCCTCACAGACTCTTGGTGGCAGCCACACAAGACTTGGCTTGCTCACCAACTCCAAGAGCACTCCCACTCTTGGAGGAACCAGTACCTCGAAGATTACACCTGAAGGACTAAGTAACTCACTCTCACGATGGATGCACGCAGGCAACACTCACTTGGAGACCTAGAGCTCTTTCTTTCTCAACAGGTTGCTTTCGGGTTAGAGGCAAAGGTTGGGTAAAGGTTCAAGGTTGAAAACCTCCCCAGGTTCCCTATTTATAGGGTCCCTGGCAGCTAGCCGTTACCCTCATGCCACGTCAGACAAAGAGCCACCAGACCTAACCTATCTGAGACTCAGCTAACGAGCACCTCTGGTAACCTACTAGCCACGGCTGAGCTACCCACCTGAGTCTCAGATGCCAAACTCAGGTGGACTCGGTTGCCTCAGGCAGCACCTGAGCACAACTCTGGCCGGCTCACTACAAGCCTACAACTGACCAGAGAGCAATGACCTCGCCAAAGTCCCTGACCAGCTCGCTTAGACCCTTGGCACTGGTTCCAAGCTTCTTCACCGAAGACGACTGCCCTTGTAGACGCACAGAGAACCCTTGGTCCTGATCCACCAGCTTCCTAGCTCCTCCAGGACTTATCCAGCTTGCATTCACGGCCCTTGAACTCCATCAAGCAACCATCACCTCGCTTGCCCTCGAGCACAGCCTCGGCTTCCTCGCAACTGTGCCTCAGGAACCTAGCTCGGCTGGTCCTTCTGACCTTCCCAGTTCCTTGCTCTTTTAGGGCTCATCATCAACAGTTGTCTCACATCAGCTTTCACCTGTCCATCTAATCCCTGTTCACACTCATTGCAAAACATTAGACACAGGTGAGGATTGCCAATAACCATCAAAACCAAACTCTGGGGCAAGATAGCCATCCTTCCAAGCTCCATGGGAGTGGATGCACTTTCATCCGTCCAGATACGAAAACATGGTTCAGATGCTCCGGACAGCATCAACTTGGAGTTTTCACATGCTCAACACTTAGCAAAAACACAAAAATAGCTAGCTTCTTTGGAGGCATCAGACATAACTTACATGGAGTGTCTGGGCACCATTAGCACATGGAACAAAAGCTAGGTTTTCACTTGGAGTGGATGGTTCGGACGAAAACCGCTCGGATGCAACGAATCAAAGAAATGCTCTCTAGATAGAGACTTGCTAACTTTCAGAAAATCCAGAGATGCTGAACTCGGAGGCATCAAACGAAGGAAATGCTTTCTGGACAGAGACATTTTGAACTATCGAAGGATCAGACGAAAAACACTCGAAGGCTCTGATCAAGAAAATGCTCTCTAGACAGATGCCAAGATAACACTCGGAGATTCCGGATGGGGACCCCTCGGGGGCTCCAGTCATAAGGGAATGCTTCTGGACAAAAGACACTCAAACTCTCAGAAGGTCCGGACGCACTCGACTCGATGGCTCCGGATAGGATTCAAAGATGTAGGGATTCTAGAGACTTGTAATTTGATCCTATTGAGCATCATGCAACAATGATCCACCCTAGCTGTTGACTTTCTCCCATTTTTATAGTACGGCTTGCCTATAACTCAATGATTCTATGAAGCCACTAAAATAGCTAGAAAAATGATCCTTATTATTCTAGGCATCCAAGCCATAGCTTCTTTGATCCTTTTAGGGGTCGTCAAAGCCACATCCATGAGATTAAATCCGATCAACACTTGACAAACATATTAGTCTCTTAATCTTTTTGTCATTAATCATCAAAACCCACTTAGGAGGCCTAGATGCCCTTTCAGTATTTCTTCAAGTTTTGACTCTAGTCTAGACTTAACAGTCAACAATTCTATTCTATCAGGGTAAGTCTCTTGTCTGAGCCTAGTTGTCAGGAGATAGCCACCGCCAAAGGAAAGCATATTCGTCGTTCCGACACTGGTCTCTCTCCTCTTTTCTCTCGCGTTTAGTCAGTATTGAGTGGGTTGGGATTCCCTACTTTCTGAAGTACTTCTAGATTTTTCTATGTCATATATTTATCTTCCCGGATCAAAATTTCCTACTTTTGTTCATTTCCAATGAGTTCTTTCTCTAGATTTTAGTTACCCATGATGGAGTTTGTTACAAATATACTACCTCGGATTTTATTCCGACAAGTAGTACAACTGTTGAGGCATAGGTCCATCATTAACAATCTACTTCCTATTGTCGCTTTTGTCAGCCATCAAGATACCATGCAAAATATGGAGTGATGTCGAGGAATTTAAGAGGTCCATCATGTTTGAAAGTGCATCTAGTGCCCCTAGTGGGTTTTGATGATTAATGACAAATGATTAAAGGACTAATGGTTTACTGAGTGTATACAGGTGTATAGTCCCCAAGGTAATTTGTTTAACCAGTGGATGTCGACCCTAAAAAGTTAATGATGAAGGAAGGCTTGGACCTAGAAGATTAGTGGTGATTTTCTAGTATTTAACATGATCAATAGATCATTTGAGTCTATAGGACAAGCCGCACTATTAAGAGGGGTAAGATATCTAAGCTATGGGAAGAATCTTCATGTGTGCTCAGTCAAATTCTCAGAAGACTTCATTGAAAATCTCTTTTGAGACACAGACAATGATTCTCGGTGATACCGGTTTTGAGAACCGGATGTACCGATATTGTCCTCTGTTGCGAGGTTTGATGACTTAGTCGTCTCAAGCCTCGAAGAGCTTCAATTACAGCATGACCGGATTCAAGCCCGGTGCTGCCGAGAATGGCCTCTTGTTGGAGAGTTAGGGAACCCTGCCGCTTAGGGTTTGCCCTAGTTTCATATTTCAGAAACCGGTTTGTCCATTCTTGAAACCGGTGCTTCCGGGATATGCTTCTGTTTGTCTTAGGGTAAGTCCAAATTGTTTTGTCTTTGGTTCTACTGGCTTCGGTTCCGGGTTGTACCGAGAATCCTTTCTGGACTTAGGTCTTTTTGTGAGTGCTGTGTTACCGAGTTGATTTCTGGTCTGACCGCATTTCCTCTTGTGAGAGAAGAACGTGTCATTACTTCAAATCTTGGATTAACCGTTCTTCAAAGTCGGCACTACCGGGAATCACTTCTGGAAGTGACTCTGTGGAGTAGAATCTTCAATCCCGGTGTGACCGTGTTCCTTTCGGAACTATCGACTTTGAGTTGAAGACTTTCACTGTGCATCTGAGTTCCTCAGAATATGACCGTTGTTTTGAAACTCGGTGCTTCCGGGTTCGTGTTCCGGTTGTTCCGAGAAAGAATCTTTTCCTCCAACGACTCTTTTCTGAGCTGTGCCTATTTATAGCTCCCGACCCCCTGCGGGCTCAGGAGGACACTCTGCGCAAAATATTCTCTCTCTTGTAGTGTGTGTTCCCCTTTCCTCTTGCTCTTTGAGATCTACTTTGAGAGAGGAAGGATTTGAGAGATTTGAGACTTGATTGAGCATTCAAGCAAGAGCTCTTTCAAGCCTAGTAATCTTGACTCATTACTCTTGGAGATTTGGCATCTCCTAGCCGGCTAGGTGTCGTTGAGAGCTCCAATCTATGGATTCGCCTCCAACAAGTTTGTGAAGGTTCGGGGATCACCTCAAGATCCACCACGAGTGATTGAGCAAGTTCTAAGCGGACTTGGCTCAAGGAGAAGAAGGTGAAGTCTGTGTGACTTCGGAGCTAAGTGCTCAAGCCTCTCCAAACGAAGACTTAGAGTTGTTGCCAACAACTTGAACTTCGGGATAAATCTTGAGTCTCCTCTCTAGCTCTTTACTTAAGTGTTAATCTTCATTTGAGCTAGATCTGGTTTGGTATTTGTTGCTTCACCTTTAAATTACTTCACTCTTGCATGCTAAACAACTAATTTGGGTAAAATTTGACAATCTCCTATTCACCCCTCTCTGGTCGATAGACCTCGATCTTTCAACATTCATCGAATGATGAACTTGAGAATAGAGTGTTATTCATCTTGGGGCAAATGCCATGTACTATTGCAAAGGTGTGTAATTCTAAGTATACCATTTCAAACCTGGTAATTGTGGCAGTAGCATTGTCAAGCGTGAAATAGGGTCAATCTTGACTAGGATTCTTGGCCTAAAATTCATAAGTTTATTTTTCATCCCATAATGTACATCTAGGATTCTTTTTTAGATTTTAACACATGAAAGTGTGCTTTATTGTCTTTTGAATTTATTAAAACACATGTTTTCTCTTGTAAAGGTAGCATTCTCATTTGACCATGGTCAAACCCACTGACCTTAGTGAGAGTGGTACAATGACCCTATTTCATCTTTTTCTAATGGTACCACAATAACTATCATGTTTGCAATGGTACATTGACAATTATCCCATTCATATTTTAGTGTTCGATGCAGAAATTAGGTAACGTTGGTCATTAAATCTATACCAATATAAAAAGGAACCGTAATTGGAATCCAAATAATCTGAGCACTTCATCTCATCTTCATCCAACGGTTAGTATTTTAATTTGGACCCCTGTTAATTCCTCCTTAACTCCACGTTTAATCTAATCTAACTAATCACTTATATCTAATCATAACTGCCTTTGCGCCACTCCCCTACGCCCCTGCTTCTTCGTCCTTGCTACCGTGCGCCTGCCACCGTGCCTGCGCCCATCCTGCCGTCGTGCTCCTCGTGCACCACCGCCCTGCCGCCGCGCCGTCCACGCTCGCACGCCACCGCCCTCACACTCTGCCGCCCACCCCCGCCCTACTGCCGTGCTCCTCGCGCGCCACCACTTTACCACCGTGTCGCCCGCGCACCCGTCCCCGTGGTGCCCCTGCCCTCCGACGTCACTTCCGTCCACCCTCGCGCCTCTGACGCCTCCCCCAGTCCCCTCCCTCTCTGACCGCCTCCACCCACCCCCGCCGCGCTCGCAGCCCGCGACGCCCCACCGCCCTCGCACGCCGCCTCCCGCAATCCCCTCCCTCTCCGGTCACCTCCCACCCCCTGCCGCGCTCGCACGCCACCTCCCCTTGTCCCCTCTCTCACTCTTCGACCACCGCACCCCGCTTCGGCGTCACCTCCTTCTCACCTCGGTCATCTTCCCCAGTGCACGACACCGGCTCGATCACCTGCTGTGACGCTGCCTACCACCACTGACGCCGCCCACCAGGCCGCCGCTGCCGCCGGGATTGACCCAAACAACAGTGGTAGTTCTCTGAATGCTGAAATCAATATGGAAGTCAAATGGTGTTGTAGCTTTTGTTTTCGCTTTTGATTTGTGCCTTCTGATTTTCTTTGATAGATGCATCTTTACCTTGAATAACCTCATATGCAGGCAATTGATTTTCTTGATAAACTTCTTCTCTATGACCATCAAGATAGGCAACAACCCGAGAAGCTATGCTAGGTTTCTATCAATTATTCATTTATAAGATTACTTTCTACTGGTCAAACATGCCTTGCAATAGTGAAATGCCTTGAGCTGGAGTCAAAAAATCACCTCATCAACCAATATAAAACTGCAACTCCCACAAAAATTGGTTTATGCAGCCTAGCATTACACTAAAGATTATTAACATGTGGTAAAACGATCTAAGATTATTAATGGAGCAACAACAAATTGTTGATGAGCCAAAGGATGCTCTGGTTGATGCCTTGAAGATGGATCCGGAGAAGTTAGGAGACTTGGTTTGAGCAACCAAGAAATTGCAGAAGTGGTAGCTCATCATGGTACCAACATTGCGAGGTATACGTCTAATAAGTAAATGAAGTTGTTGTCCTTAGTAGTTTACTTTCTTTCCATCTCTGGTAACTAGGATTTGAAGATTGACAACACGTAGTATGCAATCTTTTCATGCATTTAGAAAAACATGCGGTACTCGAAATCCTCTTTTGTTCCATCTACTGAAGTGCTTAATCTTTTTGTTCCAAGTAAGTTCAGGCAAATAAGCCTGATGAGGTTATACCCAAAGGGTGCTCTGGTCACTTTATCCTAGTATAATCAATGTTTTGGTGGGTGCATGGTTCTCGGATGGCAGCTTCAATATGCAGTGCTCTGTTTTTGAGCAATGATCCCGGTGCAATGGTATTTTTGTATGTGCTCTTTTCTTTTTGAAAGATTGGATAGTTGATGCATGTTACATGGTGCTTTTTTGAGTGGGCACCAAGAGTATGTTTTACAGCTGACAATTGGAGAGCGATGAGAGGTGTTGTGATTCTTGAACAATAGAGTACATGTATTAGCTATGAGGGAGATTGAAGGAGCTTTGTGATTTGGCCAAGCAAGCAGTTGTCGACCGGCGGCCTGGTATGATGCGCACTGAATTTTCAGAGTCAGCTTGTAGATGTAATTTCATGTGCTGCTGGTGGTGTCAGGGTATCTGCGGTACAAATTGGAAAAGTTTGTGGTGTTGTTGTTATTTCGGTTGCGATGTGATTAGCATGATATGATAAATTCTTGGTTTATTGCAATTTATTTGACCATTTTGTCTTCAGTACCTAATTATTGTTCTTCTTGATTTCAGGGGTAACTGAGAAATTGCAGTATCTCAAGTCAAGTGTCTATCACTAGGCAGAATGTTATATAAAGTGCCAAGTCCTTTTGTAAAGGCTAGAGGTCTCAAAGGTGTTGACGTTGCTCTTATTAAGGTACACTTATGTGTAGAAATATCAAGTTTGAGATCTTTCATGTTATTATTGGAATTTACTGAATAGACTGGCTGCTAGCATTTGGGTTTACTGCTGTGTGCCCTGATTGATTTTTCTATTTCATTGCATTGCTGCAGTCTAAAAATTCTTAGAGTAGGCATTTCTTTGGACAACTCCAAAGTGTGTCCTGCTAGATAACAGAAAATTTGTAACTTAAAAAGAAAACAGTGTCATGATAGAAAATCTGTAAGTTTAGGGAAGAAAAGAACTTCAGGAGCATACACTAACATATGCAGGGAATATAGAAAGGATTTCTTTTGAAAAATGCATATCTTTCTAATTCTTTATGTACAATGTGCACAATCGCTCAATAACTCATACGAGATCAGCAGGGAGAGCAAAATGCATAAGGTAGAGTGTGTGCAACTGTACAAGTAGGCCGACCCTTGGGGAGGTTTATAGGGAAGGGCAGAAGGTGCTGATCGACAAGTCGGCAGGTCCACATGTAGAGAGAGGGAGAGAACAAGAGTGCTCACTCATTAGTTGATAAGAACCAGCTCACCAGCCAGAGAGGATTTTTGCGAACGAAATAAGATATTTCATAAACTGGCTCCTTTGGTGAATTAATTTTTGTGCTTCTTATACCATGAGTTCATGATTATTTCTTCACAACTCCAACAAAGATGCGCAGTTTTCTTGCAAAACATATTTATAAATCATGCTTCTGTGAAACCAACCAGTTCCCAGATGGGTGTGGGCTAACCATCACCAATCAAATTAAAAATACATTGTTTGAAAGAATATAGCTCCTTTAAATAGAAGGGTGCATAAATAGAAGAAAGGTGCTTGTACCTTGTTCATATCTATAAGGTGCTTTCTCAGATATTTCTACAGGAAATGGAGGGGGGATTGGCACAGCTTCTATCATGTATCTACAGAATTTGTATGTGCATGAGACAAACACATCATTACATTCTCAAACATTTCGAAGGAAATTAGATTTGGAAATTGGGCTGGAAAGTGAAAATAGCATGGCAATAAATAAATAAGGCCAAAGCACCTGTATCGAGAAGAGGTATGCACATTCTAAATTCCTTTCTATCTTGTTATGAATGACATTTTTGAGGTTTCTGACTAAAAGAAACTTTGGTCGTATTAGCTTATTGAGCAAATTATTGATTTTTCAAGACATCAGATAATGGATTATATGGCTGTAAGTAACCCAACCTTCAGAGCTCTCTATAAGCCAACTGGAAATGTGACAAATGATGGTAGTCTCAAACTACCATCTTTTTGAACCTTGCAAAATACACAATTCTACATGCTGTTATTGCTATCTTTGGTTTTTCATGGTTGTGCAGTCACATATCTCTTTCTAAGTTGGATATATACATTTCTATGTTCTTGGGGCATATCATACTATATCATTTCCTGCAAAAGAAGATTGTTTTGTGTGATGAAAATTTATTATTCCTGCTTATCTACATGCACTAATTTAGTGCTTTAGCCATGGCGACCATTTGATGATTACTAAACTTATCTGTCATGATTAAATTATATGTACATCACAGATTGGCATTTATATAGTTCTCTGTTGGTCAAAATCTAGAAGATGAAGATGAAGAGGATATGAAAAATGGGCCAGCTAGTAAAAAGAGGCGTACTGTTTCTAATTTAAGCATGAGAAAATCTTCTACAATGCACAACTATACGAGACAAAATCTTATAAGTTAGCAAAGGTAAGCTACCAAATTTGTATGGATAGCACAAGGAATAGTACAAGGGCTGGAAGCTAAATTCGACAAAAGTGATATGCGGGTTAATAGTCGAGTTTTCAATTGTGATTTGACTTTTGAAATGTTTTTCACCCCATTCTATACAAGCTAGAGAAGTTCCATCCCAATCCATGTATCAACCGAATTGATAAGATGGTTGAGGCATGTGGAATGGATTTTTGTATTATGCATATGAGCTCCAATATCTTTATGTAGATGTTTTCCATGCAAAAGGATAGCAGAGGCTCTTTATATAGATGTCAATTGAAGGAAACTTTCTTTTTTGAACCAAGTCATTGTCTGCTCTAGGACCATTTAGATGGAGAATTCTCACTATGTTTATTAATCCCTATCCATTTCATGTGGCAAGTGCTATGGTGCACCATGATCCCTATCTTTTGCAAGACCATAAATATTGATAGTACCATCTCAATGCTGCCTTATGTATAATTCAGTCATTTGAAGAATTCCTAGTGCAGGATTCTGATGGCAACAAATTTGCCTGAAGCAGTGATGAGCCGTGGGAGAAAAAATATCGTTACTGCAAATGTGTGATCTCAAAGTTTTAAAATTTTAGCACATGACTTTATGACTTACTTCATATGTTTGTGGATCTATTTTATTTGTGCGTACCACTGATGGCGAGGCAATGCCTCCCTAACCTCACAAGCTCCCTATTGAACAAAAAGTTTCACAATCTGAGTCATTCCATACCAACTAAAGCTTAGCTGTTGGAGGTTGCTTTTTGTTGAATGTTTGCTCTTTTAGATGAGACAGGTTCAGCACTGTAGCTAGCAATTTTTTTGCTATTTCCTTTGATGCAATCCCTGTCCACCGTGTTGCACGCTACTGTCCATGTTGCTGCTCTCCCATGCGACGCAGTAAACTACCTTATTTAAATTGAAATGATAAACTACTTAACTGAGACATATGGGGTATGGGGATCCCCCTAACATAACAAGCAAATCATACAATTCCTATACATTTTCTCCCTAAGATGTTTTAATTCACCTATTTCATTTACTTTTTTCGTAAACTCACATATTCCTATATGGCCATTGATATATAGGTTAAATGATAGCTATATCTAATCCGTGCAAAGTTGGGCCAAGTTTGATATTGTACACGGTAGGGAGTTGAGTTACGTCAATCCAGGTAATTATATGCATCATATTAGTATAAGCTTCGACAAGAAGGTTGAGCACTAGTTCTGAGGGGCGAAAAAGTCACCGTTCTCAGATCCGAGTCCCTCCTCCGGCGAGGGCGTCGTTCCTCCTCGCCTCCGGTTGCCTTCGGGCACCGTGAGGCGAGGGAGAACGCGTCCTATGCATGGAGTGTAGATATCGTTTTGGCTCGTCTCCGTATCGTCGCCGTTCGGTCGAGGTTCGCGGCGTCGTCTGGAGCTTCGTCTTCCCGGCTTCAACCTCGGCGTAGCGCCGCCTCCTCCGGTGGTGTTGCGGAGCCTGTGGAAGTTTTGTCTCTTCGGTTTTGGCGCCTGGCGAGGGAGGCCTCGGTGGTTGGTTCTCCGGCAGATCTGGCTTTGGTGTCGCCGCCTCCGAGGTCTTCTGGAGCTGCTCCCCCTCTTCGAGCTGCCAAGGGCTGGGTCGTCGGTCTCTTTCCGCGACGCCGGCCGAAACCCCTGCTCAAATCGGGGCGTCGCCCCCGCCGATATGCTTCTCGCGTTTGCTCGGATCCGCCGTTCGCGGCGGGCAGCTGCTGCGGCGTTGCAACGAGGCTTCGTCCTCTTTTGGTTTTTGCAGGTTCTTCACCACTAGGTGGCTTCGGCTCCGTCCGCCTTCGGCTTGCTCGGCGATGCGCCGGTGGAATGGAGGATAATGGCGGAGCAGGCGAAAATGGTCTCAGGGGCGTAATTGTAATTTTCTTTTATGTAGGGGCCTTTTTGCTTTTTTGGTGGACAGCTGTCCCTCTCCAGGTGTCTGTTTTCCTTACTCCAATATAAAGCAGATATCCTTTTCAAAAAAAGAAGGTTGAGCACTGGAATTGTCTTGTATGTTGTCATGTTTCATAGCTGCTCCTTTTACGAAGCTACGAGCAGTGTTGTTTATTTCTCTTGGAGCATTAATAATTAATCTCATAGTGCAGCCTAGCTATACTATTGTCAAATATCGGTTTAAGCTCTAGCAAAGTTATCTGTTCTGGAAATCTCATGTATTAAGTTCCTGTGCAAGAACCTTACGATCTACCATGAAACATATTTTTTGCATGTTGTGGGTTCCTGCAAAATGGGCAGCCAAGATGAAAGCATGAGATTCAGCCTATAGTGGAGAACATGTTCCCATTGCCATCGCTTTGATTGTGATAAGTTTGATCATGAAAAGGTGTGTAAACATTGGTAAAAGCCATTAGCTTATGGTGGACATTATGCATAGCGGTGTCGTTTCTTTTGAAGTTTTCTTTATCATTGCCAGCCTTCCATATTATTTTTGTGTGGTGGATTTGAAAGGATGGAGTAAATATTTTTTAGTTATATTTAATGTATGGAAGGCATTTTCATCAGTTTTAACTTTTTAACTAAAGAAGGAGAATTGAACTGATTCAGGGAAAGTGCAAACAAAAGATGTACATCATCTCTTCTTAGTGGCATCTCAAGTGTATTTCATATGTATTTTTTGTTCTTATTTTAATTATGCCTACCGTGGAGAATTTTTCTTCAAATTATCCTCCAAATTAAAAAAACTAGATCCGATGTTTCTTTAGCTGTTATGGAAGGTTAACATGACTAATGGTTGTGTTGCCGATTTATTTGTACAGACATGCTGCTGTATGTCCAGACTGGCAAAACTTGAGGTTTTATCTATTATCTGGCCAACAGTGTCTCACCATTAAAACTTAATTGCTTTTGTAGTCTTTGTGAACATGAAGATTAAGATTATGTGAGCTCATATGGTCTTGATTTGTCTTCGCTATGCTTAAGGGTGACTTGAAAATCTGAAACATATGTGAAGGCATATGTTGTTTATAGCTCAGATATGTATGTTGTTATTCTGTAGCAACTCAAATGCATTGAACTGTATTTCTAAATTTAAATTAAGCATTATGTGTAAATTTATATTAGCTGAGACGTGCCTTGCATGTACAAGATTACTAGTTATATTTATAAACTACATGATTTTTCTTAGAAAATAGAGTTCCATTTTGGTAATGATTATACATATAGAGTGTAGGAAAAGAAACATTCTCCTTCCATGTCATCTAAAGATGGTAATTACATGTAATACAATAATAGATAAAGTTATCTTCTTTTATATTTAATATTGTTGTCGCTAGCTAACTTTAATTTTATCACATGGTCTTTCTCGTAGCTTTTCCTTTGAAAAAGACGAGACAACCTTCATCGACACACTAAAAATATAAGCTAGCATCAAATAATCTTTCGCGATATTATACGTGCCACATATTTCTCGCGTTGCGGTATTTGTAACATGTTAATTATGTGAACTCCTGAGAGAACTGGCCCCAAACATGTCCGAATATCAAATTACTGTTTTGTTCGAGAGAAAGGAACCATTGATCTAAAACCTCGTCCTTCGTAAGCATAACGTAGGTATAAAATTAAGGATTATGTGTTTACAAAAAAAAATTTAAGGATTATGTCACCTAGGATAACTTTACGATGGACCAACTCATCACGGATGACGTGATTCCTCGAACCAAACACGCTTGTGTTCATGCACCATTTTCGGATTATGTTGATATAGTAGGATTCCATATAATTAGGCAGCGATGATATTTCTACTTAAAACTTGTCTGCGTGCTCCTCGTTAATCTCCCTTGACAGTTGACACATCACGTAGCACGTCCAAGCTCCCGATAGGATCGCACCTACCTCTGATCCAAAATCCGACCAACCAAAAGCGGCCACGTGCTGAACCTGACCACCCGGGCCCTCCACACACCCGCGCAACAAAGCCGGTCTGACGTGACACAATTAGCACTCGTCTATGACAGGCGGGCCCGTATGCTTCCTACCCCACATGTAAGTGCTATTAACGGATACCATTTGCCTGAGTATGCACCACGCGGTGTAGGTGCGCACGCATCGCCAATCCACCGTTTGCTTCCCTCGGTCGGCTGCAAACCACCTAGTTCGCTGCATCCAGTCCATGGTCCAGGGGTCACACGACCCCACCTACCCGCCTCGTTGCGAGTCCATAGACCGGGCGCAGGCAAGCCGCGAGTCCGCCTACGCCGTCCGCGTGGCCGAGCACGCAGCGCAGGCGAGGCAAAGGCCACGACGCGACGGGCACGGGCCACCAGGAAAACCACCTTATTTTTACCTCCCCCACCCCCACCCCTCCGTTCCCCCAAGTCGCGAAAAACACATACCAGTTCTTTCCTGGCGGATCCACACTTTTGTGACAGCGAGAGCGGGAAGCGAAAACTCGAAACCCGACGGCGAGCAGCCAGCAGCGAGCGGCGAGCGGCATGGCCACCGGCGGCGAGCACGTGGCGGCGTCGGAGGAAACGCCGCTGAGGAAGGCGGTCGAGGAGGGGGAGCAGGGCGCGGGCGCCGAGCTCCCGGCGCCCTCCGGCTGGAAGAAGAAGGTTTGGAACCTCCCTCTCTGCTTTTGGCTTGCTTCGGTCCCGGAATTCGACGCTCTGGTCGCGGTTTGGACGGGTCCGCGAGGGGTGGGGAGAGGCGGTTGAGCTCGAATTCGAGGGTGTCTGGCTTGGGATGTGGGGAAATTTGCCTGTGCGTTCCGGGGCCGGGATCTAGGGTTTCCGAGCTTGGTCGAATTAGTATCCGTACTGTTCTTTGGGTGCGCATGTTGTTCTGCGGATTCTAGGGTGTTTGCTGGTTGGGTTGTTGTGTTTTGAGCTTAATTAGGGTTCGTAGTTCCTGGCGTGCGGTTATCTGCTAGAACTTTAGGGGTTTCAGGAATAGCTTCGTATTCTGTTTAGCTAGTGATGGTAGTGCGTTTATGGCAGTTCTTCTAGGGTTCATCATAGGTATTAGCATAATTTTAGGGTTCCCGAGCTTGCTATAGCTTTGTTTAGGTTATACTGCATTCGTTGGGTGCATTTCTTTTTCAGTTGGTGTGTTGGTCTGTGTTAGGTCTGCTTTCAAAAACCTTTTGGACCCCCGACTCTTCCTTCGGGTGGATGATTGGGTGAAGAGTTCTGATTAGAACGAACGTTCAATATTCATGATGTGTATCTGATATGAAATTTTACCAGATTTATATTCAGTGATGAACACCTATGAACAATGAGCTGGACTGAAGCTGTAGGTGAACCTGGATTGTGACGTTTGAGCTTTTGATTCGCAATCATATCCACTTTTTGTTTGAACGAGCTAACAGCTTTTAACGATTCACCATGATTCTAATAAACTTTATGGAGTATCTTCCCAGAGAGGCATGAGAGTGGATGAGTCAGCTGAAGTCTCCTGTAACCAGACACGACTAGAAAACAGAATAGGTTTAACTTGGTATTTCTGGGGATTTGGAAGCCAATAAAAATACCACCTCGAGTCCAGTGTTACTCGGACACTCGTGTCAATTCTTTTGCCGAAACAGACGCCCCAAATCTGAGTCAGATTCCGACACCTGCGTCCATGTCGAGTGATATTTGGCATGTCCAAATTATTACCAAATCAGACACCTGAACCCGTGTTGGACTCCGACACTTGTATCAGTGTCCTTGTTTGAACACTCCTAGTGGGGATTTCTGGTATCCAGCCAGCTACAACCGTTTAATCCTGGTCACAACTTGTGCTGTTGTGGTTTTGTGGTTTTGGTTGTAATGTAGGTCTCATGAGCTTAAATTTTACTTTGTATAGCTTGATCTGCTTCACCAAATTAGTGTTTGTGTGGTAATGTTGGATTCATGGATTGTGTTCTATAGAAATAGTAAGATGGTATTCTAGAGACTGATCGAGACGACTAGACTAAAGTGCCCAGATTATGAACTCATTTGGGCATTATCCGATCTATTATCTACTTGTTTGACTCACTTTCGTAGCTCTCTTATTGTTGTTTCTGTAGTCAGTCTTGGCCTCTCGGGCATTGTCTTTGAGACTCAAGCAATAGATCTATTCTCTAATCCCTATCCCCTGTTTCTTCTCTCCTATCTACTCGGCGCCCTCCCTTGTGCAGTTCTTCCTACCAAAACCCTACCACGGTACCTCCCAAGCACTTGGGTGCTGGACCTCTCTATTGGTTGATCCGTTCCCATGACATATTCAGAGATGTGCAGTTATATCTATAAGATGCAAGTCAATATTGCAAATATGCCACTGACAATAGACCCTCAGTACAACAACTTTTGATTTGAAAATGGTGGTGGCTGTATTTCTGCCATCTTAACTGCTATGAAATGGGGAGGGGTGACTGGACAAGGAAGCCGGATGGCGTACTTGAATGCGAGTGGTTGTAGGGGAATAGACTATAGACAATGGAGACTTTTAAATTATTCTTTTTGCATGCGTTTAATGCTTACACATGATACTCATCCTTATCCAGTTATCCTCGTTTTGAGGATAGACTAATAGGAATAAAGAAACTAACCTCATCTTTACAGACTATTTTTTATTTGAATAACTAAATCCTAGGAAAGTGATAAAATATTTTTGAAACTAATGATATTCCAAACTAATATTCCCTAGCAAGTTCCTATTTTTGTGTTGGGTTTCAGACATACTCACATGCATCATTTTTAATATAAACTTACAGTATAGTCATTTATGGATGAATAAACACTATGAATTGCACATATGTGTACTCCTGTGAATTTATTGAATAGCTGGCAACAATTGACCCACCTTGTGTGGTCTACTAGTTTCAGTGGGCATCCATGATCTATCCTGTCTTTCCCTTTTTCAATTGTGTGCTTTATGATTGGTCCTGAGCTCCTGCTTGATGGTTTTTGTCAGGGGTTGGGTCAGGGTATGAGTAAGCTTCGATTTGGGGACTTTCTTAATTGTGTCATTATGTAAGGAAGGTTGCACTTTATATATATATACTTGCCGTATCCCTAAACTAATGTTTTTGACAAATGCAGTTTTCCTGTATCCCCATACCCGTGTCCCCATATTGTGCAACACAGGTAGGCACAAGCAGATTAGGAGCAATAAATGAGGATCAAGAATCTGTAGTTGTTCTGTGAAAACAATATGCACATGTAGACTTGTTCAGAAATATCCAAGCATTGCAGACCATGACTATACAGTAGAAGGCATGTGTAAAGCATGTGCCAAAATATCCAAAGCTTCTTTATACAGAACATCCTGTATCACATGACCGGAAAAATATATATATATACAGAGAGAGAGAGAGAGAGAGAGAGAGAGAGAGAGAGAGAGAGAGAGAGAGAGAACACACCATGTAACATGATCCGAAAGGGATATTTAGAGTTGCGATACTCGTCCTCTTGATTCCCAGAAGTAGCATCATTGTTCCCACTTCTAGTCCCACCAAAAGACGACTCGTCCCTTCCCTACCAAACAAACAAGTAGCAGCCAGCAAGCAAACAATAACTGGTGGCGTGGTGCACAACAATCAAGTGGCGGTGTGGATCCAGAGGTGGTGTGCCGGCACCCTCCTCTCCTATCCTGGAGTGTTGAGTAGAGGAGGGCAAGAAGCAACGGGATGGGGTGCCGCCTCTCTTCCTTTAGGGCTTTTACCCTTTTCTTCAACTTCAAGTTGGGTTAAGCTGGGCTTTGGATATTGGGCCACTGTATCCCCAAATGTATCCTGGAGTATCCCCGCATATCCCCGATTTGTTTTATTTATTTTTAAATAAGAAAAAAGGGATACATGGGGATACATGTACCCCCGTATCGGATACGTGGGCATACGGAATACGACTGTTTTTGTGCCATATCCATGCAACAGAGGTGCCTACATTATATGCAGTTCAATTTCTAATGCTGTTTGACCTTTCTTTGGGTCTTGTTTTTTATGGTAATATCCAAAATCTTTCGTAAGTTCTTTTGTTGTTTGACTATTATGCATTATGCCCATGAAAAAAATGATAAAGTCACAAATGCTGTCACTGAATTATAATGCCTTTTCTTAGTAGTACTATATAACACATCGTTACGTTTTATGTCCAATCAACATCATCCAAGGGGAGAAAACTATCAAAAATCCCAAACCCAGTATCGTCCCAGGCTGGCACATCTACTTTTCCATTCCAACCCTGGTTGCAGTTGCCTACTTGCCTCTACAAACGTGCTCCACACTGCCGTTCTACTAGGCCATGGCTGGCACATCTACTTTTCCATTCCAACCCTGGTTGCAGTTGCCTACTTGCCTCTACAAACGTGCTCCACACTGCCGTTCTACTAGGCCATGGCTGCAGCCTTGGACGGAGAAGTTAGATGGAAAAGTTTGTTGGATATCTGGGGAGAGCGTGTTAAAAAGGAGGGCCAAAATCGCTTGCTACTAACGGTCAGCTTGGACAGAAGTTATTTGCTGTGCCCTTCGCCATAAATTTTACATGTTTGCAATGTATTTCCCAGTTGAATCTGGTTCTGATATCATCCAGCTAAGTTTCCATCTTTGGGATGATGGCGAGCTAAATTTCCCTATTTATTAAAGTGCAAGTGTGGTTGATTTTAACAATTGCTCTAAACAGAAATGCCTCTTCTGCTCTTTGTATTGTACTTGCTTTCTGCCTAGTTGTAGTATTCTTGAATTCCTGTTTGTTACTCTTACTGCTCTTGAGTTTCATCTTTTTTTGTCTGTCTACTTTAGAGGTTCTTTTGTCTTTGAACTTACCCTCCAAAACATAAGCATTTTTCTGTTCAGAATATTTATTTTTCAGTTCTTACCCATATTCTGTTGAGTTCAAACTTCTGTATTCCATTGAACCTATTTTGTTGATATACCTTTAGTACATGTCGTTTGCTCAATTTGTAAATGAATATTGTTTAGAGCTTCTTTGCTAAATATATTATATTCAGTTATTCACTAGCATTATGTAGCCAGTCTCGTGCAGGTTTCAAATAAGATGTCCTTTCATTTTCTATGACAGAAGAAAATCACCGCTGTTGGGTTCTCTTGAGATCAAACCACTGTTGGGTTCTGTTAAGATCAATCTTAGAGCAAATTATGGTACAAGTAGTCAAGTATCATGTGCAGTCTGTAGGTTTATTGCTTTATTAGTAATATCCACGGTAGATTGTTGGTTTATTACTTCATAAATAATATGATAGAATGATGATTGATAAACAAGTAAAACAACTGTCAGCATGGAAGAGTGCTACTGCTGATTAGCCACCCCTCAAGCACTAGTGTTGACATCATCCCATTTTTGTGGTCATTTTTCATCATTTATCATATCTGCACATATTCAAAGCAAGTCAGCATGGCTGTTAGTATGTTTAAATTATTAAACATTATTCTTGAATGGTATTAAATATTCTTACTGTGTTGATTCTCAAATAACGATGACACTCAGTTAACATATACTCAAAAAGGCTGAGCAATAGCACCTTTGGGATCCAGGAACTGAAGACAAGATCTGACTTTCTGTAGCCTCTGTTGCTGTAGTCTCTAGATTCCAGTCTCAACAGGAATCAGGGTCCTTTGTAGTTAGATGTCGAGACTGATCCGTGGCCCTTTTTAAATCACAACAATTTCTCGATTTGATTATCTCAAAAAAAAATGAATCCAGCATTCTGTATTGGCTGTCAGTGTCAGATGCCTGTGATGTGGTTCTTCAGACCTTTAACTACACAATGAGTAGTAGTACTTCTAGTGTAAAACTGTTGTAGTCATTGACTAAGAGCATTTAGGTAGGAGATAAACAGATAGACCATGTTTTTGGTATAGTTCCTTTTTTTTTATGCATGAACAATATTATAAGATTTATGATAATTTTGGAAAGTGAAATGAATTATTGAAGTGCAGTTTCAGTTGACAAATAGCTTATGTGTTTATTGGACTGTCTGGAGATAAATCCCGCAAGTCAGAAATATGCTTTTTTAAGTGCAAATATTTAGCGCCACTTGCCTGTTAGTGTTAAGTAGGTTTTACCAAACTTTTCATCACTTGTCAACACTACAGCTTCCGCATTGGACTCCTTGGATTGTGCAGAAATAAACACAATGTAACATCGTGACTGAAAAAAAAATCATGTGCAGATTGAATCTGCTTCTAGCAGGCCAGGCCTACAGGACATTCCGCAAATCGCAGATTTTGGTCCTTGGCATATCTAGTTACGGTTGCCATGTGGTGTAACTAACTTTGTTTCCAACACAAATGAGTGTAAACTCTCAAATGTAAACCCTCATAAAAAAAATCTCTGAATAACAGATTTTGTTGCTTTTTGGTACGGTGTGAAAACTTATGGGCTATTGAAATGCTCACTAAAGTTCATGATAGTTTTGTGTTGAATCTCCTGGTTCTTGATCTGATGCTTCTCTGTCCAAGTTACCCTTAGATAAAGCTTATGCTTTTTCATTTACTTTGTATCTGACTCGGTGTTGCCTTTTTGGTGATCGAAGTCCATATCTGCATTTTGTTCAGGACACTCCGTTTTGATTTTCTGAAATGGTTACTTGGCAAATATTTAGTGTAATTCTTCCTTTCCACCAGTGATTTGCCTGGAATATCATTTTCCTTTATACCAAAATATGCATTACCAGCACATGTATGAACAATTGACTCGTACCTTGTTTGATCACAATCCTATTTGGATTTCTGTAGCATTTTTCCATGATGACGCCAAAATAATATATATGTCCTGTGCAATTGCAGCTCAATCCCATCCCAGGTGGAAAATTTGAGGTTGTTTTTGTTTCACCAACTGGTGAGGAGATCAAGAGCAAGAGACTGTTAACCCAATACCTAAAAGCACACCCTGGAGGCCCTGCATCTTCGGAGTTCAACTGGGGAACTGGTAGACACATCGTCTCCTCATTACTTCTGTTATTTCTCTTCGTTTGCAAGTAGGACTGTCAATATTCAATCAGAGTCTCGTTGCCCCCTCTAAAAGACTTGTAAGCAGGTAATACTCCGAGACGGTCTACACGCATAAGTGAAAAGGTTAAGGCTACCGAGAGCCCAGAAGATGAGAAGCCTCCAAAACGGGAAAGGTCATCAAGCTCTAAGAGGGGCAGAAAGGGGAAACAGGGGGTTGCAGGGGCTGAAACTGGTGATCAGGCTAACGCTGATGAAGCCAAAGGCACTGACGTGGATATGAAAGATGCTGACATTGCTCAAGAAGAGAAGAAAGAGGCTAGCAATGCTCAGGACGAGAAGAAAGAAGCTGACAATTCTCAGGAGGAGAAGAACGAGGCTGACATTGCTCAAGGAGGGAAGAAAGAAGCCCCTAGAGAGAATAACGGAGATGGGAAGTCAGCTGAATCTGAGGTAGCTGCCCCGGAGGGTGAGAAAAATGAGAACGGCCAGGCAACTGAATCCACGGTGCCACCACCAGCATCTTCAGAGGGGGAGAAGAAAGAAGAGGTTGATAGCACCATCAACCCTGTGACACCTCCTCCAGTGGAGGCAAAAGTAGATGCCCCAGTAGCAGAGGCAGCAAAAGACGCAGAGAATTCAGCAGACAACTCTGCTCACAAGGATGACCAGGTGAAGGCCGTCCCCGAAGAACCATCTGTCCCCGGTGAACCATCCACGGTGAATTGCGACAAGGGGCAGATCCAGCCGGGTGCTTCCACCGTGAAGTGCACCTGAAAATTTCAGCTCCTCAGACGGAATGAAAACTTGTCTTCGTGTGTTTAGGACGAAATCCCGCATTTGCATTTGAGTTGTAAGCGTGTTTAACCTGACACCGCTGTGTACCTGTAGGCTTCTCGGTGCATACTTTACTGGTTGTCTTATCCCCGTGTGAGGTTGTCGCTGCGGGGCATGAGGATGGCTTGTGCCGCCTCGGTCATTTGCAGGCACCTCGCAGACATGTAATAGCCTGTGTACTGTAACTTGTTAGCGTGCACATTAATCTCAGGAGAACAGAACATAATATTCCGCTGTTGTTGTAATCTGACCGTATGCCTTTTACCTTGCGTTACTATCCATAAATAATAAGCTCACAAGGTGGCTGTTCTGTTCCCTACCATATTTAGTTAACTGGGAATTAAACCACTCAGGGTCGAACAGAGGTGGTGGGGTTGGTAACCACTGTCACCGAGTTCAATTAATCTCTTGAGCAGATGGTTATTAAGCCTTAATACTGCAAGTTACGATCCCCGAGGCTAGGTTCAACCGGAAGTTTGCTCTTGTAAAGAAGCATTGGTGAGTTCATTTGCATCCCAAGGTGTGCTGCAATGTAAGAGCCCTTCTGCTTTCTGTCTTGCTTCACCCCCTTGGGTACTGTGCAGCTAGATGACTGGATCTAGCATTTCTCCTTATTAATTGCTCTTTCTAAAAAAAATTGTGCTATCTCAAAAAAAATAAAAAATATTGTGCTGTTCGTATCAAAAATAAAAATCTTGCGCTGTGGGTCTGGGTTGCTCTGGGACGTGGTAGCCGTTGCTCCCATCCCATCTCCGGCTTGGCTGTTTCGTCAGCCCATACATTAAAAACAGCAACTCACATTTCCTTGGCTCTTCTAGCCGTTGCAGCACTCCTTGGCGTCTGCGCCCCACGTCTTAATCAATAGCAAAAACACACACGTAGACTAGAAGAGAAGAAGCAAGAACTTCCCCCGAGAAGCAATCAGTTACCCCCGCCCACACCATACAGAATCGAGAAGGAATAGCAGCTGCGGCTGCCGCTCTCCAGAGGAGTAGGATGAGAGGGCTCAGTTCACGGATCCTCCGAACCTTGCAGTCCTTCCCCAACGCCGCCGCGCAGTCCAACATCCTCCTCCCCCCTACCAATGCCGCCCCCTCGCCTCCGCCCTCGTCGTGCCACCTCCAGGAACACGCGGCCCCTCCGACGTCGGCGGGAGCAGGGGATGTACCCGATCCGCCCGCCGTCTCTCGTGGCGGCGACGGCCGGGGCGGGGATGGCGACCACGACAAGGAGAACTTTTCGCCGGAGGCCAACCCGCGGAAGGCCAAGAAGATGAAGGTGAGCTCGGACCATTGCTGTGAGAGCGCGGGGGGTCGGGGGGAGGCTGGCGGCACCTGCTACCGCCGCCCTGACCTCGCCTCGGCGACCCTCTTCGATCCGGACCTCCTCGCCGCGTTCCGTGGTGTGGTCGACGCCTACGCCCGCTCCCTCGAGGAGGGCACGCGCCGCGACCATGGTGACAATGACGACGACGACGACACCGCCGTACTAGACGGCGGCGTCGATCCCTTGGCTGGGTTCGAGAGCCGGTGCCCGCCGGGCGGCGAGCGCGCGGTGGTGCTCTACACCACGTCGCTCCGCGGGGTGCGCAAGACTTTCGAGGACTGCGCCTGCGTGCGCCGGCTCCTCGAGGGCCTCCGCGTCGCCTTCCTGGAGCGCGACGTGTCCATGCACGCGCCCTACCGGGACGAGCTCCGCGCGCTGCTGCTCAGGAGGGACGGCGCCGGCGCCGGCGCCGCCATTCCCCTGCCGCCGCAGCTGTTCGTGGACGGAATGTACATCGGCGGTGCCGACGAGGTGGTGGCGCTGCACGAGCAGTCGCGGCTCCGGCCTTTGCTCCGTCGCGCGGCGCGGCGGGGCGCGGGCGAGGCGGCGTGCGCGGTGTGCGGCGGCGCCTGGTTCGTGGTTTGCGGCCGGTGCAGCGGTAGTCATTGGCTCTATGACGGCGGCTCGGCCGCCGGGGCCGGCGCCCGCGTGCCGTGCCCCGGATGCAACGAGAACGGGCTCGTGCCGTGCCCCCTCTGCAGCTGAGGTGATTCTTGCCTGCCTTCCCCCTACATGTAAATCTTTTTTGTGTGTTAGTATCAAGGAGAGAGGCCGCTCTGCAACAAAATTCCTTGCGATTGTTTCACCATGTTGTGTGATTGATCATGTGTAATTCCAGTGTTACTGCACCAAGTCAAATCAAACAACAAACCAGTGACTCCAAAATGAAAATTGAGTATTTGAGGTTTGAGTGCAGCAGTACTGCAGTGCACCACCACTGCAGCAGCAGCTGCTGCTGCTGGGGAATTGTGAATTCCAACTTTTCAAGGGCTAAATTTTGCAAGGCTACCGTTTTGTTCTGTGTCCGTTCACCATCCAAATTGTGAAATTGAAGAACCCATTCTGTTAGAAATAAATTGGTGCACACTGGTGAGGTTCCTGTCCGAGAGGTACACTGTATGGTCGTGGATAGTGTGAATCTCTCGTGTGTCGTTCAGAACTCGTGCCAATTACCATCATGCTGCTTTTCACACTGCAGCAAGCTCCAAAAGAAAAGAAAAACAATACAGGTACTGCAATATTTATTTGGAAAGATGCTGAAATCTCTACCAGACGGAAGAGTGCCTCATGCTAAACAGAGTTGTCAATAATCTGCATAAGCTATAATCAAGATTTACTAAAATAAGAGGTACATATCATTTTTCCTTTTATCTTTTCTCTTCCAACCAATGCGAGAATTTCTAGGACTGGAACTTCTTTTTTGTGAGAATTCTAGGACTGAAACTGTTTGTATGGTTTCAAGTAGCCATGAGTTCAAGACTGTAACTATAATGTGTCAAAGTCAACGCAAAAACTACCGACTTTGTCCAGTGTCCACACACTGCTCATTTTAGCTATTAATTGATGCCATGGTTATATTAGTGATGGTTGCCAAAACAGATTGGTCCTTGTTTACACAAGATTATTTTGGTCTAATCTGCTTCTTATCATCTAATCCCCATCTATGGTGGTTTTCTGATCTGACTCTTCAGACCTGCCTATCTTATGTACAGTGAATGAGAAACTTGAAGGGATATATCCTCATCAGCTATCTTAAAATCAGTAACTTGATTGCCATTGGCGTAATGCAACGCAACAAAATCGTCATAATGACACTACATAAATTCCTTGAAAGAAAAAAGAAGAAGAAGAAAAACAAAAACGCTGCACCATTTTCACCTGCAAATTGAGCTGCCCAAGTGCAAGTGAAAGAAGAAGGAAAAACAAAAACGCCGCACTATTTTCACCTGCAAATTGAGCTGCCCAAGTACAAGTGTGCAATCTCTGATCCCTCCCTACTCTGTAGATCCTGGAGAGCGCAGTCATAGCAACTGATGAAAACACATTGACTAAACTACGGAGATGGCCACCGCGGCGGCATCGGCGGGCACTCCGGCCGTGGCAGCCTCGGCAGCGGCGGGCACAGCCCGCCCCGGCAGAGCGGGCACGTCCGGCGCGCCCGGAGCCACCTGTCGACGTCGCACCCCGCGTGGAAGAAGTGCCCGCAGGCCGGCACCACCCGCACGAGTTCGCCGGCCTCGGCGTACTCCGACAGGCAGATGGCGCAGCGCTCCTCCTCCTCATCCTGCGGCGGCGTCGGCGATGGCAACAACGACGCCTTCTTGGCCGCCTGCTCGTACGTCATGAGCGTGCCGTCGCCGAGGGCGCTCTCGACGTCGGCGTGCACCGCGGCACGCCCCGTGCTGGCCGCATCGCCGGCTCCATCGCAGGCGCCGCCGGACGCGACGACGGCGACGGCGACGATGAGCAACGCCACGGCGACCACCGCGGCGATCTCGAGATCGAACGCGGCGTCGGGTCCCATGCCTTCTTGGCTAAATTAAACGGCAATGTCAGCGAGACAGCAAGCTAGCTCCTACTTTTATGTATGAGCTCCGGACGCTTCTCGGCCAAGACAAGAGGTGATGAGAACGAAAGAGAGGTGTTGAGTTTCCTAGAATGTTTCAGCTCATTTCCATTCTTGTTTCAGCTCATTTCCATTCTTCTTGCAGTGAGCAATTACTAGTAGTTTTAGTTGTGCTGGTGTGCAGGCTGGCCCCACTCGAGGAGTGACTTGGAAAACTTTTCGATTCTAGAATTCAAACTTGTTTTGGTCCTTTGACTCGTGATGACTTTTCTCAAGATTCTCATCAACTTCTTACTCTAGCTAAATACCAGAATGATTTCATCTCAGGAAGAAACAATTAAATGAAGTGCATCGTACTTTACTCAAGAAAACAAAGGTCATATCCTCAGAGACCAACATATGTAATTTTCTTTTCCTTTTTCTCTTCCGACTAATGCGAGAATTTCTAGGACTTGCGTCGCTATGTTGTATGGTTTTCGACAAGTCGTAAGAAGATGGTAGCTAGACTGCTAGAACATGTCAAAGTCCACGCAAAGACTACGGCTCTGTCCACACTGCTCGTTGTCGAAGTTGATCGATGTCGATGTTATATGTTTCAGATCTGCAAGAGCAGACTTCATCTGGAATTATCTTAAATTCTAGTTGACGTGCTCTAACTGCTAGATCTAGAGCGTTCACTGTTGAAGCTTTGACAGAGCAGCCATGGAGGCGGAACAGAGACCTTGCCACCTCATCGGTGAGGTTAGGGTTGCGAGACGGAGCAGCGACAATGGCGGAACTAAATGAGTAGACCGCACCAAACTAGTTAGGGCTGTGAGATGGAGCCACTAGCAACGTGAGTATGGCGAAGATGGAGGAACCGGGAGAGATGACCTCGTCAGAGTGGTTAAGGTATTGAGAGTGTTCACTAGAACTAGAGGAACGAAAAAGACAGAAACTATCAAAAACAACGACATGGAGGTGACGGTACCGGCGGAGTCGAGCTTGAATTGGCCATGGTGTTCTGAGTCAGTGATGATAGCGAACTGTTCTAGACTGCCTCCTAACGTCACCTATTTCCCCGTCCCTGATGGTTTTCTAACCTGCCTGTTAACATCACCTGGAATGTGATACCCTGATATCAGTTGACACATTGTCACCTAACTCCATTCCCATTGGCCATTGCCACGATGCAATGCAACAAATTTGCACAAAAATTTCTTGTAAGAAACCAAAAGAGAAAGGAGCGCGTCATTTCACCTGCAATCTGACGTGTCTAGGTGCAGGTGTACAACTACTACGGAACAATTCGATGATCGGGAAAATTATTTGATTGGCTACACTAAGACGACGGCGACAGGCGACGCCGACCGCCGCGGCGTCTCTCTCTCGGCGCGGCGGCCACAGCGCTCCCCGGTAGAGCGGGCACGTCCGGCGCATCCGGATCCACCTGTCGACGCCGCACCCCGCGAGGAAGAAGTGTCCGCACGCCGGCACCACCCGCACGAGCTCGTCGGCCTTGGCGTACTCCGACTGGCAGAACACGCCGCACCGCTGCTGCGCCCTAGTCGCCGCGGCGCGCCCGGCCTGTGCCTCCTCGCGGCAGCCGCAGGCGCCCGAGGCAGCGGCCACGGCGACAATGAGCACCGCTACGGCGACCACCGCGGCCACCTTGAGATATCGGGGCTCATGGCTTCTTGGCCTGATCAAACGGCAGCCTCACCAACCCTCTCTGCTCAATGCGTCTCCTTGGCCTGAGCTTCTCCAGCTCGTTGTGTCTTCCTTCCTTCAGCTAACCATATAAACGGCAATCTTAGTGACCTTCTTATGTGTGTCTCCATCACTCAGCTCATGCTCTGCTTTTGAACGAGTTGATCCAGAGGAGTTGATGACATTTCTTGTCCAAGTCAACATGTAGTGAGAAAGAAAGTGAGAGAGAAAGAGGTTGAGGCTTCCGGGAATCTTTCAGCAAATGTCCTTCTTCTTGCAGTGGACAATTCTCTTACGTTAAAAAGTTGCTTATATGTGTTTCCTTTTTTCTTTTGCACTTATTAGGGTTAGTTATGTTGGTACCTTTTGTTCTTATAAGCAATGTGTCTATTCATGTGTGGTTGCTGCAGGCAGGGGAAGAAACCGTTTCAACCGATCGCTCCCGTTCTAGAATGCATACTTGTTTGGTCCTTTTACCCGTGAATTTGATCTTCAAAGGTCCTTTTTAAAAGGTGAAAATTATGCGCCGACAGCTGTTATATACTCAATGTGATCTTTGAATCACTAAAAAGACTATAAAAGATTATTAACCTTCTTCATTTTATTTCACCTCTTTTTAATTTTTTAGGGATTGTCAACGTCTATTCCAACTTATTTTGGGAACTAAATACCTAATCAACATCTTAATACATATATTAGTCTCTTAATCATTTTTTAGTGATCATAAAATCACTTAGAGGACCAAAACGTACTTTCAATACCTCATAATGCATCGATCCCTCAATCTGACAGTATGGATTGACAGCAAACTACAATAACTCAAGTCTATTAAATTCTTTAAGACAACGATTTTATACTAGCTTCCGTAGTGGCCGGAAAGCAAAGAAATAGCATAATAAAATCAACAAATCCATAATACATGGAACGATCCAGACCATAGTCCTGTGAAGTAAATAGATGACACGTAAGGATGAAATGTGTAGGTAATTCAGAGTCGTAGCTTCAAGGTTTGTTCGGGCAAGTTTGATAGTCGTGCAAACCCACTACCTTGCATATTTTGCAATGTGTGGCACCATTTCATTTCTCCTTTCTTTCTACTTTTTCCTCCCCGTTCCTTCTTTCGACTGTCCCTGTGGCCTCTCAATCTCGAACATGTTCCCCTTGAATGTTTATCTGTAGGTGTGAGGATGTCAACCTTAGATGGAATGGACATCCCAATGAAGGTCTCGTGTTCTTTTTGTCTAGTACACAACGAAAACGGGGCAAACTCGGCTATATCTGACTCCAGGTTGCACAGTCCCGTGTTGAGGAAGCCAATTCCGTCATTCGATTGTTTAGCATTACGTATTATATGTTCTAGCTTGTTCCTCGCAGCGGCAATCTTCCTCCTTATTGCATTGTCAACGAAGTCAATGGGGTTCTCTTGAAGTAGGTTTCCTTCCCCATCATACACCATATCCATGGCTGACTTGGGAGATTGGGCAGCGTTGTTGTGGGGGCTTGAGCGGCAAGCTGCTTTTGGGAGATAGGATCCGTGATGGCGAAGAGAGGTTTGGGAATCAGCTCAGACGGGTGGGTTGCTAATAAGTGAATGCGGTTGGTTGTGAGAATGTTTTTACCAAATAGTTCCACATCCCAGATCTGGACCATACGTGCAGGATCAAATGGCCCATAATTCCCATAGTGCAAGAGCCCACCTAACTAGTGGAGTTCACTTAAGACACTGCCGGAAGGAGTACATCAATGCAAATGAAGCCGAGATGAGGAACACTGCCAAGACTGACAGTTGGCCTCTTTCGCTCCTTTCTTCATTTTGCAGATTTCATAGATGTTGTACTGGGTGGATTAGGCGTTGTGGTTACGAATACACACAGTACTCCCTTTTCAAAAAACTAATACACTACCATTGAGAGGCAGCAAAAATAAGCTCCACAACCTAACAGATGAAAAAATATAACTCGGGCCAATCAGCATAACACCGCTACAAGAATTAAGACATCCAAACAAGTGCCAGACCAACAGATCCAGAGCAATATCCAAATGCCAGCACGTCATACAATCAAGACAATCTATAACTCCCAACAGGATACTCTAAACTGAAAGAAACAGGTTTCCTTGTGCAGAGTGCCAAACTTTAACAAAAATGCACGTCGCGAGACTACAATAGGGTCGACTACACTCTTCACTCATCGTCGTCCTCATCATTATCGGCACCAGCGGAGGAGTTGAGGGCGTTAAGCCTTTCTACAAGACTGGCCTTCCTTTGCTCATAAGTCAGCTTCTTAAGGTTGTACCTGCAACGGAAAGTCGAGAATTAAAATGCAAATCACATCAAGGTGGAAAAATCAGTATTCAGCACTCAAGATACTACAATAAACAGCTAGCTGTGTATACCTCTTGTGCGTCTTTGGAGGCTCCTTGGTCGATTTGGCCATGGTGGGATCAGCACGGATGGCAGCATGAACCTTCTTGTACACTGCTTCCATGTCATCAGCCGAAATTCCCTTCTTGATGTACTCACTGAAGTGAGATTGGTACTTCTCGGGTTCCTCATCAGCTAGGGACTGAAATAAGAGTAGGGCAAAAGTCAAAACGAGAATCAGTAAAGCTCCTTCAAAAATATGTACATTGCATTAGGTACGACAACATGAACACTAGGGAATGAAAAGGTAACATTATAATATCATGAGAGCTACCGTCTCAACTCACCCTCATGTAGTCTGCAACATGTCCTCCATAAATGTACTTGCGGTGAACCTCTGCATCCAGCTGCTTCTCATCCTTCTTGAAACCAGCAAATCTCTTGTCACTGTGGGGAATGTCAAGACCACCATCCAAAGCTCCCTGGAGCAGCAAACAAAATTACACCAAGGGCTAGGCAGCAAACAGAATTACACCATGGGCTAAAATGCTCAAAAAGGATACCTGTCTCTCAAAACAAAATACAGTTCTGAAGTGTAACTGAATAGTGAGCAAGATTTTTTTTTGCCATGAATAGTGAGCAAGATATCACTTCATGCAATATAAGATGAAACAAATAAACAAGAATGATATTTTTCACTAAGTTAAATGGCATATAAATTATACTGAAGAAACTTGACCTAATAAAAAAGAACGTCAAACAATCTTTTCATGGGCCAATGGTGTAAATTAACACAAGCCTTAAGTGTAAGGTAGCACAAGACCAATGGCAATCTTAAGTATCTTAAGCTTCTGCACTTGAGTATCTTAAGTACAAGCATACAATCGTACAATAAAAGCATCACATACCTTAAGTGCACCAAACACACGGTTCCCAGTAGTGGTCCTAATAAGACCAACATCCAAGAGAGCACGGAAAGGCCTCCTCTCATCAGATGGCTCAACAGAGAAGTCCTCCCCGGTGGCCTGAGCTCAGAAACAGAATTACAAGTGTTCATCAAAAGCAGCATCAGAGGATATTAGTCTGAAAATAAATGTTTCAAACAAATTATACCTCAACGTTGCCCTCATATTCCTGATCCAAATCACGGCACTTGAGCACACGACGAGCCAAAAGCAGACCAGTGCAGTAGGCTACATGATGCATTTAAACAGATTAAATAACGTAGATGCATCATGTTAACAACATGTTTTACACATCTCTTCAGAGGATAAAATCTACCTGCAGCATAGTTGGTGAGGCCAACTTCAAGACCATATCGAGGCAACTCATGGGAATAGGCAGCAGCCATCACTATATCACCAGCAATGGTAGCATACACAATTTGTGCAGTGACATCCTTGTTGGTCTAAAGTACTTTTGTCAAGGGATACAGCATGCCTCAATGGAAATACTAAGCAGAATAGAGATGATTGACCAACGCACAAGTTACAATTTAAGACTCAAAGGATACAAATCGTACAACAAACCGGTACTTGGGTGTGTTGTACTTGTTCTTGTCTTGGTTAGTGAGCCTCAGCCTGGCCCTGTAATCAGTCTTTCCCTCTGCAAAGGGAAAAAGGTAAGCAGCCCATCAAAAGGACTATCAAAGGACAGAAGTACCAAAGTCATCGAAGACACAGGGTTAAACATACGTCTCCTTCTCTTGAACTTGACTTGGAAACGCTTGGAGTAAGCCCTTGTCTTCTGGGTCTTGACGAAGACCTTAAGGATATAAAAAAGAAGCATATGAATACACCTCGGTTGTACACTAGTTCTACCCGAGACATCATACTTATCAATCAGTTGGCAGAAACGATCTCAGATGTTCAACGGTGCATAACTCTAGCAAATGATCAAGAATCTCATGAAAGTTGCGCACTTGGGTTGTAAACACTAGTACTCCCAAAATAACCCCCATTCTACTATCACCAATCTCATGGAAGAAAGTTCTACACTTGGTTTTTTCATTGGGAACACTACTAATTTCTAAGTACCTCACATTCTACTGATACTACTCATCATTTATCACAGTGATCAATCCGGTCTCAGAAATAAAAATTTCAACAGGAGAAAAGACTGTCACACACTTTCACCACGCAATAACGCAGTGCGATTTGAAAAAGCCAAAAATCGTGTCAAGCAACACGTACTCATTCTAGATCTAGCAAACACTAAGACTTGGAAGGTGATTTCTCTACGAAACAGAAACCAAAACGTCGGCAAATCTCACCCTAAATGCATGATCTCTAAAGCCCCGAGTACAAGCTAAAACCTAGATGACGATTCCTACATCCGACAGATACGAACGAAAGGGAGACCCGGCGGGCAGGGAGTTCCACGGAGCAGAGCGGCCATTGGTGGAGGGAAGGGGAGATCATACGTACCATCTCGTGTGCGAGGAGGAAGCTCCTGCGGCACAAGGCGGAGGCGGAGGCGGCGGCGCGGGCGAAGAGAGCTGGGGATGGAGGAAGTGTGGTGGAACTTATATAGATGGGGGCACTGTTGGGCCTGGCTGGGCCGTCAGTCACACCGACAAAGGTGGGCTACAACGGCCCACATACTGTTTTGGGCTTCTTTTGGTTTGTTTCTTATGCTCGTTCAATATCTCCTCTGCTTTTTTTTTGAGAGAGAGAGAGAGAGACCTTTCTTTGTTTCTTTTCTTCGACCAGAGTTCAGTTGCTCTTTTCCTCGCTCGTCTTCCACGTTAACCACCAATGTTGATGGGGATGATGGCCCTGCTGGCGCTCCTGACCGGTTGTTTCCTCCTCGCCGCGTTGCCGCCGCCGTCCGCGCTTGCCGCGACCGACCACGTCGTCGGGGGCTCGATATGGTCCATCCCTCCGAGCAGCGACCTCTACAGGGTCTGGGCGAGCAGCACGACGTTCCTCGTCGGCGACGAACTCGGTGAGCCACCGTTCCACACCGTCAGGCGTGGTGCGAGTTCGTCGAGTCCGTTTACTTTCCTCACGGAATTCCATTCGTGTCCTCATAGAATGTATTCCTGTGCAGTGTTCAGGTTCGACATGGGGCTGTACAGCGTGGTGCAGGTGGCCAGGCGGAGTACGAGGACTGCACGGCGGAGGACCCCCTACCCACTACAGGACCTTCCAAGCCGCCCCGGCCGTCGTCCACCTCGACTACGCCGGCGCGAGGTACTTCATCTGCACCATCGGCAACTATTGCGCCGTCGGCGTCAAGCTGTACGTCACGGTCCAAGAATCCGCAGTAGCCTAAGCCTCAAGTCATTTCTCTGTGCATCTGCAGTCTGTAACTTCCTGTGATGCGAGTCATTAACCTGACATTTCTATGTGCTGTCAGCATCAATCCTAACTAATCCAGCAACGAGCACAAGATTACATCAACACAACGTCATGATGACAATATATACAAAAGAGTGAAATGTCCGATTAATTTATTTGGACCATTGTACTTTAAAAAAGTATAAATAATGGTCACTAAGGTGGTTTAAGTTAGTCAAATACGATCATTACCTATCTAAATATGTGTATTAGTCTCATGTAGCACATTTTGATCGTTGTTGACTGTCTAACGTGGCAGTCCAGCGTGGACTGATGCTAAGAATCCAACTACATACATCGACTCGTGTATGACGTCCGTGTCTATAATGTTTCGGTATAGAGCAGTAGTAATTTTGGATGTAGAATATTATTAGAGATGCATACATTTCATATTCTTTTTTGTTCTATACATATCTCATATGTGATTTATCATGATGAATGTCTCTTATCAGCATTTATTATATATGCATGCAACGACAAAATGATGGGCTATCTTAATCTTCTACCTCTCTTGATTGACATATTAGTGTAATTGTACGATTTACGGGCTATAAATATATTATCTTGCATAATATACATTATGTCTACTGAACTGAAAACTTGTTTCGATGACTATGTCACGGCATCGGACTGCCTCGTCAGACGGTCAACGGCAGTCAAAACACTGCCACGTCAAAACAGAGTGGTCAAAACGCGTCACGTGAGACTAATACATATGTTTACAAAGGCGACGATCATGTTTGACCCACATAAATCATCTTAGTGGGTCATTTAGACTTTTCTAAGTACAGTGACACAAGTGAATCAACCGGTCAAGAATAATGACTGCACGTGAATTTCACTCTATAAAAAGACAAGATCATGATGATAATGTTTATGATGCGAGTGAGGAGATTCCGAAACCACAATCTCGAAACTTGCACAACCAACGGTATTGCATTAGACAAAATATTCAGACAGCGTGCGTTGTAGCTTTCACCACCAGATTACCTTTATAGAAAGTACTCTCACAAGACAGTAAAAGTAACCAGCTATTCCTGGATATCATTTTTCAATTGCAAAGACAAGGATACAGTCCCGGTATACGGGCTAAATTCAGATTCATGGATCACAACAGCAAAACCAGAGAGCGGGCATCTTGGGTCGAAAAACTCAGCTGCAAACCTTGCAATCATGTTGGACTTGCGCAGCAATGACAAGTTCCTAGATAATGTACTCTGCTTACTGTTGTGCGCACTGCACTCTTTGGGCACCACCAGGCATCTCATCATCCTCGTCATACGCCTCCTGAGCAGCGTGGGCTTGCTTCCTACGCATCTCTTCCTCGATGTTGTTGACATCGTGCATTGTTGTCTCCTCGCATTCATCTAGCTCCATGTCTGTCAGCTGGGATGCAGGCTTTGGTGGAAGCACAGCCTCGAGAGCCTTGCATTGCTCTGGTGCCAGCGAGTCAGGGAACTCCACTGTGAAATGAATGTAGAGCTTGCCCTTCATGAAAGGCCTCTGGTACATTGGCATCCCCTCGTCATTTATTGCCTTGAATGAGTCTGCTCAAATTTATCAAATATGGATTATCAACAAGTAAATTTGCATAAGTACAAAGTGGTCATTGAGATCTACAAGGTCTTACCAGGCTTAACAACTTCACCAGGGTTCGACTTAACGAGCAACTGCCTGTTGTCCAGGTGGGTCAGAACAAACTGGAACCCACAAAGAGCTTCAGTCAGAGATAAGGTGTGCTCATAAAAGAGATCATCGCCCTTTCTTTTGAACTTTGAGTGGTCCTTCTGCTGGAGGATGAATACGATGTCTCCAGTAACAGTATCAGGCTGAAAGTAAACCACATTTTAAATTTGTGCACATCAAAGGAAGCTCTAAAGACTACAGATTATCACAGATAAACAAGCATACCGCCTCATCAGCTTCACCAGGGAAAGTGATCTTCTGGTTGTGTTGCATCCCCTTCTCAACATGAACCTCCAGAACCTTCTTCTCCTGAACAACCTTCTCACCCTTGCAGACTGGGCAGCGATCCTTCTCGTTAATACTCTCTCCAGTCCCCTTGCACTCATTGCAAGCCTGCTGCATCTGCTGTATCATGGACGGCCCCAGCTGGCGGATAGTCACTTTCATGCCTGAACCCTGGCAACCTGGGCACCTCATAGAAGCACCAGACTTGGAGCCCTTGCTGAAATAAACAAGGAAGTGTGTTTGAGAGCAGGATAACAAAAGAGCATGGCTAACTGGGTTAATGGGAAGGGACAAACCACTTACCCCTTGCACTTGGAGCAGAGGACATTACGAGAAAGAGAAAGCTTCTTTGAGGTACCATTGTAAAGATCTTCTAGAGAAGCTTTAAGTGGATGGATCACATCCTCTCCCCTCCTTTGCCTTCTGCCCCTGCTGCTGCCACCACCACCTGTGCACAAAATATACAAAAGCAATTTATGAAGTCAAGAAAACAAGGAGTATACAGAGTTTGACAGTCAAACAGGGAACTTGGTTGTCTTCAAACAATACCTCCAAAAGAGGACCCAAAGAATGATGAGAAGATGTCAAATGGATCAACTCCACCTCCCCCTCCGCCCATTCCTTCCTTGAGGGCATCTTCACCATACTGATCATAGATCTCACGCTTCTCAGGGTCACTCAAGACCTCATAAGCTTGTGCAAGCTCCTTGAACTGAAATAATTAAAACACATGCACCTGAATTAAGCCTTTCATTCTACAGATCATGATAAAGCAGTACAACAATTTTGCAGAAGAGCTGAAACAGTAAAGAAAACCAACGAGATATGATTGCAATCATTAGATACCATTTGAACCTTTCAAAGCAGATATCACATTATGTTCAATAAGCACTTTTTCCGTTCCAAGCAAAACATCCCGAGAATCCATATGATACGCAACATAAGCAAGAAAATATAGAAAAGCTTCTAATATACATCTAAAATATACTACTGCAAGTAAAGTGGCAGAAACACATATCTAATAATGGTTAAAAAAAAAGACAAAATACTCCAACTGACCACAGCATTGAACTAAAAATCACATTATTTTTATATTTACTAAGGGAGTATGCATCACAGCTGAGATGGGGGTACTGTAGTAAACCCATAAGTTCCAAACATGTCATATGATGTAAGCTTCACAAGAATCCAAAGACAGAGTGCATAACAAAGATACACAAGCCCTGGGAATATCCAGAAGCATCATCAAAAGATCCTTAGTCTGAAGAACAGACAAGATCGCAGCATATTATTGTCTGCCATCAGCATGGGACTTGGCGCCATCAGCACTTCAGCAATGGTTTCAGTCGTGACTGAGTGGATAATCGTCCCACGGGCATCATGCATGAGGGACGGGATGTATAGCCATCCCATGTGATAAACTGGCTACAAGATGGGCTTTCGTATGATAGGGGGGTGTTGCATGACCCACAATGCTGCCCTACTACTGCCACTCCTAACAACTGAGCACAACTGCTTTCCAAGATATGGTAGAATGTATCCTAGGTGTTACTCTGACATCGGAAATCTTTAGTACTAATAGATGCTTCATGGGGACATCACAGAAACAAGAAGCATGAGCTATCTTCTCACAGCATACTAGCAACACAACCACCTTAACTCACGAACATGAGTACTGTCTAACCAGATGCAAAATTTATTTGCTCAACTCGGCTAATAACTCTTGCTTACCAAATGAGATTCAGAATATCCATTCTCAAAACATGCAAACAACTTCCTATGCAAAAGCTCTCACGTCAGCAACCTCAAGTGCAGATGCTAATTACTGAGCGGCAATCAGCCACTTGCAGAAGGCTGTACGACCCGCACATCATCCCAAGATCGAGATCATGATCGCATAACATAAAACCCTAACAAGCAGGGCGAGCAATCCCTGGTCAGCCACCGCAAATCCTAGCACACGCAACGCAAACTACAACTCCACCAGAAACAGATCAAGAAGGCGCTAAAAACCCACAACATAACCACATCACAGATACACGAGGAACAGAGACATCTAGACCTGCATGAACCCCTGCATCACCACCAAACCTAACACGAACTTTCTGGCCCCGAACCATCTACCCTACCAGATCAGATCATACCAGATCGCGCACGAAAAGTAAACAGCACAAGCATCTAAGATCCGATCACACCGGAGCGAGCGAGATGGGGATGGATCGTACCTTCTCTGGGTCTCCGCCCTTGTCGGGGTGGTTCTTGATGGCGGCCTTGCGGTAGGCCTTCTTGAGGTCGTCCTGGGAGGCGTTCTTGGGCACCCCGAGGATCTCGTAGTACTTGGTGTTGTCGCTCTTCTTCGGCGCGCGCCCGAACATCTTCGCCGCCGGCGTCTCCTCCTCGCGCGCCGCCGCCGCCGCCGCTTGCCTCTCCTTCGGGTGAGGGCAGGGAGCGGAGCAGGGGAGAGGAGAAGCGGTCAAAGTGGGCGGCCGGGCGGAGTGAGTGTGGGAGAGGGTTTGGCCCGCTGCATACGCCAGGGCTAATGTAGACTCCAAAATACGTAAACGGTTCTGCGGAGGCGTATTCCGTATGTGGGCCGCAACCTCTGACCCAAACTGTTGGGCTAGGTTCGGATGCTTGTGCCCAAAGCTGTGGCCGTGTTGGGCCGGGCCGGGCCGTCGTGCTCCCACGTCACACGTCAGCACAGGTAAATTCCAGCACCCGAGGGGTTTCAGCACCGGGCCCACCACGGCAGACTGTTTCGAGCGGAGTACGGGGCTTCAGAAATGGGTCCCACAGGCGCGTCCACTCGGGTCCTGCCACGTAAGCAGCGGATCCTGCCCCCACGGAACAATTCCAGAGGCCTCGGTGGTCTGGAAAAGAGGGGTGGAGAACTGGCAAAAGGGACTCCTTTTAGTGGGCATGTCATGTGCTTTGATGTCCTTCGCTCCAGGTAAAAGTGTCATGTAATTTTACGAGTTTTTTTTTACCAACACAATTTTAAGTTCACATGTGTGATGTCTTCGAGTTTTTCTGGGAGGGATAATATGTATAAATTAGTTAATTAACTTAGTATTTTATAGCATCAACGAATTTTCCGGAAAATATCAATTAGACCGATAAATATAAAAGCCATGTATTTGACTCGTTTTGGTGAGCCCAAATCATGATTAGTGACACGCTTGAGTTGTAAAAATTGTAGAAGTACGAAGTTTTATCATTGATATAAGTCCATTTTTAAGCATACAGATAAGTATTATAGGTGCGGTTGTGGTGTGCCATATGCAAATACTAGCAGAGTGTCTGTGCGTTGCAACGGTATCTCAAATGGTAGAATAACATCTCATGTTCTGACCAAAACCATAAGTCCATAACAAAATATACTGCTTTGCCTTACAACGATCTAATAGTAGAGTGCTTGTACAACACACATACACAAATATAACAAAATTTACGCAGATGTGTGGGAGAAGGAACAGTAACTCGGAAGATAAAGATTGGATTCTGTTATTTAGTAAGATGATAAATTTCAGCAGAGTAAAAAAACTAACTCAGAACGTAAAAGATTGGAGCATGTTTAGCAGAGTTTGTTGAGAGTTACGTAAAAATTGGAATCTATTTAGCAGAATTTGTTGAAAGTTGGAGAGTTAGTTAGGGGAGGGTGTGACACCACCATCACCATAGCCACCTCAAATTTTATAGATAGTAAAGATAAGGAATTTTTTAAAAAATATTTTTCCATAAATCTCAAAACCACAGCACGGATGATAAAAATTTCAAAATTGTGGCGCAGTCGGCTCTCTAGAGGCTGAAAGGAAGTAATCGGCTGTCAGCCAGCCGATTTACTGTGGCGTTAGCTGGCAAATGGCCGATTGGTCATGTCGGGCCGCCGTGAGCCAATTTTCTTGGGCTGTCGGCAACTGGCTGGTTGACTGCATCGAGCTATCAGCCCGGGGCGTGGCTGAGTGGTTCGGCCAGCATTTACGCACCCGACTGGGCCCTCGGGCCGCCCACACACACCGAGAGTACACACGCACACGGGAGGCGAGCAGCGGCGCGAGGGTGATTTGGGGGGCGCAACGTGGCGAGGCTGGTAGCTGCTGGTGTAGGGCATAGGCTGAGGAGAGAGAGGAGAAAGGGGAGAGGAAGAGGAGAAGAGGAAGAGAAGAGGAGAAGAGAGGAAGAGAAGTGGCATCACAGATTTTCGTCATTTAGGTTTTTCTTGATTTAGCTAATTAGGTTTATTGAAGTAGTTAGTTCTAACACAATTATTTTAGATTAGCGTTAGAAATATGTCTTGTTTAGCTTGGCATGTGAGCTTAGTTTTAGATCCTAATAAATTATTAGTATGCTAGGTATATAAGGCATTAGAAAATTTTGACAAGCGGCCTCGCACAAGCGGAATTCCATCAATGATCACATAGTTCACGATTTGATCATACAGTTGGCGATTTTAGAAATAGACATAAAGAATAAGACGAGGTTGTTAATGTTGTTAGAAAAAATCGTAAAGAAAAAATAGAAATTGATCATACAGTTAAAAAAAGTCATAAACCTAGTTTTGTTATTATAGATCAGCTGATTATATATAGGTATACATTAGGAGTCTCGTAAATCTTGAACATAGGTTTAGCGCCTTATTGTAAATTTTATGACAATGATGTTACGAATGATAGGAATGTCTGATATAGTGAGATTCAAGATTTCTATGGTCCTCGAGAAGTGAGGACAAATTCGTCCGGAGTTGATCTTAGTGCATTTAGCTATACTGTATTGCCTCTCCAAAATCCGGAGTCTCTGAACATTAGGGAAGCAAAATACCGGTTCACTCGTAGCTTTGCTCTCGATACGGAGAAGTGTAGCATCAGCATTCAAGCAATGTTTACAATGTCCTTAACGACCATGTGCTGGGATTTGATGTCTATTGAAAGAATGAAGGAGTGGAGTTCTTGGCTTAGGGTGTGCAGAGCTCGTAAGGATGAGCCGGTTGCATTGGTGCAGGCTGTTGTGAAGGATCCAACAGGGTCACTTTGTAGAGAGTATGAAAAAGGTCAGAACAGTTCATCGACCCAAAGGGTAAGTCAATATGAAGCACATGACCATCCAGAAGCAGTTGTTCTTGGAGGAATGGGACATAATCATGGCGTTACTGGGCGGGCAGATGAAACTAAGGAATTTGAAGAGTTAGTGGAGGCTATGTAGCAGAAAGATCTAGTTGGTAAAAGATGACGATGAGGAGGCATCAGATCGTCATATTCCCGAGCGGGTGGAACCAAGAATTACTGGGTGAAATGCGTGTAACAAATGGTCACGAGTCATCGTGGGAGTTTGGGAGGAATGAAATCAAATATGGCACTATGTATCAGAACAAGATTGAATTGAAGGATGAGGTTGCTCCTTGGGGAATGTCCACGCAAAGGACATTCTATGTTTAAATATCTACCTCGACGCAGTACACCGCAATGCAGCAGTAATGGTTGTCCTTACTCTGTGCATGCCCATGTGCTGAAGTACAGAGTGAAATGGATTGGGTACTGTCTAACCACTGTATGTAGTCACATATAGTAGGTAGAGACTGCAAGCGAGTGCTAGCATAGTATTGCATCATGTTGCAAATGTGAGTGTGTGCGAATATTACGTTTTTACGCCGTGTGAACACGCCAACCTTCACTGGCTCTTCGTCGTAGTTAGCACACATGAAAAACCTTCTTTCGAAAGTGTACGACATCTCTTTTGACTTTATTAGTCTGCAGGGATCATGGCACCAACAAGGGGAACCTCCACTCCTTGGGGCACATCGGCAGACACCTTTTCCTTTGGCATGTCATTAGAACCAGATGAAGCCATTCCTACCCTTTTGCAATATGGACATAGTTACCGCTCCTATTTTGATGAAACTAAACCAAAAAATCAAAAACTCGAGACAAAAGGATAGATTTGACTTTACAAACCATGCGTTGAATGAAATATTTGAGACCAAAATTGTGTTAGTCTCATCGAATCGATCAAGTTAGACTATAAATTTGTTCAAATTGGAGTCCGAACAAATAGATCGAGATAGACCCACCCAACTCGTGCTCTCTCTCTCTCTCTTCTCTTCTCATGCTCCCTCCAAGCTGCCGCCGCCATCACCGCCGATAGAACTGTAACTATACCTATGCCTCTCAACAAAACCTTAAATCGAGTTTCTCAATAAAATCTAGGTCACTTACCTTTTATGATCTCTCGTTGCTATTTTTGTATCTTTGATTACATATATCCAAATCAAGTAAATGAATATTCTAATGATATATATAGAAAGTTTTAAACAACTTATTTGTTGAGCCTAGATTTAATTTATAATATTTAGATCATTTAATCAAGCTCGACAAATCTCAGCCCTAGAAAAACAACATAACGGTAATAGAATTTTAGCCGTAACTTTTGAACCACAATTTCAATTTGCGCAAACTCAGTTCTATTGGAAAGCTTATGACAAAGCCTGCAACTTTCTCAATTATGTCAATTTGAAATTTGGTACAATTTGGTCGCAGTTTTTGAATTAACTTTGCTGTTTTAAATTTCAAAATCCTAGATGAAATACCAGGCACAATTTCTTGCAATTCCATCCATAAATTCTTATATGAGGACTAATTAGAGACTAAAATTGCAACATGAACCTCGAATTTGACCAAAATCCCAAAAATTCCCTTCTTCTTCTTCTTCCTTATTCTTTCTTCTCCTTCTCTTCTCTTCTCCTCTCCTCCCCCCAATTGAGCTCCTCTTCCTTCCCTTGGCCAACGGCTAGGGCAGCCTAGCTAGGAGATGAGGCGACTCGGCCAAGACGGCGATGCACAAGGTGATGGCGCAGCAAGGGGCGACGGCGGCTTCTTCCTTGTCCTTCCTCTTCTCCTCTTCCTTCCCTTTCTTCCCTTTCCTTCCGAATCCTTCGATCCGATTAGATCAAAACACCAAAGGAAAGAGGTGCAAATCAGACCAAGTCAAGCGGTAGAAGGCATAGCATCGGTGGCCTCAGCCTCGAGGTACTGACAGATCGGCTTGACGGCTTCCCTCCCCTTGGCGCTATTCTGTAGGAACCAGTTTGTGCAGCAGGTCTCGACCTTCTCAGCGACGGCGGCGAGCTTGGCGAGTGGGCTGCACTAGATTGTGGTCCCTGCCTAAACTACGTCCACTCTTCGGGCCACTCTAGGGGGTCGGAAGGCAGATCTCTCCTTGACCTCGATTAGCCCCATGAAGCTGACATTGCGGACGACGATGTACATGGCACGCCCGGCACGCCATGGGGCGTCGACCAACGAGGTCTGGACGTAGTGGCAAAGCACGGCGCCCAAGGGGGATGCGGCGGCGGACGGCCGGAAGGAGGCGGTGTAGGATGAAGGGGAGTGATGGAGATTGGATGATGATGGACTGTGCGGCGTGGATGCGGCCGCTCTTAGGCTGTAGTCCTTATTATATATAAGGTAGTTAGTTTGTTGGTTTTTGTTAGAGAATTTTTAGATCTTTATTATATCTACGGTAGTTAGTTAGTTTTATGAATGTGGTTAGTGGAGAAGAGGGTTAAAATGAGAAGTTAAAGTGTGACACCACCTCATCAACTCCTGTGTACAAAATAGTAAAGACCTTTATATGTATATATATATATATATATCTAATGAGCAACCTCGCAACATTTTATATCCATAGTCAAATCACTAACGGCTAGTGTCTCGGCATCATTCACTTAGCCAAGTTATTTATTTTTCAAAAAGGTTTATCACCTCCTCGATTTTCACTACTCTCTCTTTTCCATAAAAGTTGCCATTTTAGACATAGATACATCTAAAATTTCAAACTCTGGCTACTAATACCTTTAAAATATTTAGGTCATATGACTAAATTTGTCTTGAAAAATATTTTTACAATATACGATATTGTTGGATTTTATAAATGTATTGTTATACAAATTAATGGTCAAATTTGTGATTAGAAGACTGTGCCATTGTCCAAAATGACAACTTTTAGAGAACCGGAAGGAGTACTTTGTTTTTGAGAAATTTTGGTTTTTCAAGCCAAAAGAACACATTTTAGCCTTGTATTATTGTCAAAAAGCCTTTTTTCTACACAAGCCTCGTCGTGTTGACATTGCATCAACACTGCTGCCAGAATTGTGAACCGCTGCCTATATACTCTATTGCCACTCGGGAAGGGGGTCTCACCCGCCTCCTCATCGTCGCCGTCACTTGGACTCCAGACCACTAGAGAGGCACATATGTCGTTGAGATGGATGAAATGGATTAGCACCACTTGGATTCATGCCATTGAAGAGAGGAAGAAATGGGAGAGGCCAAAGCACCATCAAACTCCACCCCTCTTCATTATCGTGTCCAAGAAAGCTATAAGATGGGGTTGTCTCCATCATGCCCGTGGTCATCATGTCGCTGCTAACCTTAGCATGAGGTCCTTGCACTACCTTTCTGTTGTTGTCTAACCTTGCATGGTCGCCAAACACTACCACCACCTATGCATCAAGTCAAAATTGTCACCGCCTTCATGTGAGGAAGGGGCACGATGAGTCGATGAAACTAAAGGCGAAGAAGGATGCATTAGTCTTTTCCTATACTCAGTTTTGGCGGAGGGAAAAAGTTAGAGACTAGAATCTGATAATACTGGATGGAAAGTCATAAAACTAGAGTGTCTAATTGGCAGTTAACTGATTCAATTTGCCACCGGTTACTTTTTTCCTAGACTATTAGATCTTCACCCGATGGCTCATATTTCATCCCTCTTCTATAAAATCACCTAACCCTAACTCTCTCTCTCCTCTCCTACCTCGCCGCCTCCCTACTCTCCTCTCCTAACTCCAGTGGCTGTCGCCGCTGCCGGATCAAGCATCCCCTCTAAACCCAACGAGCCGCCCATTTTTCTCTGGCGTCGAGCAACACCCCAACCCCTAACCCTAAACCATCGTCGCTGGCTCTGCCTCACCCTCGCCGTCGCTGATGCCTTCGTGTTGTTGTTGGCTCCGGCTCGACATGAGGCACGCCCTCGCTGACACCGCTGCTTTCGACTTGCCACCGCCAGATACGAAGAAGATAGGTGAGGGAGGAAGAAGGTGATTTTATTGCAAAAAATTTGAGTGTTGGTGAATTGAAAAAAAAGTCAACAAACTATTCACAATTCCATAAAACTAAAGTTTGGAAAGCATTAAGGCGTATCAAATTTCAGTGGTATAAGAGCATGATCGAGAGGGCTGCAATAAGCAGTGGTCTCAGTTTCCAACTACCATATCAGATGTATAAACTTCTTAGGTCCTTGAACTGGTGCGCTTCGATCACTTAGATCCATAAACATTGAAACCAATATCCACCCTCCCTAAAATTTTTAAAGGGGTTGACTGATATCCAAACCCGGTTCCAACAGCTTATGTGGCAGGTTGATCATGCCAAGTAGCATCCAGTCATGTGGGGCCTACATGTCATAGGGGCAATTTCTTCTTCTCTGCCTCTTGCTCTCTCTCTCAACTTCTGACCTCTCTGCTGACCAGAGAGCATGACTGTTGGTTATGGCTCCCTCCTCCTGATCGCCAAATCGCTACCACCTGGATTGAGCTTGTCGTTGCTTGATATACTCATCCACGGCTAGATCCTACGTGTCTCTTGTTTACGATCCATCTATTTCTTCCAATTGAAACATTTCATGGCTCCTACAAACCAAATATCATAGTTTACTTGATGCAGCTTGTTTGTTTCATGTTAGGAGTTAGCCCAAATCACTAATTAGCTCTTTCTGTTCATCACCACGAGGACATGCGAGAGCACGTCCACATAGGCAAGGCTTGCTTTGGTGAGGTCGTGGCTTTGATCGGTGGCACTTGACCTATGCGTGATGCTTGAGAGGAGGGGCTCGTGGGGCTGGAGCGGGGTGGAGGAAGGAGACGTGAAGTTTTGAGGGAAGGGACTCGCCACCCAGGCTCGAATCGGAGAGATGAAAGAACATGTGAAAGAGATACAAATGAAAAAAAATACTGATATGTGGGCCGTGGATAACTAAACGTCACCGTGACATGGTCGATCCGCCACATAAGCTGTTAAAACTGGCTTTAGACCTCAATGAACCCTTTTAACACGTTTAGAGATACTGAATACACGGTTTCAAAATTTATGGACCTAACTAATCAGAGCGTGTAAGTTCGAGTAGCTAGGTGATTTTTACTCTTGACGAAATAAGCAAACCCTAGAAAGCGAAAAGAAATTACATACCTCCACATGTCATCCAACTCCCCCAGCCCTCCCTTTCTTTTTCTCTGTCCCACACGTGACGTGAGCCCCGACCGCCGCCGCCTGGAATCTCGGCGCCGTCGAAACCTCCACAACGGCGAAGGCCCATCCTTCACTCCCCTCCTACTCGCGCCGAGCGATGCCGCGTTCAGGCTCCTCCCCGCTCGACTAGATCGTGCAGACGCGCCTGAGCTAGGCCACCGTCGACGGCGCCGGCCCGTCGAGGCGCGGCGCCGTGGTGGCCAGGTTGTGCGCGACGTCGTTACCCTGCACGGCCGCTGCCGAGGATGATGCGGCTGGCTCCGCTCGCTCGTTCTCTTCCCCGTCCGGAGCTCGGCATGGTGCCTATCCGCGCGGCGAGAGGTGGAGGATCCCTGCAAAGCCCCGGCCGCCGCCGCAGAGGCGCATTTGAGGAGATGGAGCAGAGTCCACCACAACTCGGCTCTCCCCTGCCCCGACGTGGCGCTGCCGTCGCAAGGCCTCCTGGCCGCCGTCCCCGTCAAGGTCGCTGCCGCTCGGACTTGCCCATCCCCTCGTCTCCTGCAGCGCCATGTACCCATCTCCTTCTCCCTCTTGCTCAGTACTCTACAGTAGCGTCCGAGCTTACATGGCAAGTTGGGTTACCCAGTTGAGGCTACGGCTCACCAGACCTATTTTTTCTCCTTTTTTCCCTTCCTAAAGTTTCCCTTCAAAGAAACGAAAAGTGCAAAATAAAAGAAACGAAACCCAAGGGCAGAAAGGACGAGGGGGTCACGACAGAAGGGGAGAGCGACGGAGGGAATGGTCTCGGCCCTCCCGTCTCAGGCTCTCCTCTTCGCTGCCCAGGTGAGCCCCAAGCCATCCGGTGCCAAGAATCGCGCAACCTTTTGCCATTTTGATGAGCGCTTCTGGGCTCTGCGTTCATCTCTCGCTGTTTTTTTGAACGTGATCTTTCGGTCTTCTGGGATGCGATTCAGTCTTATTTGGGACCCGATTGAATGGTTGATGGGTGTGTTCTTGGATTTGGGTCGTATTTTGTTGCTAGATTTTTTTTCCGTCCGAGCTATATGTTTGCTTCTCCTGGTTCGGTCGTGTTGTGCCTGCCTCCGGTGCCGATTGGTGCGTGCGTTCGATGGCTTGGAATTGGATGGCATACATGGTTTATGCTTGTTAAACAATTTTTGTGGAGTTTCAGTCAATTCCTGTGTATGGCCATCAAAGTTGCTTGCATGTTTGCAAGAATTTAGATGAAATGTTATGAAAAGGTTCCACTTTTATCAATCTTTTCCCCTTTTTGGTTGTTCAGCGGAAGTTGTTCGATTTTGGAGAAAATTGGTTTTTGTACCTTTTTGGCGGAACTAGATATTTTGCTCAAAGCTGGTTTATTTTGGGGCCTAGCATAGTGTCTCCTTTTTGGGTAAATTTTCTAGTGAATCTTCTAGTTACTTGCTTGCTGAGTCTAAGTTCCGTTGTTGAAGTAATCAGTCTGCCTTACATTTTGCGTCTTCTAAAACTTTTGAAATTTCATGCCGTAACTGCATCCTCTTTGGGACTTTTTTGTGATATTTGAATCAATTGCTGGTTGCATTCATGGAATACCAGTATAGCTTACTGCCAAAGTTTCTGAAAGTGTGTTTCTCTTACTTTCTGGGAAACCGGTGCGTCTGTTGCTTTCATACTAGTATGGCGCATATTCCGAGTGGTCTGATGAAGAGTTCTTCAATTTCAGTTTGATGTGCAGCATTTACTGTACATTAGGTCACCGTGTAGCATTAGCTATCAGCATCTTTGCAAGTTTGGTGCCGTAGTCTTGACTGGTATTATGGAATGACAGAATATGATGGTTGCTTCCGACTGACCTTATCATACCAGTTAGGTTCTTTATTGCATTGCCGCTAATCATTGAATTCGATAATTCCCTAGTTATGCATATTTTCATGGTTCATGTGAAGACTTTGGAGTATTTTGGTTCTTGATTCAGCAAGTTGCATGTGCTAGCTCTTACAGTAGAATTGCTATACATTGCTTGAAGTTCTGGCAATTGTGATGTTGATTTTCTTGGTTTTAAGCTATACATCCTCTTTGTTCTTTTACTTAAGTTTTAAGCAGAAGGCAGCTTTACTTCATTAGCACAATAACATTACAATATTTCTGAATGCAGGTCTTAGGTGATTGAACTAGAAGAAAGGAAAAGTTCAGTTATCATGGGTATTTCATCCAAGTGGATTAAATCATTGGTTCGCATAAGAAAGCAAGAAAAGGGGCAAAATTCTGAAAAGCAAGAAAAGGCACAAAATACTGAGAGCAGTGAACTGTAAGTCATGGTATCCACCTAGGTTTGTATCATCTAATTGTATTGAATGGCTTATGCAATATTTTGACTGACCTAGCTATACTTTGAAGTTCGAAGCAATGATTATTTTGTTTGTCTTTTGTTTCCACTTTCTTCTTTTATGAGCACAACTCGATAGGTCCATTTGCATCTGGTTTTTGTCTTTCTCTGTGAACATGACAAATCTTAAAGAATGAGCAAAACTGCAAAGTGGATGGTTTACCAAATCTGCTTCGTTGGATGCCACACAAGTGCTGTTGTTGACATGTCTTTGTCACAGGCTTGCTGCTCAACAATGCTGCTCCATTGTCTGTAGTGCCAAACAAAGATATTCTGTGTTTTTGCCGGTGTTGTATCAACACTACAAACTACTATTCAATGCCGAGAAACATTGTTGACATTATGTGATTAATATCTGCATATTAAATGTTGTGCACCGATGTAGCAATTGTTTTGGGTTGCTCATAATATGCCATTACTGCCTGAATTCCGTGCTTCTATCTCCTCACCTACAAAATAAAAGAAAGAAAATAACACATATTGGAATGAAGTATTTTATGAGCACTTAATGTCATGTTTTAATTTTTAAAGTCTAGCCTATCTGTAAATGACGGATAGCTGGTTGATTTGTGCACCATTAGATGATTGCTTAGGGAATTTGTCTTTCTTTTTGGAATCCTCTGTTTTTTTTCACTTCTGAAAGTGTTAGTACGTGAATGTGACTAAACTGAAATTGCAGCCACTGAAGTAGCTAGCTATCTCATTTACATATAGCTGTTGTAAGAGTTCTGATCCACTACTTCATTTTTTTTATGTCAACTTAAATTCATTCTGTTTACTTCCATCCAATTGAAGACTATTGCAAAAGTGACCATACAGTTGAACCTCAAGCATGAATATGATATGTATTCAAGTCTGTTCTGCGCCTTGTACTAAGGTGTTACTTTGTAAGCATGGATACCTAGCTAGCAGAGTACATTTTACGTTTCAATTTTTTAGATCATTTTCCTACTTGACTTATTAGTTGTCACTGCTGTACTTATATTGGATCTTCCCATCATGACAATGTATCATAAATATTGTAGAGCTCTGCTGCTCGACTGCTACACAAATGGAAGTATTCTCTGGATACCGAAGGTGCACTTGCAGTACAAGAACTTGCATTAAATGTGAAACATCGACTGATGACACCAACACACAGATGATTTCAAAGTCCATTTCTTCGGAAAGCACATCACTTGAACTACACGCCTCTCAGACTGAAAAACCTTCTCAAAAAGAGGATTTGGCTGCAACAGTTATTCAGTCTGTGTTTCGGGCATTCCTGGTATGCTATCTTTGAACACTGCTATGTTAGATAACTGATAGCATCATGTATTCACTCAGTCATGTTGAGTAAATGATGTTACCAAATAATGAGTGTGCTTGTATTCATGTTTCAATTGTTTATCCAACTAAATGACCTACAGATTGTCTGCAAATACGAAGGCAACTGATGCTATATGTTAATAAGAGAAAATCCAAGAAAAAGATAAAATGATAAATTTATTGCTAGGGGGTCCTAATTAATTCTTCAATAGTCAGGAAAAAACCACGTGAAACTGAATCTTCTTGTCCTGAATTAAAATTAATCAATTTTCTGGATATGTAGTTGTTTGTGTATGAGAAAGCATGTGTTAGGGAAGCTATGGCTTTAGTATAATATTTTAGCTCATGATTTTCAAGCATCCATCATAGTTCTCTGGTTCTGACAATTTGATCTTCTGTATTGCTTTCAACATACCAGGCTAGACGGGCTTTACGAGCATTGAGAGGAATAGTTATACTCCAGGCCCTTGTTAGGGGTCATATTGTGCGAAAGCAGACAGCAGAAACACTTCAGTGTATGCATGCACTGGTAAGAGCTGAAGTTCGTGTCAGAGCAAGACAAGTTCATGTTGCTTTAGAAAAGCAGGTGGCACGGAAAAAGGTTCCTGAACAAGATGATCATGAGAATCGTGTTCGAGGAATTGAGGTAGGCCACGTAAACCTTTAGAAGTAAATATGCTACCCTGTTACATAAACTGTACTGTTATTTGTTTAGGACATACATGTATAAGAGCAAGTTATATTTTTATTAAAAAAAGGGATGGAAGAAAATGTACTGAATGTTATAGAGTTTGGTTTGATCCTTTTGGTTTATTAAATTTAGTTATAAGTGGTCTGTTGAAGGGTGATGGGAATGAAACTACACATGCTATCAAACTGACGATGGTTCATCGACTGACTTGAATTGTACCTGGGTTAGGACCAGGAAAACTATTTTTTAGGGGTTGAGTTGCTCTTAACGACCACCCATGCAATATTCAGTTATTGTGTGTCTATCCCAGCTATATGCTCTTAATGAACATAATTTTCTCCAAGCCTTTGATATTTTGCCCATTATTGAAATAAACTATTGCAGCAATGAAATATTCAGGGCCCCACTGGACCTGGAGATCATTAACTTTTTGTTTTTGTTTTTTTCATGTGTGTCTGCGTGTGCCTGTGCCTGTGTGCGCGTGCATGTTTGGTTGCGGGGGGGTGTGTGTGTGTGTGTGTGTGGGATAAATTTGTTTTATTCCGAAATGGACATAGAGCAGGTGCATATATGGGTGGCATAAATTTGTTTCTCGGCTAGAAACTATTTATCGGATAACATCGTTTACTTCTGCAACAAATGCAGGAAGGCTGGTGCGGCAGTATTGGTTCCGTGAAAGAAATGCAAGCTAAAGTATTGAAAAGGCAGGAAGCTGCTGCCAAACGCGAGAGAGCAATGGCATATGCTTGTACTCATCAGGTAATTTTGGAGGCTTCTACACTGGACACGAGCTGATTGAGACTTGTTAAGTGGTGTTAATTTGATGATCTAGTACCGAGCAGTTTGTTGAATATGCACTTGATTATAGTCCAATAGTCAGGTCAGGGAGTTAATCTAGCAGTCAAGAAGGTTATAGTCATGTGGGGCCTGGCATATAGCCGCCGCAAGGCTGGACCCACAAAAGCAGCTGGCTTGCAGAAGGCGCCAAGGCACAGCTGAGGATCTGCCTTAGGCAGATATGTAGCTATCTTATCTTTGATTGCTTCCAATAGTAGAGATAACTTCCAAGGTTGTTAGTTTGTTTCCATCATTTTCTTGTAAGCCACGGCTATTTAAGCCTAGACCATCTCACGTATCAATCAAGCAGAATTATTTCCCTATATCTATCTCTTTTAGCAACGAAGAGGAGGCGGTGATCGTGGAGCAAACCTCAAGACAATCGTGCTGCAGCTCGAGAGCTTCGCGCGTGACAGAAGCCAGGACCAGGTGTTGATGGGGGAGGTTTGTTGCCTCACGACGCTGGAGAAGCGCCCAGCGGTGGACGTCCCGACCACACTGCCGGACCTCACGACGCTTGGGCTCAGCCACGGTGGGGGCATGAACACCGGCTTCCTAGGTACACCAGCAGCAACTCCCTGTTTCCTATCTTCCTCCCCACCACCATCAGCTGCCACCATGACCACTACCACCAATGCCCCATCCTACTCTTTTCCACCACCTCCAACTCGCCTGCCCAACACCACCTTCACGCCACCATCCGCCTTTCTCCATGACCAGTACCCCCTCTCCACCTACCTCCCATTCTCAGCCGCTCCACCATATTAGCCCCATCACCAACCCATCTACACTACCAAACCGTACCAACATCAGCTTGCCACCACCCAATTTTTCCCCTCCCAACACTTACCGTACCCATCTCCCTCATGGCCAAACCAAGCTTTCCAACCCATCACCTATGCCGATACACCACCCCTAGCTCCAATACCACCGCTACCACACCATAACCAACACAACTCTGGAGCAAGTATCGGAGTACCCTGTTTCCATAAGCTTGAATTGCCAACCTACGATGTGACGGTGGATCCGTTGGGCTAGCTCAATCGCTGTGAGCAATTATTCCGCGGCCAACGGATTGACGAGGTCAACAAGGTGTGGATGGCTGCCTACCATCTCACCGATGACGCGCAACACTGGTATCTCCAGTTGGAGTGCGACTACGGGATGCCGACCTAGGAGTAGTTCAAGGAGGCGTGCCATCTCCAGTTCGAGCCATCTATCCGCGCCAACCCCCTTGGTGAGCTGGCTCGGCTTCCGTTCGCGGCCTCCGTTGCCGACTACAACAACAAGTTCTTGGCAGTTCTATGCCGCAATGGTGAGCCTTTGTCCACTAATCAGCAACAATTCCTCTACACAACGGGGCTCCCGGAGGGTTTGCAAACCGACGTCGAGCTCCAGAAGCTCGTGAACCTACAGTTGGTCATCACACTAGCCAAGGCATACGAGAAGCGGCATCCTTCACCAGCATTGCCATCACCTGCCTGTCGTGGTCCCACGGCGCGCCACCACAGGTTACAGTAACGCACCCACCACTGACCCCTGACACCGCCGTGGCATCGATGCCGGTCGCCCGGGTTGTGACATCCCTGACATGATCCCTGCGTCGCCTCGCGCCCATGGAGATGGCGGAACGTCGCAAGCAGGGTCTCTGCTACAACTGTGATGAGCAATATGTATGTGGCCATTGATGCATGCGTCTCTTCTATATCGAGTTGGACGACTACATGGAGGATGATTCATTCGACATGAAAGACACGACGGACCCCCCACAGGTGTCTCTTCACACCATAGTCGGTTGCGGAGCATCTGAGCATCGGACACTATGCAACTCCAGGTGTCTGTCGAGCAGGTCGAGTTCATCGCCTTGCTCGACATCAGTTCTGTGCACAACTTGGCAAGCCTTCCACGCGCGGGAGCTCGCACCAGAGGCTCGTCCGAGTCTATGAGCGATGGTTGCCAACAGCGATCAAGTGGCGAGTGGTGGCCTATGCCGCACGGTGACACTATGTATTTACGCCCGCCTGTACCACATAGCCTACTTTGCCATTCCCCTAGGTAGCTTCGACATCGTCCTCGGCATTGGTTGGTTAAGAGCGCTCGGGCCCATACTATGGGATCTTGACGCCTTCCGACTCTCCTTCGCCAACGGCAAGCAGATCACATGGATGGGCCTGGTCGCCTCGATGACTCCAGCAGCTTGCACTATCTCCGGTCATGACTCGTCTCTCATGGCCGACATGCTCTCGGAGTTCGAGGACATCTTCGTCGAGCCATCAACCATACCGCCAGTCCACACGCGTGACCATCGGATTCGTCTACACCCTAGCTCCACACCTGTGGCCGTGCGTCCGTACCGGTACGCGCAGCTTCAAAAGGATGAGTTGGAGCACCAGTGCAACAGGATGCTCCAACAGGGCATCATTCAACCAAGCGACTCCGAGTTCTCTCTCGTCCTCCTCGTCGAGAAGTGGGACGACACCTGGCGTTTCTGCGTCGACTATCGTGCCCTCAACGAGCAGACAATCAAGGACAAGTTTCCCATCCCCATGGTGGAGGAACTCCTAGACGAACTCCTGGGCGCACAGTTCTTCTCCAAGCTCGACCTGTGCTCTGGGTACCACCAGGTACGCATTCACCCTGACAACATTGCCAAGATGGCCTTCCGCACGCACAACGCCCACTACGAGTTTCTGGTCATGCCATTCGGCCTGACCAACGCGCCCGCCACATTCCAAGTTCTGATGAACAACGCCCTAAGGCCATTCTTACGATGCTTTGTTCTTGTATTTTTTGATGATATCTTGATATACAACTCATTATGGTTAGAACACCTACGCCACCTCCGTGCTGTCTTTTAGGTCATGCGGGAGTACACTCTCTACCTCAAGTGCAACAAGTGCACTTTCGACGTGGCATCCGTGGCCTACCGGTCACGTCATCTCCATTGACGGGGTAGCCATGGATGTCGACAAGGTGCACGTGGTGATGGAATGGCTGACCCGAGTGCGGCAGCCTACGTGGATTCCTTGGGCTCGCACCATTGTGGCACCCCTCACGCGACTCTTGGAAAAGGAGGGGTTCCATTGGTATGAAGAGGTCGATGACGTGTTTCAGGCGCTCAAATGCACCTTGGCTAGGGCGCCTGTGTTGCAGATGCCCGACTTTGCGGGGTGCTTCATCGTTGAGTGAGATGCATTTGACATAGGCCTGCACCAGGGCGAGGGTCCCCTTGCCTTCTACAGCCGACCGATTGCCCATCACCACGCCAAACTAGCGTCCTATGAGCGCGAGCTCATTGGCCTTGTCCAGGTCGTTCACCATTGGTGATCGTACATCTGGGAGCGTGCCTTCACTGTCTGGATAGACCACTACAATATGAAGTTCCTCTTGGACCAGTGGCTCTCCACGATCCCTCAGCATCAGTGGGTGAGCAAGCTGTTTGGGTTTGACTTGATAGTGGAGTACCGGCTGGGGCCTCTCAACACGGTGTCCAATGCTCTCTCTAGGCATGACTCAGAGGAGTAGCCAACGGTATTTGCCCTCTCGATGCCGTCATTTGCCATCCTGGACGACATTTGTGCAGAGATCGCCGTGTCCAAGGAGTTGTAGGTGTTAAGTAGCCGCATCCTTGAGGGTGAGTTGGGTGCACCGTGGTCATGTGTTGACAACCTGATTGTCCATGGCCGCCAGGTCCACGTACTGCCCTCTTCCTCAACCATGGCAGCCATCCTCGCTCAGGTCCATGCAGCGCATGAGGGGGTGCAAAAGACACTGCACCGACTCTGAGCGGACTTCCATGTGCTCGACGATTGCAAGCTAGTCCAGGACTTTGTACGTGCTTGCGTTGTGTGTCAACGCAACAAGATCGAGACGCTGCACCTGGTGGGCCTCCTACAACCACTTCAGGTGCCCTCTCAGTTTGGTCGGACATCTCGTTGGACTTTATCGAGGCCCTTCTACAACCTCCATGGCAAATCGGTCATCCTCACGGGCGTGGACCGCTTCTCCAAATACGCGCATTTCGTCCCCATGGCGCATCCGTACACGGGGACCTCGGTGGCACGTGCCTTCTTCCACGGCATTGTGCAGCTTCACGGCATGCCGCACTCCATCGTCAGCAACCACGATCTTGTCTTCCCCATCAATTTTTGGCGTGAGTTGTTTCACATGTCCGGCGTGCATCTACACATGAGCTCTGCCTTTCACCCACAATCTGACGGTCAGATGGAGTCCGTCAATTGGGTGATTGCCATGTACCTCCATTGCATGATGGGAGATCGATCGCGGAATAGCTTGAGTGACTGCCTTGGGCAGAGTATTGCTATAATACGTTCTTCCACGCAATTGCAAGCGTCTCCCTTTGAGGTGGTCTATGGTCGATAGCCATTAGCCTTGCTGGCTGGACATACCACTACAGTCTGAAGTTCCTCTTGGACCAACAGAAGCAGCTTCTTGTAAGCCACGGCTATTTAAGCCTAGACCATGTCACGTATCAATCAAGCAGAATTATTTCCCTATCTCTCTCTATCTCTTTATTTTGCCTAGCAGTAGATTAGCAGAGTTTACCAGTTATGGATAATGGATTCTGTCTCAATGAATGTACACATCCCTTTCAAACGGTGGATAACTGATATGTTTCATGCTTGGTTTTCTTGTGAATTGCTATTTAACAGGTTCATGAAAAGGACATATATTACGCAGTAAATCATATGTTAAGAATACCATGATCGACTAAAATCACTGCTGCGATAAATATCAAACAATAGTTCCATATACATAATGTGTTTATGTTTCTTTTTTCAAAAGGTGTTATTTTTTCGCTAGCTGCTGTCTCTGTATAAATATAGACAACTGCTAAGTTGACTCGTTCTCTTTGAGGGCCAGAAATTACGAGTAAAATCCAGAAAAAAGAAAAGGTCCTAGAAATTCTCTCATTAGTCGAGAGAAGAGGAAAAGGAATTACTCTTCTTATTTCGGTGAGGCTAGATTGTAGTACAACTATTAAAGTTGTATAACAAATATAATTATATTTTCAATAATAGGCATCAAGTTTGTATAGCAAGTACAACTCTAATTTCAAATCTAGATGTGCAATAGTGTGAGCAGTTCGGCTAGTTGTATCATGGCAAACTGCTAGGATGCACTTAACTAGGTATACCACCAACGGATCCGAATTTTTACATACCTAAGAACCTTGGATCTGTTAGGAAGAAAGCAACTTGTATTGCTCTAGGCCAATATATATAGTAGAACGCTACATGTGTATATGGTATATCTCTAGTACAAAAGGAAATACAATACAACTGTAGCGCCCCCTCCCCCTCACCCTCAAAACTCATGGTGGGTCAACAACATTGAGTTTGGAGAGGTAAAAGATGTGTTGTGCTCGAGTCCGTGCCTTCGTGAAAGAAGTCTGCCAACTGAAACTTGGAGGGCACATATTGAAGAACAATAACCTGATCCTGTACCTGTGACCATCTGTTGCTCCTCCATGTGTGGCGTCTTCTTCCTTGGTGCCTTCTTTTGGCGGTGAAGGGGATGTTGGTCTTCACTGCGCCTACTACAGCAAGGATGGTCACGTGAAGTCATACTGTTTTTGGAAGAAGAAGAATATTGCTCTGGTACCATGTTAGTAGGAAAGCAACTTGTATTGCTCTAGGCCAATAGTCCAATATATATAGTACAAGGCTACTTGTGTATATGGTATATCACTGGTACAAAAGGAAATACAACACAACTCTAATAGGATCATCCCTTTCTGGTCTGTGCAGTTCAATTTATTTCTGTAAAGTTTTAAAGAAATCCTAGATGTATAACATTTTAGAATGGAAAAATCTGATCATAAAAGAAGGCAAGAATTTGTACACGTCTTTTGTTACGTACATCTGTATTTCTTGTCCATTTTGTCCTAAATCAAAACATAAGTTCTTGTCCATTTTGTCCTAAATCAAAACATAAGTTTTTTTCACTGTCACTATTCCTAACTGCAATCCATGTCCTTTATTGGTTTAACAGCATGCGGCCAAATTTTACTAATGTACTCTAGAATTTTAATTTGAACTGATGCCCGTAGGGAACTATTGGTAGCATTTGAGAATGACCTTACACATAGATGAGAGTTTAGTGCCCATGCCAACAAATCTTTACTCTTTCTTTATATATATCTGTTAAACTCTGAAGTCATTAAGGTGTGTGTTTCTCTTGGTCAGCGGCAAGCTGGCTCCAGGCAACAGAAACCTACAAGTTTGCAAGGACTCGAACTTGATGAAGACCACTGGGGATCAAACTGGTTAGAGAGGTGGATGGCTGTACGTCCATGGGAGAACAGGCTACTTGACAATAATGCCAAAGAGAGCATGCCAATGTGTGATGATAATCAGCATGAGGAAACAAAGTCTCAGATCACACCAAAGGGCAAAGTGCCAATTTCAAATACTCCTTCTAATGGTCCGAACAAGAAGAAAGGGGTAAACCACAAGAAGTCATATTCTGATGTAAATTTTACTTCATTTGGGCAATCGGCAAATATACTACCTTCCACCTCTTTTGGATCGTCCAAACAGAAGTCGAAGTTGTTAGATGAGGTTCTTGAGGAAGTCAACTCCCAGCCAACAGATCTAGCTTCTTTGTCTGTGCTCAATCCGAAAGAAAGGCCCACGCAGCTGAATACACCAGCCAAGAAGCGTCTATCCCTGCCAAATAACGGTGAACACACAACACTCACAACTTATCAGCCTTTTTGTTGTTTTCGCCGCATACATGCTTGCCTCCTAGAATGGTTTCTCGTCTTGTTATCGGCAATCATTCAAAGAACTGTTGGACACCATTTTGAATTCATTTATCTGAAAGAAGCAATCAGAATCATGTAGTACAGAATACCAAGTGGTGCATCATACAATAGTATCTTTAGTTGCACTGCTAATTTAGGAGTTGCAATGCTGCTATTTTTCCCGTTTTGCGTTGGAAAGTCTTAAGTGATCTGCTTACCAAACTTTCTTCTGCAAGAATTCTGTAAAGCTCTTTTACATGAGAAGCTAGCTGAGCTTTGGCTTCTATCGCCTTTTACTATATACTGCTTGCTATACATGATTCTACATTATCACTTTCTATACATCTCTCCTTTTGATGCCATGCATTTCCATAGAATCAAACAGTATGTAATTCAGCAAGTTTTGATGTTTGTAATGTGTACGCCCAAACAGTTGGTGCAGGAGCAGCGAGGGGACCAACCAACACAAATCCAATTATCCGATCTGCCAGTGCTAGATCTGGTCCGAAACCACGGGCAAGCGCTCCTAACCAAGCCAGGAAGCAAGTTGAGTTATAGGCCTGATTACACATTCCAGTTCCAATCTAACTTTGGCAAGCTGTTCTTGGTGTGCTGTTTTCCAGCTGTGCAAGGTACATCTCTGTACATATGTTTTCAAGAAAAAAAAATCCTGCATCTATGTTGACGCATGTTTCATGTTCCTGTTGTGCAAGGTTGTGGGTATGCCGTGTTTTTGATGTTGTTGTTCTATTGCCCTTATTTCCGTACATTTTGCCCTCCTATATATCGTTCTATCTGCTGAAATAAGGAATTGTGCTTTATCTGGAAACTAGTATCCTCTGCTGTTGTGCGCCCTTCTTTTGTTTCTGATGACAAACGTGTGTACTCCTTTTTTATTTTATTTCTTACTTTCCTGCATTGATCTGATCAGTGGCTCGTTGACAATGTATCAGCAGATGCACGCCCACATTTTTTTATTTTTAAAATCAGTGTATTTTAAGAACCTGGGTTTCAGCTTTGCCTCATGGAAAGGCCACCATCCATATTTATTCTCTGTACAAATAGTTAGCAGTAATGTGTTTGGTTATGAGCTCTGATGCTCTCTATGATTGAGATCTCCTTTGTCAAGTGTGTGGAAGTTTGTTGTGAATCGTGAATCCAGCTTTTGCAAAAGCATCAGCTTCTGCTGGTACTTTTGCATCTATGGGGTACAATCATGCAGGTCGACCAAGCTGCAACTTTTGCAGATTTGTTAATGACCGAACCTGGAGGTGAGGTCTTTGGGCACCACTAGGAAATTAAACTTGCCTTTCACTGACCTATCGTTTGTTGAGGTCATGTGGTGAGGTGTGTGCTGTGTGCATGGCATGGTGGCTTGTCACATTGTCTAGTATTTGTTTTTCTCTCCAAGTTGGGCCATGAGTTAAGTGTTTTACCTTAGTTAAATTTCTTAAGTTCAGAAAAAATGCATCGCATATGGTGGCATGTTTTATATATGCACAATTACGAGGTACTCCCTCCGAGTCACAAAAATGATGTTTTAGTGTTTCTAAGTTTTATCAAAATACATGGCATATTATACTTTTTAAAGCATTTTTGTCAACTTTCTTTCTATTTTGTCTTTATTAATTTTTCTTCTCTATTCTCAGTGAAAATAAAAGATATAAATGATATTTTACCTATATTCTTAATTTTCGTGTTCAACTCTAAACATTATCTATTATGACACGAGGATTAACGTTGTCGCGAGCCCTGCAACTTACCAAGCAGATATGACCTACAATTACACCACATGATCAGTGGTAAAAAACCGGGTATGGACAAGAACTGCAAAGGAATCCTATCTCCGATGGTGCCGGCCAATGGGATCGTGGAAATATGGGGTGCAGTGGTGCATGCACTGACTGACCTGATCTGGATTAGATCTATCCACCTGCATGTTCTGACCGCTTTTTAAATACCTTCTTTTTACCTACTTCTCGTCCACATGTGGATGCTAACGTGGCTGGCCCATGTACCCTGTACATTACCAGCCTACCAGGAATCCAGGATCGAGCTTCAACGTAATGCCATGTGTTGTTAGACCGCCCGCTAACATTTTTCCACAAAATAAAAAATAAAACATTTATACTATTAGCTATATGCATTGACGAAACTCGGGCTCAGCGAGCTATTCGCGGTAGGCTTGAAACAAGTTCTCTAGAACTGTCAGCTAAGTAAATGACTAACTAACCATTATCAACTTCTTCTTTTTTCCTTTTTCTTTGCTTTGTTTTTGAATTTACATAGTAGTAGTACACTCCCGCAGAGACATTAATCATGCACGTTCACTCAGCAAAACAGAAACGGAAACAATAAAAAAGTTAGGGCATCTTTGGACAGTAGGGATGAAAAACACAGTAACAAAAAGCACAGATATTTGACATGAACGTAAATGCAAAATAAAGGATTATAAATAGAAATTGTTTGGATAGGTCACGTGAAAAATATAGGAAAAGTGTTTCTATCCTACAGGAATGAGTGGAAAAAATAGGTTGTAATGAATGTTGAAACTCATATGAAATTATGGGCACATGAAAGCAATCTATAGGAATTTGGTAGCATCATCCTTGTGATCTAAATGACATTTACAGAAAAAATTCTGTAACATCCCCATTTCATACCATCATTTATCTTCATATGAAATTGAGAGGAATTTTAATCCTCAAGAAATGGCAAAAATACAATATGAAAAATCAAGAAAACCATAAATACAGATAATGGCCTGATCAAAAATCTATTAAGCAGACGGATTTTTCAATGTTGGAATCTCCTCAAAATTTATATATATGCTCAATATGTTATTCCTGAGCCTCTGAAATTTTATCATATTTTTGGGATGAATTTATCATGTACTTGCACTTCGAACCTAGATTTGGATTAAATCTGAATTGTACTATTTATATCAAAAATATTGAACAAAGTGGCCTTGAAAATATTTTTATATGGTTTTAAATATTCTCAGGAGCCTCTATGAAGCTAATTTGGTTTAAATTAAAAAAATAAAACCTAAATTCAAAATAGAAAACAAAAAAAAAGAAAAAAAAAGGAAAACAAACCTTGGACCGGGCCGAAACCGAACCCAGCTAGCCGGCCTAGCCCTTGGAAGCGCGCCGCGCCCGTGCACATGTGTCCGCCAGTGACAAGATGCTGACAGGTGGGACCCGCCTATTAGGTTTGTCATCTACCTCAAGGCGTCAGCAACTGCGTGCCACCCGATCACAAGCCCGCAACCACCTCTTGCGTCCAGCGCAACGACGCCACCTCAGCCTATGCCGCTTCATCAGGAGACTCGCCAGGCGACGTCGTCTCCATTCCTATCCTCAGCTCCACGATTCGTGCATTGGAGGCGTCGCAATAGTTGGCGGACAAAATCCCGACTGTCGGACCTCTTCTCGATCGCCGCCGCTAAGGTCAACCTTATCCTCAGCTGACCATGCGGTTAAACTTCCTGTGCTCCCCCCCTTTCTTACCGTGGAAGTTTCCCTCCTTCTCTCTCCCTCGTTTGGTGGGAACACGACCGGATTCCCGAGCGCCACCGTGAGCTCCCTGCTGCATCTGCGTAGCCATCGTGTTCCTCTCAATGCACAACCTTGTCGAATAGATTCGCAACCATCCCAATCGCAATCTCCAGAAGGAACTAAAGATTCGTTCGCTGAAACGGGAGATCGGACATCGTCTTCCTCACCTCTAGCCGATCTCTACTGTGGTCGATTTGTCCACTCCGATAAGTCTTGTTGCTTTCTATCAGTTTCCTTAGCTTCATTGGACCCCTTTGATCCCCCCTTCCTGTTCTGGTGAGTTTCTCAGCCTACTGCCGCTAATGACAACTATGCCATCGCAGAACTCCCCCGCCTCCTCTGACCACCACATCCTCTTCCGGTGAGCTTCCTCTGTCTAAGCTGAGCCTCGGCTCATTGGTTTTCGTCTTGGAAAATTATCCCGCTGAGCGCCGTCTGTTGCCACCGCTGGAGTACCTCGCCGGCGTGATTTTGGTGACCATTGGACCCCACACCACCACTGTTGGGTGCATAAGGACTGTGGGAACCAAAGTCGGCAAGCCTTTAGTGTTAGAACACGCCACCACACAATCCCATGTGTGGCCGGCCGAGTGCGCTCAGCCGCCAGCGTTAAACCGTTGGTGAGCCACTAGCGGGTGGACCCGACCCGTCAGTTGGTTAATTAGGGTTAATCCTATTATTAACCTAATTGGTGTGTGAATTAGTCATAGATTGGTGGGACCCCCCTTTAATTAAAACGTGGGTAAATTGTTTCACTTAACTAGAGCAAATGACATGTGGGTCAAGTGACTGGTTTGACTGGTCTGAGCTGACTAGGCGGACTTTGATCCCTGGCCCCACCCGTCGTTGACTATGGCTGGATAATGGTGAGTATTTAAATCGAAATGAATCATCTGAAATTCCAAAAAATATTTTAAAAGGTTTTAATCTTAGATAATTCATATTAAGCCAGAAAAATATGAATAAAATACCGAAATGTTCAAACATGAGTACTATTTAATTATTCCATTTTCTTGCATGTTTTCATAGTAGGAAAAATTAAAATAACTAAGGAGAAGAACCTAGTTGTTTTTCTCTTGCCAGAGATTATTTGGAATGCCATATCTTGAGCATCTAGAGTCCAATTAACTTGATTCCACTTGCATTAGTCTTTATTTTGAAAATATTATTCCATGCCTTGCATTCCAGCTAGAATCATGCTGATGAATTTTCAATAGTAGTAATTGCTATTATATTGTTTTTGTTGTATTTGCTTCTTCTCGATAGCAGTGGAAGGTCATGACGTAGGTGACCTCTACTACGAGCAGTGCCCTGTTTCTAAACAACAAGGCAAGTAGCCCCCTCCTGTGACCATGTTGATATCACCTATCCTTTCCAAAATGTATTATTGTGTTCAGTTAAATATTGCATGCGTTCAACTTATACTTTATCAGTAGATAGTTAAATTTCGATTCTTTGCATGGAAATGCCATGTCAATCCCTTCCAACGTTGCATGATTAAGAGTGAGGAGTCCTCAATGACCAGTTATATTATTATCACATGCTTAGGCCTGCTTAGCCTTGTCAAATCATGATCCTTCAGATAGTTTGAAGAATCAGTATATCATGGATGACTTACATGAGATGATATTTAGAGACTATTGGAAAGTAATTAAAGACTTGACTGATAATAATTGGATTAAGACAAGAGGCCATGGTTGAGAACATGGTGGGTTGTCTTATCTTCTTGCAAGGCTAGCTTGGGATGTATATTTACCAAATATTTGCGTACTTCTATAAGGATGATATAATGGAGCCATTCATGACTAAATAATTTGCATATGCTTAGCATATGAGTTACTTTAGTTCACCGTTTCCATTTGCAATGTAAGTGAAAAAGGATATGGTATGAGATGACATCTTAATATAAGAGTGGGGTGGACACACAGCTCTGAAGAGGCTGAGGATGTTCTACCACCCACAACTTATGGGACCGTGTCAGAGTTAACAACAAAATTGGTGTACATGGGTTGGCTCATAGGGGTGGCTCATAGCTAAGTCAAAACAATTGTAACGGTCGTGTTTGATCACCCTCTGTCGACACACCTCATGGAGTGTGCGAATGATCTAGCATTAAGAGTCTATTGATACGTGTAGGTAAAAATGTACCCCTTGTAGGGTTAGAACTATTCGATAAGCTCTGTCCACGGTTATGGACAACTTGGTGATTACGTGCTTCGAATTAGACAACTTCAATGTTACTCTAAAACTGCCAACCTTAGTTAGAGAAGATAGTGGCTACTTCCTCATAGGTGGTCGAGGAAGAGTCATTTGGTCATAACTTGATGGTGACAGAAGTGTTGGACCAAGTTTGGAAGAACACTCTCTTATCCTCTTATAACTTAATCTCGTAGTCGCCTTTCATGTACTTATAATAGTATCAAATGAAAACTTGGCTTTATGCAAATTAGCCCACAAATAGCCTTGTTGACACAAGTTGGATCTATTACTATTTCTATATAAGTCTTGTGAGTACTTTGTACTCATCTTGCGAACATTGATATTTTGTGCAGATGAGATCATCCCTTCAGATGATGGTTTCTTTATAGACATCGACGCCAACAACGAGTAATTGTTAGGGATCCTAGGCAATGGTCTTGTCTAGGGATTGACAATCATTTGCTTTGTTTTGCTGCCAGTTGTGGCCTTACTACCTGTGGCTTCTAAGCCATTTATAAAAAAATTCATTGTGTATTTGAGAGTTGGTCTTGTGAGCACTTATGTGAATAATTTGTTAAACTTACTTGATTAAGAGCTATATGTATCACTGGATTTTCTGCCGTAGAGTTACTGTTGTGATACCTGTTTGTTCTAACATGCCTCATGTGCCATGTGTATATGATTATAAAGCACATGAAGCATGTAGGGTTTCGAGATTCATAATATAGAATTGTCAAATATGATCATATTGTCGTTGAGTTTAGGAACTATATCACTTTACTTGCGGTGCATTAATTTGACGGAAGGATTTTGGGGTTGACGTTTTGGCTTAGTAAGAAAGGAGTGAGGAGACTATATCACTCTGCTCAAACTGATGCATTCAATTGCCAGTTTTGAGGTTAGGTTGATGTCTCGGACTATTTAAGGCCATATCACTCTACTCCTATCGAGGTATTCTTATCTCGATGATTGAGATCGGGTTATCATCTTGACTTACATAATGATCCCATTTGAGGTTTTCGGTCCCAACAAATTCCTAACGATTGGAGTCCATATAAAATTATTGTGGTCCAAAGAGGGCCTTAATAAGTGGCACTAAAACTCTCTAATTCGTATGTGATTTAGAAAGCCAACTGACGGTACAGATATTTCTGAAAGAAAGAATATAAAGGATGCCTATGGTAAGAAATCCCATTTAGACATAAAATATATCCAAAACATTTTTCCAACTTTTGGATCTATATCCAGCGACCCCGTCCTCTCCATCAACCACTTTATAAATATACCCTCACCAAAAAACACTCGCCCCGACCTCACACTATAGCATGTATTCCAATTAACTGAAGTCCAAAAAATAATGAACCCCGAGCCCTAACTTGAAAAATATATCATTCGAACATAACTATGCTGTATTTTATGAAATGGACTTACCGATGGTACAGTCGATCTGCTACCATCATCAGATGATAACGTATAGATGTTTAAGTGTTTAGGAGGCACCTAATTGGTGGTCGACTGCGCGGGCAGCATGTAGTCGATTTCAACCAAGCGCTCTTACCATTTTGGGCCTGAAGCGGTTCTTCGATAGTCTCTGCCCTTCCTCACATCACTGATTCTCCACACTGGCATCCCGTTCTCCATCTGATGGGCAGATCTAGGGGCATTTCATGGGTGACCATGGCACCCCTAGAAAAATGCAATTTTTTGATACCATATAGTATTTACACCTTAATCCAACTGCTCAACTGTCCAAGGCCTATTTTGAACCTATTTGTTGGATATTATTATAATTTTGATAAAATTTGAACTTATGTATAATATTTGTGATGTTCATACCTAGCAACTGAATTGTGTGTGTGAAGTATGACACGCCCGATAATAAATTCGAGATCCACGTTTGTGATCAGATTCAATCGCAACCGTATTCATTGTTAAACTAGCTTTCTCGTTAACTTACTGTAGTTTTGTACGGTACTAGGGTAGTACTTGTCCATACACTTGCACAGTTGCCAACTCTATTAACATGATACGTAAAGAGGCTATGTGACTGATAAGCAGCTCCATCGGATTGCAGGAGTCCCATAAAAACTATAGAGGATTATTTTGGATGTAGAAAATTTGAAGAATCAAAATCTGTATAGAAAAATTTCCTATGACAAGTTGGAACAAAGGGACACATTTTTATGAAACGGTTTGATCCATAGATACTATGGAAGATCTTTGGCATGAGGTTAGACCTTAAGGACAAATTTGTTTGTGTCTTGCATATATCCTCTCTCGTTCTTCAAATTTATATGGAGTATCCAAACACTCTCAAGATCAATTTTCGCTGTTTTTCGTTCCTGTAGGTTTGCACTATCAAGTGTTTTTGATATTTATGACTATTTCGTTTCTTGAGTTCCAAAGAGGTCATAACATTCTGAGTCTAATGGAATGTTACTGTTTTGATTCTCCCAAAAGCCACACCATCACAACACGTAGATGTGCCTGCACACACATGTACTAAAAGTGCATCTTGGCCCTCTAAGTGGGTTATTATGATTAATGACAAATGATTAATGACAAACGATTAAGGGACTCCTGGAAGCCAAAGTAGTATTATTAGAGGCAGCTAGAGTAGAGGCTGCAAAGGTAGAGGCTGCCAAGGCACATACTGTACAGGCAACTAGATCAGTAGCAGCACCAACTATAACAGAGCCATCCTCAACTCCACCTCCTTGTAGAAACACCAAGAGGATGGCCAACTGATCTCCTCGTCCTCAGGCAAAGCCTGCACCAGTCAGGAAGGGCAAGGGCAAGCTGCCACGTTAGCCTCCGAGTCAGCAGGTTCCTACTGTGCGGAACTCAAGGGTGCATGTGGAACCAAAAGATCAAGAGCTTGCTCCTGCAATCACTCTACCACCAGTTCGCCATCCACCTCAAGCCAACCTAGGAGGTGCCAAATGCTGTAAGGATGATTGCATGGCATGTTCCTCATGAGTGTGCCTTAGAACAAGAAGGGAGTAAGCCATAAGTTCAGTGACGAAACTGATCGCAACATGAAAGTAGGGACTGATGCACTTAGTATATCCACCTACCCTAGTTGATCAAAGTCAACCCCTGTAAATAAGTGATCTATTATCTATGCTACCAATGGAGAATAATTGTATCTTGGATTGAATGTGTGCGTAAAGGCTGATCTGTTGATATTGTAAAGATGATTGGTGGGATTGACATGATTTGATTAACTAGCAACTTGATTGATACGAGTCATTGGATTAACCTAGTTGTGATAATTGGAATAACTTATCCATGATGTTGAATAGTTGAGAATCAGATTGAACTGAACTAACTAGAGATAAATTGAAGAATTTTGGAAATGCCTGGTGAATGCCATATGAATCTTGGATTAAGTATGTGGTTTCGTGCTTGGTATGGTTATGTGATTTTGATCAAGTGAATGACCAAAGAATAAAGTTCCCAACTTGGTGTACTGTGTGGATTGTGGCACTAAATTTTGGGACAGTGAAATTCAATGGACTGAGAATCTATGGATGCTCATTAATTGGTGGATTGAAAGTATGATACTTATCTCGATGGTAATTCGATGATTTCTAAGTGATTCTAAATCTTTGGATTGACTTAGATGATCAAGAACATATGTGAATGTACACGAATTGAGGTTTTTAAGGATTTACCTTTTGGGTGAAAATATTACTAGATGGTAACTCACTTGATTGGATCTTTAGTTGATGGAATTATTGATATATCCCTTGGAAATTTGAATCACTAAGAAATCAGTGCATATTTTGATTCGTTTGGACCTAGGAGATGATTTCTCGATTATTGGATTCCTAGGAAAACGGATATACCTTTATAAATGACACAATGTTGAAGTTTCTTTGATGATCTCTTTAATGGATAATTAGGAAGCATAACCAGTTGGATTGAAATGTCATGATCTTGAAAAGGAATGCCATTTGGAATTTTAGGATGTTACAGTTGGACTGATTGGATTTTTAGGTGAAAAAGATTCACACATATATTTATAGCAACTAATATTGAATTTGCTTGGTAGCTCTTCACTAAGGATCAACTATCGAATATATCATTTTGGATTAGCAGCTCTAGGATCTTAAGGAAGAAAATCACATGCATTATGAGATATCCTAATCATGTCTGGAATTGTTGGATTTTAGCACCCTAATAATGTTTGAGGATAATCAATAATGATTTCATCTGCTCGGATTTAAGAACGTTGGACATGGTATTGCAGATTACCTGAGGATGATGATTGGAGAATAGGTGAATTCTATATACTGGTGTTGAGAATACCAGGATCTTTGTCAAAAATAAATGGCGGTTTAGGGGTTTGATTAATAGAAGTGAGACTCTTGGAAATGATGACAGATTGGACTTTGGATCAATATGGACCCAAAAAATATTCTAGGGGGATAGTCCCAAGGACTCGAAAGACAGGCTGACCTGTATAGCTGAGTATAGAGTAGTAGCTCTGGATTCAGTCTTTGTGCAATCAACTCACTACAAAGCTCGTGAAAAAAAACAAGAGGACTCATACCCGTAGCACCACCTCATGTGCTGCTGCATAGAGATTTGAACAAAGCTTGTTCTAGAACTACTAGAATAACCATAGCATGGTACCACAGCTAAAGACTACACAGTCAAGCCCTGCTCTTATCTTTAATCTATCTGAATCTCGGGGACGAGATTCCGTTTAAGGGGTAAAGGATCAAGGTGTCGGCCTAGAGGGGAGGGGTGAATAGGCGACTAATCTATTCTTGCAATTGTGCGGAGTCAATTTCTTCTAAAACAAGAATAACACAAATGTGATAGATACTAACAAATCAAATGAGCAAGCTTAACAAGAAAGAATAAATTAAGCTTGCATAAAAGAAGTGCAGAAAGAATTAATCGATGAAGACAAGTTCTTTGTTGTCGGAGTTCGGATTCTTGAGGAAATCCTATGTCCCCATTTGGGGAGCTCGATCACTCGTGATCAAGAGCCGGCTTCCTCTCAAACCTTTATTCCTCGAGGACGCTCTTGCGTCTCCTCGATCTCCTATTGATGATTCTTCCCTTTCGGAGGCGAATCTCGACCTTCACAAACTTCCCACGGCTCACCACACGGATTGGAAGCTCGTGAGCAACTCCTAACCGTCTAGGAGTCCTCAACCTCCAAGAGTATCAAGCGCCTCGAGATTGCTTGGAGGTGAACCTAGTGCTCAAAGAGATCTTCAATCTTTTCACTCAAATATTCAAATCTCTCTTCTTTCTTTTCTCTCACATGGATTGACCTTTTGGCTTGAGAGACAAGAAGTGTGAGCTCTTGGTGTGTGTTGGAAAATAGATTTGCAAAGGTTATGTGGTGGAGGGGGTGAGGGAGCTATAAATAGTCGTTGCCCACTGAAATACCCACATCAGAAGTTTCGATGTCAACATCGGAACCTCTGATATGTTCAAATACAACGGCCACATCCACCCTTCATATGCACTACACAAGTCAATATCAGAACTTTTGATACATATATCAGAACCTCCGATATTTCCCAGAGCTTTAAAATCAAGGACCTTCCAGAGCCACCGAAGCTATCAGAACATCCGATATTCCAACCGAAGTTCCAGTTTTTCTAGAACGTTTAAGACACAGGCTACTCCAATACTACCGGCCATATCAGAACAGCCGATCCACATATTGAAACTTCTGATATGGCGTGCTGCTTGGCTCAACTACCAAGTTTTGCCTAGATCAGAACTTCCAATCTTGGAGTCAGAACTTCCGATATTTCTAGAGCCACTGAAACATCCGAAGCTACAAGAACTTCCGGTATTCCAATCAAAACATCAAATGTGGCTATTTTGAAAATCCTTTTTGTGTTCGTGTAGATGAAATGGCTCTCTCAAAATATTGACAAAAGATCTCAGAGCACTAAGCACATCAACTAGCATCTACGACGCGCCACTCTTAATAGTACGGCACACCTATTACTCAGTTAAAAATTGAAATACATTACTCATAAGCATGATTCCCATGCCAACTTCTTTTCTACATTTTTAGGGGTCGCCGATGCCCTAGATTCTTTTCTTAAGGACTAACACCTGTTCATAATCTCATTAAGCATGTCAATCCCTTAATCGCTTGCCGTCAATCATCAAAACCCACAACGGGGGCCTAGATGCACTTTTGGGGGGTAGGTTTGTCACACCCTGGTTTTCAATAACCCAAAAACTAGGGTTTACAAATTTTTTTGCTTGTAGCTTTGCTTTAATTGGATCTTATTAAAGCTTTAATTTGATATATTGCTTTGACAAAACTCTGATGCGATGTGGCTACCTCTACACCTACACTTGCATCTCCTGTTCCTTCGTTGCCTTTGGCTGCTCCGCCTACTTCTACACCACTTGCTTCACCTCCACTTGCCTCGATGACTGCTCCACCGACCTTCGCCACTTTGGCATCTCCTTCGTCACCAGGACAGGATTCATTAGCGTAGAACTTAGATTTCTACGCATCCATCATTTTTGGTGTCTTGATGCCAAAGGGGGAGTGATGATTTAGCTCGCTTTTGGGGGGAGTGGATAGCTATAGGTGTTGAGTAGTTACAAGATGTCATGCCTCAATTTTCTAAGATCATGCAAACCTGTCATTGCATGAAGCATATTAACTTAAATCATGCATGAACACTTTGCACGTGTCAACCACACATGTGCATACAACCCTAACCCGACACCTACACCGTATAAACATATACACAAACCATAACTGTGATCCACAGACACGTCCATCTCAAAACCCTAATCCTATCCTGACTCCTCCTTTTTATTTAATATTTCTTTTAGGGCAGAAACCCTAATTCTGAGGTCATATGTGCTTCCAACACCCCAAAAATTCTAGGAAAATTCTAGAGACATATGGAAATCACTCCCAACCCAGATATAAAATAATATTGGAAGGTCTAACTCAAAGATATTTAAATATAAATATATTTGTATTTAGGGTAGAAATGAGCTTTGAACTACAAACCAACCAAATAAAATTCATAAAAAAACCCCAAAAATTCCAAAATGTATTTCTTGAGTCTAGGAACCCATATATGAAAAATCCTGGGCACCTTCAATTCAAAATTTTTGAATAACCTACATCAAACACTTTTGCCCTAATTATTCTTTCACATGAAATCATGACCAAAACTCTAAGGAAAAAGTCTCCATAAATTCCTAGAGGCTCTATACCAGCCCAGAAGCTCATATCTGGCTTTCCTCCCCAAGCCAAGGACTCCTTTTGTCCCGAATGGCCAAACACTAGCGCTGCCCTAACATTGGCATTCAAGAACCTCACCTATTCTTCCTGTGCAATCGGTGCCAAACCTCTCTATTCATCTTGTACATGTCCCAGCTCACATGTGGCACGAGGTGACACGACCAGGCACACCAGAGCGTGTCCAGACATGAGCATGCCGCTCGGTGCACGCTCTAGCCGCGCACAGAGCACGCACAACACGTCACAGTGTGTGCTCACGGCCCCAACCGCACCATCCGTTGTCTAGGGAACCGCCCACAGTGCCACCTTGTGCCACAATGTTCGCCACGCCACCCTCCACCACAACACCACACAAATTGGCCTTTGGGTCGTTGCGTCGTCGTGTCCAAGCAAGCATGGTGGAATTCCATCCCTACCCTCACCACTCCGTCTATAAAGGTTGCCCCCAATCTCCTTCTTCCTCCTCATAGCACTCCCCCTTAACCTCCTAAGGCCACAACTTCAACCAATTCCCCCCTGAATTTTGTCTTCAACTCCCGCTGCAATTACTACCCGCAATCCGAGCATTGCGAAGCTCCACTAGCCAAATCATTGCCACCATTGCTTTCCCCTCCCTTCCAGGAACCAAAGCCCTCGCTCGATTTTGGGAATTAACCCTCACCGTGAGAAGCCCCTATCTCACCGAAGGTTTGGCCGCCGGCTATCGGTGTTGTTCTGTCCCGAGCGGCAGGACCACCCGGTCTGACCGCGGGTTGGACCGCCTCCTCCCTCAAGGCGGTAAGTGACAGACGGGTGGGCCCTAAGCCTCGGCTGGATCCACTGTTGGGACAAGTAGTAGCGCCCCCCTAGGGTTTTCGCCTCCTATGCTGGTAAAGTGTAAATTCAAACGGATGAAAGTGTAAAACTTTCTGAAACCTGGTTTTTCCTTTTAAATAAACCGCAACTCACTGGTTCAACCGGTTCAACGGGTTTCAAGCCATTTCTCACAAGAACTAGAGGAACCATAAACAATGTCATTTGAGCAACATGGCAAATTAGGCATATCATCATTATGTGTGAGAAATTTATCACTAGATGATATGTATGGACTAACAACACATGTGGATATATCATTTTTGTTGTTAGAAATGTGTAAGCCCAATGATGTTTTAGATCTAGCATTGATAAGAGAGAAAAATCTTGTAAGCATATTTCAACTTCCCATATTCTACTTTTAGTTCCTCATGAGAATTGGTTAGATTTTTATTTGAGGTTTCAAGTAGCACATGAAAGCTAGTTAGCTCTTCTAGTGAATTCTTGGTTGAAGAAACTCATTCTTCCAATGTCCACAATTTTCTTTCAATTTATCAATAACAAGCTTTGCATTTTTTTATTATGCTATATAAATCATCAAAGCTAAGCATAGTATCATCATCACACAAGCCATCGCCACTTACCATATCATTACCTTGTGCCTTGTCACATGTTGATGAAGTAGGGGATGGTGTGATGTCCATGCAAGTGGAGGTGGAGGCAATTGGTTGCTCTTCTTGATGTGAATGTCAAGTAGAGCAATCTTCAATTGACTCCTTCGAAAGATCATCCTCGTCAATGTTGAACCAATACCTCCTCTCGAGGTTGATCCAAATCTCATGGGCATCCTCAAGAGGAATGATCAACTCTAGCACCTCAATACTCAAAGCATCAAATATGGTATTAGTAGCTTGAGCATTGAGATGTATGTTTTTCTCTTTCTCAATTGATAAGTCATTATCCCAATCACTTGGAGGAGAAAAACTCACATCTACAACTCTCTCGAATTGTGGACCCATGGTCCAAAATCTATTAAGCATGCTAGTTCTCCATAGAAAGTAATTTGTGCCATCTAATAGAAGTGAATCAATTTGCACAAACATACTAGTCGACATCTTTACTCTCTAGGCGGTGAAGCCTTAAAAAGAGATACCTTGCTCTGATACCAATTGAAAGGACCTTAATGGCTAAAATATCGCCTAGAGGAGGGTGAATAGGCTTTTAAAATCACTTACATATTTGGCTTAATCATAATGCGGAATTATAGTAATCGGATTTTCACAAGCTCAAATCCTATTATGCTAGTCTTTCATATGAGCATAAACACCCTATGTGAATATATCAATGTTAAGGATATGAAGGTGATAAACAAGCAATTCAACTTCTACAAGAGATATACAAGAAATCTAGTGCAACTATGAAATGCAATAAGTAAAGGAGACAAGAGACAAACGATGTATGACTCGGAGTTCGGATATCCACCGATATCCTACGTCTCTGTTTGAGGACCACGCATGCGTAGACACCAAGTCTAGGGATAACACATGCAACATCGAACTACGCTCGAAGCCTCCGAGCACCCGCAGTTCGGAACCTCCGGACACACTAGAACACCGAGTTCTAACACCTCCACCACAAAGGAACCACGACGATATGCAACATATGCAAAGACTTGAGCACTCGATACACGACATGAACAAGCTAATCATCCAATAACCCCTCTGTATAATTCGGCTATCTAACCTATAATCCGGTCTCTCTCCAAACTCCTTGAGACCGGTTAAACTAGGAAGACCTAGTCTAGGCACACCTTTGCCTTGCGTATTCCACTTGAGCTCGATGATGTCCATCTTCCTTGCTCCAAGCGGAATCACCTTGATCACCATCACCTTATGATGTCTTCTTCATATAGTTCCCACATAATCCTTATCAGGAAGTTTTCTCTTGAAATCATCTCCACTTGATGGACCTGCAAGCCTCAAGCATATGTCTTCGCATGATGCCAATCTTGAGCTTGTCATGATGACCATCAACTTATGATGTCATCCTCTCATGGGCACATACGATCAACCTTCCGACGCTTGCCCATGGGTGGCCCCTAACCCTAATATACACATAGCACATAGCACATAAGGTTAGTTCATATATTGTAATACATAATTGCTTACCTTCACTTGATCACATGAAGCCACCACTAGTGTTCTTCTCTATAACTTCTAGCTTCATGTCTTGATCACCATGGCTCAACACATGAGCCCACTCTTGACCATCTTGGGTTCAACACGTGAACTCCTTCATCTTGTCAACTCGACTCTTACATTATAACTTTATCTTGATTCAATGCGGCTCACTCCATGTACCCATATCTTGATCTTTGAAGTTTACTTCTTGATTACTTAATGCTTCACATGATTTGATAGACTTCGACACATGAATCCATCTCCCAATCATCACATGCATCATTGATCTTGGGATTCACAGGCTTGTAAGTTCATCCTCTTGATGTAACCCTACAAAGTGGTACCTAACCCATACGTGTTCCAACACTCAAGAAAAATGGTTAGTCCACAAAACCCATTTGTCATTAATCACCAAAACCACACATAGGTTAGATTAACTCTCAATCCACCCTAAACCACATAAATGGCTAGGTGGACTTTTAGGACTGCTCTGTTTGGTTGTTTATTTGGCAAGGAGGATCCGGAGTCACCCCCATGTCAGGATCAAGAACTGTCAGGCAAGCATTTTCACTTTGACCATGTTGAAACCTATATGTGGTAAACTTAAATATTTTATTTTCAACCATGCACGCTATGTGATTACAAATGCTATATTGAGTTAAGGTATATCTATGAGCTATTACCTATAGTTGCATTGCCGAGGATCCGACAAAATATACTTTTGTAACCCTAGTGCTATCCATTGGACATTGTAGTTCCGGTGAAGTATTAGATCTACAGACTATAATTCATGCTTAGACCTGCTATAGATTAAACTCCAAAATTCTTCAACGGGTTCGGGAACCACCTTTTGGTCAGAGAATAAAACCGTAGGGTGAAATGAGTTGCCCAAGGTGGATGTTGAAAGAAAATTTTCCAAAACCCGAAAATCAAATGGAGAATGATTTCGATTCGGGTGAGAACAGTAAGGGGAGTATCGAGATTGTCGTAGCATGTAGGGATATGGTGTTGTAAGATGGTATCATGCAGTCTTGCTCAAATCAAATAAGGGCCAAGCCTAAGTGCCGCTAAACCAGGTTCACCTCGTACGTCCACATATCCTTTGTGGGAAGGACTTGACTAAATACCCTGTCGAGTGCTAGCATCTAAACCCGTGGGTAGTAGGGTGATATGTGCAAGGGGATGGTTAAATCCTAGAGAGCCTCCTCATAGCTGATGTAAGAAGTTATTCGACACAAAAATGGGTCCATTTCTGTCTATGTGTCGAGAACCGTCGAACATAAATGAAACTAGGTTTACCTTATTTAGCGGGTTCAGTGCTAGTACAAAAATGGAGGAAATGTCTCATTGTAACAACCCTGCCGGTACACCTCCTGAAGTGTACTCGTAATGCTCGGCAACAGGGCATCTTATGGGTAAAGCCGTACAACCTCTGCAGAGTTTTAAATTCTATTCGAATAGCTACGTCCTCGATTATGGATACAACTTGGCAAGGTCACACACTGGTTAGACTAAATTTGTTTACAAAACCTGGGAAATGGATTAAGGATGTGGGCATGATGTGTCCACAGTGTGCAGTTTGAGCTATGGGCGGGTAGCGAGGAATTGCAGAAGCAGGACCTAGTTCGTGCTATAAGGGGATAGTACGAACAAGTACCGGGGAATTTAGTAGGCGATAGACGGAACTATCGGCCTTAGTTGGAAAGGGTAGCAAGAGCTACCATCTACGATTTTGTGCTCGTCTAAGACGAGGTTATTTTCAAAACTGCTTTAGAATCTAATATTCTTATGTTCAATTGAGAATTTACTTTCCGCACAATATGCAACATAGGATAGAACTGCCTCTTTTGAATCAATCCTTGCATCAAATATAGCTACTATACCCTCCTGTGGGAATGCTTGCGAGTATATTCAATGTACTCACCTGGCTTGTTCATGTGGCCAGGCAAAGGGGAGTACCACTCTGACGACGATGACAGTGACTACGAGGGCTAGGGTGTTATCCTAGTCAGTTGCCTGTTAGGTAGGCATATTGATGGGCAATCTCTATGTATTTCTATTTCCACTACAAGACTCTTTTATTCAGCCAATCGGCTATGATTGTATAATAAAGATCATAAATGCTTTTTTGTGTATCAGACTCGGTAATGTATGACTATGTTACCAAATATCTTGTGTGTACTGACTACTGATCGTGGGACCAGTACAGGAAATACAGGGGTTTATCCGGCCTTAAAATCGGGTATGCCACACAAGACTTGTTCGTCTTGATGATTCATGCAATATCTTGTAAACTCCGATCTTTGGTGACATGGTTGCTATCATTTACCACATGATGACATGGTTGCATTTTTTTATTTTCATATCTTATATATGTGATGCCATATCTTTGCCATGATCACCTCATCATGCATAGTTCTTTATCTCGTATGCTTAATTGTACACTATGCATGCCCACGGGTTCTAAGATATAGGGGGAGCTCTTCACATTTTAACCTCAACATGTGCATTTGCATTAATTTTTTTTTCAAATAATGCACACCTTTAGTGGGAGCTCACGCTATATCATAGGACCTAAAATTACACTCTTTCATATCCAAAATCAAAGCTTTAATCGAGTTGTCATCAATCACTAAAAAAATAAGAGATTGAAAGTGCATCTTGGCTCCTTAAGTGGGATTTGATGATTAACGACAAATGATTAAGGGACTAACGTGTGCATCAAGTGTGATCATGTGATTTAGCCCTAAAAGCGATGATATAACCAGTGTTGATGACCCTAAAAAAGGTTCTAAGGAAGTACGGCTTGTAGATCTGAAAGTTAAGGATCATTTTCAACTCTTTTAGTGTTTAGGAAAATTCATACTATTAAGGTGGATGATATTAAAAAGTTGGTGATAGTGTCTTACTAATGCTCACAAGCTTGAGAGCCTTTGAGCAGTTTGTGAGGATCCCCAAGAATCTTGTGAGGGTTTGGAGCTCACCTACCACAAGCGATAGGGGGTTTCACATCAGCAAACCCTTTGAGGGAAGCGCAAGTTTCATGATTGTTAGATCAAGCTTCCTCAATGAAGACGTAAAGCCTCGCCAAAGGCTTGAACTTTGACAAAAAATTCTTGGCTCCCATGTGGTTGTGTTTTTCTAGTGCTCCATACACAGCTGCTGAAAGGACCATCACGGGTGGTTCAAAACTGTCATCCCAGATGGTTTCCCGACCCTTCTGTGCGAAAGGGTCTGTGAACACTCATGTCATCATAGATGGGTTGGCATACCCGTATGTGATGATATTTCTTCACAAATGTTTGAGATCACAAATAAATTCAAGTTTGATCATAAATAAACTCAAGTTTGATCCTAGCTATACTCCTACACCTCCACCGTAGAAGTAGCAATCGGGGTTTGTGATTTGGGTATTGATGAAGAACGCAAAAATCTCTCGAATCCGCTTTAGTTCGGCTTCATCGAGACGACCCTTGTTGTCGATCTTCCAACCTTGTCGCTAACAATGATTGCTATTTTAAAATCATGCATATACATATTGACAAGTATAAACGAGTCGCTTTAATTCAAAGACAAACCTTCAAATCTAATTTTCGAGCGACGTAACAAACATAGAATCCACATGTATGAGTTGCTTCTATCTCCTATTTGCACTAAATTAAAAAAATAAGTTAGTACAAGAAGCATTAATGACGGTGAAATGCATTATATTAACATAATAACGGAGATATAGAAAGTTTAATTTGTGCTGCAACTACCTTTGGCACTCCCTCCACGAGTAACATACTCGATGAACGTCTTGTCAAGTACTTCTTGAATAGGCTTAAAGTTGCAAATAGGACTAATTGAGGAATCAAGGTATATCACCTTATTCCATTTTGGTATAAGTACTACCAAAACCCACTGAAAGCTACATATACAAGCATGTCATCATGGTCATTTAACATATTGCATTCTCTTAAAGTTTGGAACTAACTAATAAGTGCAACACTTACCCCAGGTTGTAGGCAAAGAGGATGTATTCCTTATCCTTTTGAGCCACCAACGCATGTGTGATGTATTCTCAAACGTATTCCTAATTGTCCGTGATGGCTCTATCTTGTGGATTTTGCCAGATTCTGTTGCCGTACCAAATCCATATGCTCGGTGCTCGGTGATGTACGGGGACACCACACCCATGTTTTGCAATACCATGAAATTGGCTCAAGCATTGCATCCAGATCAGGATTGATTCTTTTCGCTCTGAGGGTCCTGATACCTTGGAGCCTCCCCACATGCCGAGTTCGGGTAGATCTATTAGTTTTACAGGGCCATATAGTCCAAATAAAAACTAACGATCTCTTCGGTTGTATAACCTTTGTCAATGCTCCCCTTCTGTCGGGATCAATTCCGTATGTGTGACTTGAGAATTTCCATGTACCTCTCAAATAGGTCATGCTACGTAGGAAGACAGGACCGTATATCTTTATCGCTCTCGCAAGTTGAACCATGAGATGTGGCATGATATCAAAAAAGGACGGTGAAAAATACATCTCAAGATGACATAGAGTTATCACCAGATGTGCATGCAGAGCATCTAGTTCAAGAGGTCAATGACCTTTTGGGAAATTGTGTGAAAGAACTGACACAACATTATGATTGTCTCTCAAACCTTGTCAGGCAAAATCTCTCTAATAGCAATAGGGAGCATCTGTGTCATTAGCATGTGATAATGATAAAACTTCATGCCAATTAATTTTAAATCTTGCATGGACACAAGTTTTTTGATGTTGGTGGAATAACCGGATGTAACTTTCACACATACAAGCACTAGCAAAGTTTGGTTCTCTCAACCTTTGACAAACTATAACATGCAAGGGGAAGGAACGTTCGACCTCTAATGGTTTTCGTCGGGTGCTAACTTTGGTCTAATGCCCATACCGACCAAGTCAAGCCGTGCCTTCACACCATCTTTTGTTTTATTAGGGATGTCTAATAAGAGACCAATGAAGCTATCGTATACGTTCTTCCCTATGTGCATGATGTCAATGAAGTGGTGAACTTTGAGGTGCTCCCAGTAAGGTAAGTCCTAAAATATTGACCTCTTTTTCCATATGTCCTTTCTCAATGTACGTCCCTTTCTAAACACAACGTCAACATCCTTAACATGTCATAGACCTCCTTCCCGTTATAAGGCTTTGGAGCCAGACCCTCCTCAATCCTTCCGTCTCTTGCGGTATGAGTGATTTCATCGCAAGAATCTACGGTGTCGCATGTACACAGCCTTGCGCGAGTTCTTGAGATACACACTCGTCGTACCATCCAAGCGTTGACCATATCCCTTGGATCTTTTTATAGTTTGGCCCGACAAGTTACCACTGGTAGGATAGTCATTAATGGTGCAGAATAGCAAGCCACATAAGGTGAATTGTTCTCTTTTATCGATGTCCCAAGCCTCTAAGCTTTCATTCCCTAGTGTTTTCAGCTCTTCCAATAATAGGGCTAGGTAAACATCTATTATTCCCTGGTTGCTTCCGTCCTTGGATGAACATGGCCAATAAGATGAACTTTCGCTTCATGCACAACAAAGGAGGAAGATTGTACGTACACAGAGCCACCGACCAAGTGCTATGTCGTCAGCTCATGCTACCGAATAGATTTGTTCCGTCTACATTAAATCTGAACCTTACATTTCTTGATTCTATACCAAAAATTGGAAACCGTCCATTGTCTTTACGATCCTCCGCGTGCCAACGTATAAGTTTCGCATGTTTTGTATTTGCATACAAACGCTTCAGACAGGGAATTATAGGAAGATACCACATGACCTTAGCTACAGTTCATTTTCTCTCCTTGTTGTCCTCTGGGTCATCATCTTCAATGTTACACTGCTTGTATCGAGATGTCTTGCACACCAGATATACATGCAAATTTTCATACTCTTTACGAAAGAGGATACAATCGTTCCAACAAGCATCAATTCTTCTACTTCCAATCCTAGGGGACAAAAAACATTCTTGTCTTTGTAAGTACTTGTGGGCAACTCGTTTTCATCCAGAAGCATGTCCGCCATGAGTCATAACAACGAGGTGAAACTTTTGTCGGACCAACTATTGCTTGCTTTCAATTTGAACTGTTCAAGAATGGAAGAAGACCTTGTGTATTTTGTCGTGCAAACTGGGAACAAAAGTTTCTCTGAGTCCTCCATCAAGCGCAAGAATTTATCATATTTACTCACATCTAGGTCGTTCCGTTCTGCATCACACAATACCTGATCCAGATTATTATCAGTCGGTAGCATATCGTCATCCTCACGATCTGATTCACAGTCAACATCATCTTCACTACTCATCACCTCATCGTCCCCTACATAATTATTTGCTATGTATAACTATGTACGAAAACCCTTAGAATCAAATGATCTTGTATCTGAGGCGTGTCCTTAAACATCTTCTCATTCTTACAGTCATAGCACGTGCAACACATAAATTTGGCCCCCTTGGTAACATGTCCTCCCACGCTGCTCTTATAAATTCATTCACATCACTAATATACTCTTGGGTCACATGACTCTCGAGATACATCCAACTTCAATCCATCGATATTATGACACATATAAAACACTAATTTAATTACTCATAAAAATATTAATTTAAAGTCTATACACCAATATTTCCATACAATCCTTGATGTAAACCCTACATTAGCTACAAATTAATTACATATACTGTACTCTTATAAAGTTTATAGATTTAAACCCTAAACATTCTAACAAGCATGTTAAATCTACATGATCTTCTCTACAAAAAAGACTAGATCTAAATAACTTTCCTTCCTCCCTTTTAACTAGCTAGGTCATGTACTGAATAGATAATCAAATTAGAGATTGGGAACCAATAATTTATTAACCTTAGATCCATAAATTCAATTTCACTTCTAGATCTGGTCTTTAATGCTCCATAATGTAGTAGCTGGCACCAGCAAAATAGATCTGGGAAACCCCACAAGATCTGTCTAAAATCTATCTGTTATATAATGGGATAGTCATCATAGATAGTTCATCCACTTAACCTATCTGTGATGACTCCACACATCAAAAATGATTCTTCTTGTCAACCGTCTATGATAACTCATCACGGATGGTTCTATTCATACATATGCGTGATGATTTGTCAAGCAAGACCCTGCTATCGGCAGGAAAGTCATCACAGACGGGCTGAGTGAACCAATCATCTGCGACGATAGTCATGACAGCTCTGTGGAACTGTCTAAGATGAAGTATCACGGATGAGCTTTTTGGTAGTAGTGATACTTGTTTCTTTGCATATCTTGTTCACTACTATGCATAGGATTTACTTTTAATATAGTATTTTTTATAATCTCCTATTTATCCCCCTCTAACCGATAGCCTAGATCCTTTAAACGTTTCGGTGTCGGCTTCGATCTAGGATCAAGCTTCCTCAACAAAGATGTAGAGTTTCACCAAAGGGTCGAACTTCGACAACAAATCTTATATCTCCAGTGTGGTTGTTTATTTCCACTTCTTCATACTGGTTGTCTTGTGTATTTTGATCACTAGCATGTAGGGTTTACTTAGAAATATAGAACTACATGTGTAAGATTTAGTTTTAGTATTAGTTTTTATAATCTTCCCTCCCCTCTAGTCAGTAGCCTAAATCCGTACACACCACGTGAATTGATGGAGGTCAGGGCTAAATCTACGAGTCTCATTAAATTTCTACAAAACACACACATACATGTATAAGTATAAACATTATGATTTAAACCCAGGTGAATATAGTCATGCTCTTTAACTTCGCTATCTCACAAAGAGGTAGCTCTCGACGGTCTCCACGTGTTGCCTTAAAAAGAGAAAGAAAATCTCCACGTGTACTTTCCAAAAGAAAGAACAGGTGGTCTTCTAGTTGATGTTAACAACATGTACGTACTTGTTCAAATTCTAGCCAATTAATCCACTCGTCGGGAGAGGAATGGCTGCATGACTCAATCAACAAGAAACCTGCCAAGGCGCCATGGGAAATGACACTGGCATTATAGTGGTGTATCTATCAAAGTCATACATGCATGACGTAGTAGTTAATATACGCCACATTAGTGTTTGGTAGCCACTGCCTCATCTCTTTGTCTCTTATCTCTTGTTGGTATATGAAGTACTTGGGATGGAGGGGCCATGCAGAAGACACTTGTCTTGCCAGAAACTACCGTAGTCGAGTCGAATCGACCCTAGTCGAAGAGCAACATCATGCAAAATCACAAGCATGCAAAGAGCAACAGAAAAGTATCCACCGACAGAACACCGGGTGCTAAACGGAATAAAGCCAAATATTAAGAGACTGAGTGATAAAACAAACACCACACCCCCTCGAGTAATCCCCACATGTATGTAGTGAAGAGGTCTCGCGCTACCATTTTCAACGATGTGCAGGCTAATCAAACCAACTCTTGTCCATCTGGACATTGCAACAGCAATCAGGATCAAAATCAGAATATACAACCTCATGTAGAGCAAGAACTTCTGCAACAAGCCATCTCTTCACCTTGTAATAAAGACCTCTAAATTCTCCAATAGATTTTTGGTGTGCCCCACTTTAAAAAACAACTATAGTCTATAACAATAAAATGTTTGTTTCCAGCTCCTAGGTATTAGCAACAAATCATTTCTTGTTTAATTAAGATATTTTTCTCTCTCCTTTATTCTCCTATACGCATCATTGAAAAACGGATGTAATTTTCATGAAAAATGACTTAAATGTACTATTAGAGATGCTCTAGGGAGAAGATAGTAACCTCTATTTGACGATGTATGCTAAGTTCCACTTGAGAAAACAGAAACATGCACCCTCCATCACCTACGAACATAACAATTGTTCACAACTTGATAAAAGAGTGACATAGCTTATCTAAGCCAGCTTCGCATGTCGTGCACTTCATGCGTTGTACATACCTGCTCGACTTTCTTTCAAAAGTCGAAGCAGGAGCTACAATGCATGGTGTATCTCTCATGAAAGACATGCTTTCATCGGGCAAAAAGACCCAAACATAGTTTGGAATAAACAAAAACCGTGTATCTAAAACACGCAGAATTGACACGTAATTATTAAAATGGTTTTTCTATGTATCTCAAATGACTCAAAATCATCACTATTTGTGATCACTCTATTGCACCACTCTATCTTTTATCAAGATGTCATTGGTGCCCTACCGGCACGGCAAATCATTTTAGGGACCTGCCTACTGTCGAGGAGGCCACCACCACCACCTCCCTACGGTTGGAGGAGTCCAGATGCTCCGCTGTCCCGTGAGCATCGTTTGAGGAGAGTTGGCTCGAGGCTGAGTGCACATAAGGAACTTGGCATGGGAGGTGCGATGCTAGAAATCCCACTTGGGAGTGGTCGAAATAAGATGTAAGGCGAGGAGAGGGAACGAAATCAACAACTAACTCAATCTTTCCAGGAGTAAGGACTTGTTTGATCCGTAGCTAGGTTTGCACAGCTAAAAGTAGTCACGCATAGCCACGTCTCATCTTAGGTAGTTTTGCTGCATTTTCGAGCTCTCATGGCACAGTAATAAGTAGTTCAACGGTAGTAGACACGGCCCAGGATACGACCTAAAACCGTCCTGAATAATAAATGAAAAGTTTGCAGCTATGGCTTTGCTGAAGATTTTCACTCATTGTTCATCGTTGCAACGTCACATCAGTAACGCAACGCATCAGTCATCTTGGCTACCACCAAGGCCGTAGGTTCCATTGACCGACATGTGGGGCCATCCGACAGCCCTCACCCGCCACCGACCATCTGGCAAATACCCCTCGTCACAAGACTAATTGATTAACCAATACAATTAATTAACCCTAAACCCCATACGGTACCTCACGAAAGAGCATTCTAGATGCGTGGGGGTGCGTCGAGATTAGCGCCCGCGTGGGATCCAACCGCCGTGATCTAAAATAGAGCACGATCGCACGTACAATGGTACAGGAGCCGAAAGCACCAGAGGAGGCAGGCACTAACCCTTAATTGCCCGCCCCGTCACCAATTACGCCCCTAATTAATTAGCTAACAATGTCAGAAGAAAGTCTAATTACCTAACGGGGCCCGCGTGACAGTGACGAGCATATAAACGCACGCAGACACACACACACCACGAACGCACCTCTCCTACCACCGAATTCTCACTCCCCCCCCAATTCTCCACCTCCTCCTGCCAGCCACAAAGATCTCCGAAAATCTCCTGATTTCTCCCCTCCCGGGATTTCCCCTCCCCCGCGCGGGATCGGGGTTGGATCCGCGGGGAGCAGCAGCCCCGTGCCGCCATTTTTTCCCGGTTTGGCCACGCCGCGTTTGCTTCCTGGCTGTTCTTGGTCTGGCCGGGGGGTTCCGTTCTTGGTCTGTTCTCCTGTGGTTCCCGGATCTCGTGCTGTTTCCCGAGATGGGCGAGGGCTGGGCGGGATTCGATCCGGTTGGAGCGTAGGCCGCGGGCGCCATTGCCATTTGATTCGAGGGATTGCCATGTCCGATTGCTTCTTCGATTGATCTTGGCTCGTGCTGTTTCCCGAGAAATCTCCCAACTTTTGTCGTGATTTAAGCCGGGTCTCCAGATCGCAAGATCCAATTCGCTGAGCCTTTTTCTTTCTTTCTTTCTCCCTGATTCTAGAGACTGTCCCTGTCAGTTGCTCTCAATCTCTTCCCCCTTTTGCCCTCGTAAAAATCTGATTTTTTTTCCTCTCTCTCTCTCTCTCTCTCTCTCTGTCTCCCACCAAGATCCAATCCCCAGCCCCCACCTCCGTTGCATTCGCCGCTCGCATTCTGCAAATCTTGGGTTTGTTGATTCGGCCCTGCGGTTGCGGCAGCCCCTCGCCTCGCCGGAGATGACGTCGGCGGCGACGACGCATGCCTCGCCGTTCGTGCTGTCCGTGCTCTTGCTCATCTCCATCCCGGTCGTCTTCCTCCTCGCGCCGCGCCTCCTTCCGCCCAAGACGCTCCCCTCCATCCCGGACGCCGACGAGTCCGACGACCTCGCCCTCTTCCGCCGCGCCATCCTGTCCTCTTCCTCCGCCAAGCCGGCGCCTTCCGCCGCCTCCTACTTCTTCCGCCGCCGCCCTGCTCCCAAGGTCGCATTCCTCTTCCTCACCAACTCCGACCTAGTCTTCTCTCCGCTCTGGGAGAAGTTCTTCCACGGCCACCGCCAGCTCTTCAACCTCTACGTCCACGCCGACCCCTACTCCGTCCTCGAGCTGCCACCGACGCCCTCCTTCCATGGTCGCTTCGTCCCGGCCAAGGCTACGCAGCGCGCCTCCCCCACCCTCATCTCTGCCGCCCGCCGCCTCCTTGCCACCGCGCTCCTAGACGACCCATCCAACCAGTTCTTCGCGCTGCTGTCACAGTCCTGCATCCCGCTCCACCCATTCCCCACGCTGTACAATGCGCTCCTCTCCGACAATGCTGGCCCTCACGGTCGTCACCGCAGCTTCATAGAGATAATGGACAATGTCTCCGTGCTCCGTGATAGGTACTATGCCCGCGGTGATGATGTGATGCTGCCAGAGGTGCCGTATGATCAGTTTCGTGCTGGATCACAGTTCTTTGTGCTGACCAGGAGGCATGCCATCATGGTTGTGAGGGATATGTGGCTGTGGAAGAAGTTTAAGTTGCCTTGTCTGATAAAGCGCAGGGACTCGTGCTACCCAGAAGAGCACTACTTCCCGACATTGCTGGATATGCAGGACCCTGAGGGGTGCACCAAGTATACCCTGACAAGGGTGAACTGGACGGATCAAGTCGGGGGCCACCCACACACCTATCATCCTGGGGAGGTGTCAGCAAACCTGATTAGTGAGCTGAGGAAGTCGAAGGGGACATACTCATACATGTTTGCCCGAAAATTTGCCCCTGAGTGCCTGGAACCGCTGATGGAGATTGCGGACTCTGTCATCCTACGTGACTAAGCCAGCAGCACCCCAATCTGGGGGTGTCGGAGTTTGTACACTGAGATGAATGAGGTATGGAGATGTGCACTTGCTGCAATATTGAAAGAACTAATCTTCTGTCTAGGTGTTATGTTGAGAGAATTGTCTCTGAATGGAGTGTACATAGTATGAAATGCGAGAGTTTTAGGAGTTCTGCAATCTGTATGCTTAACACTTACAGAATAAAGTTGCATACATCATTAAGTCATTATGTTATCAATTGGAATGTTTATTAGGGTAGATTGTTGTTGTATCAGCCTCTGGAAGGTGTCTGTTTCTATTAGATTGATTGAATCTATTTTCTCACTTGGTATATGTGATATTGTTGAACGTAGATTGTTGTACCGTTGAAATTGCTAGTGTAGAAATATGCATATGTACATTACTATAGAAATCTTTATTGTCCATTTCTTGATTCTGCTCAAACTCAACCACTGGTGTAGTTTGCTCTGCACCATATTAATTAAATCATTGTTAATGTTAATTCATGGCTCTCCAGAACTTGCTCTTATTGGCTTCCATGAACAAAGAAATTTTAGGGCAGTACTCCTTTTGTTTTCCCTGCAGGGCTGTGATGTGATGAACAAACACAGGCTGATCCGTCTATGCCCTCCAAATCTTTCTTGAGGAACGACCTATGCCGTCCTTGCTCTTTCGTTATTCAAAGATTTTTGGGCAATAGATGGTGCTGGTCGCAGAGTGGTATGGCTACGAATTGTCCCTATATGAGTATGATGCTTGAAGTGTCAATTTCTTGGCAAGTAATAGGGCAGTAGTTAGCATGATCATCCTATGTATTATATGGACTTGGATGCATTCTGTCAATACATGCAGTGATGGAAGATGGTTTATAGTTCTAGTTGCATATATGTCACGGCTGTTGTTGAGGATACTATATTTTGGTGTTCTTTTGTTCGTGCCACGGTTCCATTATTTATGCCATTCTGGCACTTTGAAGAGATAATAGCAACAGAAGGGCATATTTTACTTTGGCTGTGGGATGCTTTTGGTCTTTGTAAAGAAAAAGGAAGAGCAGAGCCGCAGTAACAACACAATTCATGCAAGCAACCTTAAACCCTAATATAGCAGCTGTTGGGTTCAAATATTCTATTTTTATATCTTTTGAACCCATTGGCCAAACTTTGTTAGGTAACCTTCTGCCGTGCCAAGGGCTGTGGCATTGCAATGTATTATGTCCTGAATCTGTCCCACTCGCATTACACTTACTGATTGTCATGTCCTGTTATAGATCACAAAAAGATGGCAAACATATAGGTTGTTACGATGCTGTACTTGAGTAGGTTTAGTGACGGTGGACTTGGGAAGCATTTATATTTCAGATCACTGTCACAGATTAGTGATAGTGAGTTTTCTGTATGTTTGTCAGAAACAAGAAGCATATTTTTACTAAGATTTGCTTGTAGTGCGCTTGAATACGCAATATATCCAAGAAAATGAGGAACATATGATAGAAAGTAAGGAGTATAGACATGTCCTTGTCGGTCTAGTATATGTTTAAGCCTAAACAAATATTATTCCTCTCTGGCCTTTGCCGGTTTGCCCTCACTTGCCGGCTTTCTCTGATAGAAATATGTGGGGAGTAGAGAGCTGTCCTTTTCCGTGTAATATATATTTGTGCCTAAACCAAGATGATTCCTCTTCTAATTTGCCCCCACTTGCAGGCTTTCTCAGCGAGTGAGTATTTGGTTTTGGTTGCTTGTATTTACCCTTTTTATGATTCTCATTTGGAATGGTTGATGTTAACACATAGGGTTACGGTTGCATTCTTCAGGAACAAAAATAATAATAATCAAAACTACCCTTTTGATGGGAATCAAAATGTGTTGCCTCCTTGCATATGGACGAGTAACTGGAAATCATGGAAATATGGCTTGATTCCTTGATTTCGTATTGAATACAAGTTACTAGTAATTTTTCATGTAATCTCCAATCAACGAAGTTACTAGAATTTGTGACGGCAAATTCACATTGTGTATTTTTGGAGTGCTATTTCACATTAGCTGAATTGTATGCGAGAGAGATACCGTGAAGCTGCTTATATCTGACCAAAGGCATTCCGCCTAGCTACCATAGAATAGGTTTGCTGGGTACCAAATTACAATTTTGGTAACATTTCCCATGTAAACTTGACCTAAGGACAAGCAAACAGCAGGCATAATATCAACAAAATAACCATGATGTCCCCTCATCACCCTCACAAGATTAGAATGTCATGACATGTTAAATAATCAAAACCACATGAATTATTTAGAAGAAGTGTTTGAATGTTGCACAAGGAAAAATACAGGAGGTTTTAGATTGGATGTAACTTAATTGGAGAAAAAGAGAGAGAAAGAGAGAAGATGCATTCAACTCTTGAAGAAAATTCTTCACAAGACTAGACTCGACGGAAATTTTCCATTAGAATTGGTCGCAAAATGTACCTAGGAAAATTAATATGGCTTCTAATCCTACAAATCAAACAACATTTGTAGCCTAAGCATCGAAATCCTACAAAAAAATTGGAATCAAGGAGGCCATACCATTTGGAACGCAGGAAACACTCACATGGTACTCTGGCAATTAAGAGAGATTTGCCCTCATACCACTAGTAAAATCAGCAGTTTGCCAAAATACCACTAAGTATGTCAATGACTAGTGGGTCCAGACCCCACCTGTCATTGTCACATCTAACAATTCATGGTTTCATTAGTGGTATTCTGGCAATTATCCTTGTCTTATTTCTATGTTCTTTTTATTTTGTGTTTTTTTCATTTTGCTTCCAAACGGGGCCCAAACCGGTATCCAATAAACAACATGGTTTGTCTACCAACAGACCATATCTAAAAGCATGCATGTAGATGGTACCATATTATAACTTCGTCTGTACATCAAGATTCCTAACATGGGAAAGATGGGTCTGGGCTCGGTTCACTTAGGGTGCGTTTGGTTCATGGGATGAGAATGGATGGGATAGGGATATCCACCTTTTTATGGATATCTCTCTGTTTAGTTAGAGGGATGGGGTGGATAGGGATATCCACCCTAGAGGAATATTCCCTCAATATGCTGGATGGAGAGACCCGGTCAAAATGGTCGAATGAGACTGCCGCCCTTCTCTAATTATGATCATTAGAAAATAATTAGTGATAATTAGCATATTTTATTATTGGTTAGTATTTGTAACGGTAAGATTAGTGTTTAGTGTGTTGATTAATATATGATTAGTGAGTTGATTAGTATATAATCAGTGACAATTAATATATTTTATTATTAATTAGTAAGTTTATGGCTAGTTTAGTATTGGTAGGTATTTAGTGTATAATTAATCATTATTAATAGAAACTAAGTAATATAATTAAGTTAAATTGGCTCATCCCATCTAATTTTCATCCCTCCAACCAAATAAAAGATTGGTTTATCCCATCCATCCAACCAAATAAAAAAATGGCTCATCCCATCCACGAAAAACTGGATGGTTCTAACCCATCCCTCCTTACCCTCCAACTAAACGCACCCTTACTGCAACTTCATGCTATGTCAATCCAGTAACAGTTACCACTTTTTTTTTAGAGAGAAATAACAATGACCTATCCATATGTGTTGGCTCTCACCATACAAATCATATACCGGCTATTTTCTTGCTTCGCTCCTGTCACAAGTTCAATTCCTTAATCAACATTGGCAAGTCTTGCGGTGCTTGATAAAGATCAGCTTAACACAATGTTTACATCTACAACCCATACACTAAAATACATTTATGGTCACTGAACTTAATAGAAAAATATAAATATATTTTTTTGATAAAAGAAGCTCCACGCTCCCAATTTCCGTAATTGAAACTGATAATACAATCATACCGTTCGACATTAAGCAACGGGCAAAAGAAAGTAAGGTAAATTGTTCGACTCTCCTTATACAATATTTGAACACTACATTTATATTTTCAACCTTAACCGTTCAGACCTTACTACTCGAGAATACAGAACACTACTCACACCAGACATAGCAGACCTGGTTTCCTGCATAACCTCCTTTGATCAATCTGCATCTAGTCTCAACACCATCAGGCCACATCTTGTCTTCTGACTGGAACATTCAGCAGCTACCCATGGCAGCAGCCTGGCCCCTTTGTGATGCTTGCTTCGCAGCCCTTTTCTCTGTACCCACTTCCAAGTTCTTGTACTTCATCCTGTCCACAGTTTTGTCCATTGTGTGAGCATCAGATGCAATCAGGCCACTTCTATTCTCATCTACAATCACAGCTTTAGCCCTGGTCTTGTCCTTGACACCACCAGCACCATCCCTTTGATTCCCTATTCTCCCTAACCTCTCTTTGAAACTACCTCCAGTTTAAGCTCATCCAACGAAGTGATATTATCTGAAAATAGAAATTATAATTATTAAAGTTGCTAAAGGGGTTCAATACGATCACTAGCTCGCTTTCTCTATGTATTTGCTACTGTATTTATCTTATGTCAATGTCACTACTACAGAACAGCTCTTCCGAGACGGGCCAAAACAACCATCCCAGACGGTTGACCGGTCCGTCCGAAATCGGTGGTCAGCGATGACGCAGGTCATGGCAGACGGGTGCGCAGCCCGTCTGCGATTATTACTCGTCGCAGACGGTCCGACAAGTGAGTCGTCTGCGATGTCCGGTCATCTCAGACGGGTCTATATCACGACCGTCCGCGATCTCGGGTCATCCCAGACGGGTGTTCAGCACGACCGACCGCGATGTCAGTGTCATCCCAGACGGACGTATGTCGCGACCCGTCTGCGATGATGATATCACGGACGGGTTTAACTGTTCACCCGTCTGGGATGGGTGTGTACAGAGAGCATAACACTGCCTGTTTTGTGGCTAGCCTCAGGAATTGCTAGCCATGCCCTCTGAAACAGGAGATACATATAGATTGCACAGAATATTCACATATTTGGACATTCACAGAAATAATCACATGCTGTAACAATCACATATTTAAACATATATGCATTCACAATTGCTAGCTACATATATTCACAATTGGTAGCTAGCTAGAACTAAGTCACAATTGCTGCATGATATCAACAATCGGTTCAATGTTTAAAAGTAGAGTTGGAGCAGATGTCTAAGAACAAATATGAAAGATATTGCTAGCTAGTCCGCTAAGCCGCCACCGTAGAACTCGCCGGCGGGATTGATGATTTGTGTATTGATGAAGAAGGCAAAAATCCCTCGAATGCGCTTGAGTTCAGCTTCATCAAATGTGTCATCTTGAACCTTCCACGCCTGTTTTTGTCATAAAATCATCAAGGACTAGAAAATTAGCAAATGTAAATAAACTCGAAATAATACTTGTATTTGGGTATACCTCCTCCGCTAGTCTTCGCCTAACGAAACCCGCGACAACCTCCATGTGGTAGCAAACGTAGAATCCACATAGGTTTGTGCCCTTAGGTTGTTGTTTGCACTAAAACAACAACCGAATATACGTTAGCTAAGAAGAATCTATTATGAAGCATGTCAATATGCTATATTAACATAGTAATGAATGTATATGTACCGGAAAGTCAAATCTATGTCGCAGTTTTGACCCTTTGCCACTTATCCCTCCACGAGCTTTGTACTCGATGAACGCCTCGTCAAGTATGTCGTGAATCGGCCGAAAGTCGCATGAAGGGTTTCGCGAGGAATCAAAGTATATAACTCTGTTCCATTTTAGTATTAGTACGACCAACACCCAATGGAAGCTGCACATATATAGAGGTACTTCGAAATCAGCTTCTTGATATATGCATAATGGTGAAATTATAAGTATTGGATGCGATGCAACACTTACTCAGGGTTGTAGGCAAATACGAAGTACTCTTTATCCTTTTGGGACAACAGTGCATACTTAACATACTCCAGAACTGCTTCTCTGTTGTCCCTAATGTTTGCCCAAGTCACCTTTGCCGGGTCAATGAAGCCGATAGGTTCTTTGACCAGTCTGGCTTCGGTGTGCATGTATCTATGCAAAATGGGAAATCATGTCACGGCTTAATTAAGTTGCATAGGTATGGAGAAAACTATGACTGAGAAGTTGTAGACTTACAATGTCCAGCATCTCAACATGGTCTGCTCCAGGGCGTCGAGGTTGAAGAGTTCGAAGAGGTCTTGAAAGTACAGGTAGAACAACCCGCCCATGTCCTAGTGGAAGAGGTGCTCCTCCTTGAAAGCGACCTTGACGCATTGTGGCATGGTTTGGCCAGGCTCTAGGTTGTTCGTCGCCTTCATGTACCAATCATGCAACCTCTGGCATGCCAGTGAGCTCGATATGTCTTCCGGCATGACCAAGACTTGTCCATTCACGAATCGACGAGCTACAGGCGCGAAAGGGAGATCATCCACTGCCTCCGGATCAAACCCAAGTTCTGCCACTAGAGCTGCCTTCGATTTTTGGCTGCCCTTGGAAGTCTTACTGCGACTCCTGCCCTTGCCAACTCTGCTAGCCCCCCTAGAGTAGGTGCGCTTCACCGGTGAAGGAACTGATCTCATCTGTAGCACCTCCTTAGTACCTATGGAGGTAGCAGCTGCTGGCTCTAGGAGCTTGACCGGAGATGAAGCTGGCTCATCAGCCCGTTGTGTTGCCGCTACTAGCTCCATGGGGGTAGGGTTAGCCTCGGGTACCCTAGCTGGCTGAATGGCTGATGCGCTCTGAGAGGCAGGCCGCACTCGTATTTTGATGTCCCTCTTGGGCCACTGGATAAAGGTGCCAATCGTCTGACGCAGCACCGTGATCTCGTCATTTGGTGGCATGGGAAGCGGGAGCTCCTTGAAACCTTCAACCACATCGTCCACATGCACCTTCTGAAAGGTCGGTGCTATGGGGCGACCATGCAGTAGAGCCCCTGCCTCCTTGGGATATGCCATCCCAAATGCAGCATCGAGGGTGACATCTCCGGCTACCCTTGCCAACAACGTGCAAGGAGTCGTCTCCTACAAAATTAGAGAGTATGTTGTTGAGTACGTTCAACGTTACGTACTTACTATTACAAAAACCATCTAAATGGCCCTTACCGAGATGGTGTCGCAGGGATATGTTTCACCCTGTTCTTCGGCGGATGCGCAGCTACTCCGAATATTTCTGGGGCTCGCCATAGCTACGTTAGATTGTAAAAGTTAAGCTCTGAACTCCTCCTTAAATGCCTCAACCTGCCTCCTGACTTCCTCCTGAATACGCCTCTCTAGATCTTCGGAGTCTCTCGTCGTCGTTGTCGACTGAGTTCGACTCCTCTTGGCGGCCTTCCTCCTCTCATACTCCTCCTCCGTCTCAGGGAATCCCTCTCTCCAGGGAACTGCAACCCCAACACCTCTTGTGCGACCTGGGTGCTCCGGGTTTCCCAACGCTACGGTGAGGAGGTCTTTCGTCCTAGATGATTGTGCTTCATCATCATCTAGTGGCCCTTGTGAAGCTATCTGCACCTGCAACGATCACGCGCGCGAGTTACAAATGAAACCTCGTACGGTTCCGAAGAATTGTGTGTACAAAGTCAGGTATATTACGTACCATGCGATCGACCACTTCCTGGTCAGCGGGGTTTGGAAATGTGGCTGAACCGCTCTGCGGATCTGGCTTGGCATGTGCTCTGCACCAGGAGGCGGCGCGGCCAGAAACCACGCTGGGAAATGGAGGGGGCAAATTCTTCTCCATTGCCTCCCGATCCTGCTTCTCCCATCTCGCCAAAGCACCTTCGTATCCCGTGCTTCCGAGCCTATGCGGGTGCGTGTTTCTTGCTTGAAGGGCCTTCTGCCGTTCACTCTTCGCCACTTCTTCTGGCGTGGTCTTCATCTCAACAAATCGGCCGTACACTTGCTCGTCCAGGAAGCCGTACTTCTGAAACGGGCTATCTCCCGTCCGTACGAACTTCGTCGTCAAGATGCTCTTGAACGACCTCCACGCCTTGTCCATGGTCTTCATTGCAGCCGATCTCACACGTTGTTCGTGTTCTGGCGGGATCTCGAACCACCTTTTTACTTCATCCATCAACTCCTCCTCCTTCGCGGGGGTAATATCCTTCCAGTTCTGAATGGTTATGTTGACCCTCTCCCGCCCGAGTATCCCGTAGAACGTGCGGAACTTGTTCGCTACGTCGTCCGGTTTCGTGGGCACACCGGACTTCGTAGATACGTGCGTGATCACCATACGTCGACTAGGGGGCTTCGACATTGTTCGGGGCTTCCGAGTGGTTTTTTGCGTACTTCCTTCAGCGTTGCCCGAAGTTGGGTTCGGCAACGATGAGTGCCCCGACGAGGAGTTGGACGAGGAATGGGCGTCCGACATATCTGTGTAAACTACAAAGCAAGATATGTTCATATCTGTGTGAACTAACAAAGCAAGATATCACATTGGGGTTGATACGGGAATGAACTAAGGCCTATTTCTCTTTATGCCTATACCCACTGCAGCAAACACCTAGATCCCCCCTCCCCCCCCCCATCAAGTCATCAAGCAAACACAGGGTCACGGCACGTCCATCGCCACTGGCGACCCTTCTCCCGGAGCCCTTTCAGGCGCAGCGAGGGAACCGAGGGGACGCAAGCGTGACTCTTCACTACGTACGCACGTAACCAGCTCTGTACGTGTCAATTCAAAAGGATCGCTCTTCAATTGACGTGTACAGAGCTGGTTACGCGCGTACGTAGTCAAGAGTCACGCGCGCGTCCCCTCGGTTCCCTCGCTGCGCCTGAAAGGGCTCCGGGAGAAGAGGCGCCGGTGGCGGTGGACGTGACGTGACCCTGTGTTTGCTTGACCACTCAAACAACACCTTTCTCTAAAATACCATAACAGATAATAGGATCTATGAACTGAAAACTTGATCCAGCGACACCTGAATGTCTAGTTTACTTTGGAGGGCCCTAACTAAAAAGGCAGGATGAATGTATGATTTAATTATGACCAAATTTATGCCATTCTAGTCAGGAAACTACAAAGAGCAGTGGAGTTAGAATTTTTGTTACCTAGATGTCTGAAATTTCATATTCGGACCTATTTAATTAGCACAATTAGAAGAACATGGATCTAATTAAGGTTTGTGAGTTAATAACATGGGAATACGATAAAATTCATTTAAAGTTCACCATTTCAGCCCTTCAACCTATGATTATTAGATTAATAGAGGAACACAGGGACAACTGAAAACACAATGATGTATGTACACAACTCAAAAAAACAGGGGAATAATGGAGCAAAATCCTAGCAGGGAATTTTGTTCCCATCATGCTCACGCAATATCATTAAAACCTTGGTTGTGCTATCCAAATTCCTTCCTAGCATATAAGTAAACTGCTCACATCCTGTTCTACTGTCCTTTGCTATTATATTTACCAACTACCAATCCTTGTAGAAGGCATGAACTTCATCAAGGAAGTCTAATGGTTTGGATATGGAGAACAGGGCACTGTAGTTTTGCAATACCTCTCAAAGCAATGTGTAATAAACAAAAGCAACACCCAGTTACATTAGTCAATCCTCTCAGTTGCTTCTAAACAATTTCAATCCTCTCAGCTTACGATTTTTCTGATGATAATGCTACTGGTATTAGAGAGAAACGAAGCGTAGGGGGCACTTACCTGTGGAGGAGACGACGACGGGAGTGGAGAAGACGGCGGCGACGCAGTGGAGAAGACGGCGGCGCGGTGGAGAGAAAACAGCGGCACGGCGGAGACGACGGCGGGGCAGGCTCGGCTCCTTCTCCGGCGGCGGCGCGGTGGAGACGAGTGCGGCGCGGGCTCGGCTCCTTCTCCGATGGCTGCGTGGAATGGGTGGCGGCGGCGCGGGCTCGGGTAGCGGCGGCGCCGGAGGGGAATTAGGGCACAGGGAATTTGGAGATTGCGAAATGGCGCGGGGTTCCGAAATTTTGCTAAGTGGTCGTATATGTAGTAAGCCCATCCCAGACGGGTTAAGTTATCCAACCGTCTGCGATGACAGTCATTCCAGACGGGTTAGGACAGTACCCGTCTGCGATGAGTCTATCATTGCAGACGGGCAAGGATACCAGCCGTCTGCGATCAGTCTATCATTGCAGACGGGCTAGGATACCGGCCGTCTGCGATGACACTTATCCCAGATGTGTTTCGGTCTGACCCGTCTGTGATGAGTCTGTACAGGGGCTATGTGCTTCCTGAATTTTGGCTAGCCTTAGAAAATGCTAGCATGCCCTCTGCAGACTTTATAGCAGTGTATACACAGCAAGCAAAACATTCCAACATATTCCAACTCAAACATTCCAGCAATTAAGCAAAATATATAATTCTCCCTCAAACATTCCATCATATTCCAACTCAAACATTCCAGCAAGCAAAACTCTCACACATATTCCAACATATTCCAGCAGTGTATGCATGTATACACAGCAATGCATTGAAAAGCAAAATATTGCAATTAAGTCATGAGTACATAGCAATTCATGCAATTATTTACACTACTTGCTTCTTCCCTTTGAAAGTGAGCCCTTCACGATGATCGTTGCGATAGTATGACTTAGCTCCCTCCATGGCTTCAGCCTCGAATGTCAAATCTCTGGAATAATTCTCGGTAAATTCGTTGTAATCATCCTCGTCAACAACATTGTCGACTCCTATGATGCTTCTTTTTCCATTTCTAACGACATGCCGCCTCTTGCTTGACGGATCGATCATATAGAATACCTGATGAACATGCTTCGCGAGGACGAATGGTTCAGTACCGTAGCCAACACGGCTCAGGTCAACAGTAGTCACATCGTATTCGTCGGTCTTAATGTGCGAGAGGTGGGCCCAACGACACCGAAATATTGGGATTTTGAACTTGAAGTAATCGAGCTCCCAAATCTCCTCG
>JAGXJF010004850.1:0-258000 GCA_019208055.1 Stipa capillata
TTGGTGTACGCAGTTTTTTTTTGGTCTTGTTAAGATATTGTTGCTGAGCGTCACTTCCTTGCTTCTTTAGGTTGTTGCTTTAGTTTGCTTGATCGGTTTTTTGTACTGCTTAAATTGCATCTTTTAGTTGCGTTCCTCTGCTGACAGGCTCACCGGTGTTAGTTAATTATTACTCCGGTTAGGAGCTGCGGTCTCCCCTTCCTTCTTGTTCCTTTCTTCGAAAGCTTCGTGGAGATGGTCTCCTTTTTTTGCCTTGCTATACGTGTGCTGTCTTGCAGACCTTGTCGTGTAAAAAAATCCATCTGTTTATACCGTCTACCGTGTGCTATTTTTTTTCCCCTCAGTGCAGATCCCCTTGCCCCTTTCAGTTGTTTCGGTGCTGCAATGTCCTGTGCTTATCCCGTTACCGTTGAAGTTCTGTTGGACGCGCTGGGTCTGGATGCCTTTTGTTTGCGTGTGCCTTTTCATTTTCCGTGTGCGCAGCGTTCCGTTCCTCTTTTTTACCATCTCTGTTAAGCTTGCTGGATTTCGATGCAATTTTTGGCTACGTGTGTTTTGGTTTTCGTGCCGTGTGCCTACATAAGATGCGTGGGGCGCCCTGCCTTTTCTTCTTCCTTTTGTTTGCACCCTGGTTTTCTCCTTCGGTCGTCACGCCGCTTGCTGGAACCGGCGTAGTTACTGCTTAGGTAGGTAAGGGTTCCTTAGTAATACTCCGTGTGTCTCAGATGGAAAATTTGGGCTCTTTCCTTGCTAACTCTGTTTTGGTTTCTGGCAGAGTTATTGTTGGCGGTCCGGACCTGTCTTGCTGCCGGCGCTATTTAAAGAAGGTATATATTGCTTATTCAGTTTCTTGATTTTGTTTATAGCTGTCCTCGTACTGCTCCGATAGTTTATCTTCCCTTTATGTTACGTTGCTCACCAGCGTGCGCTCTTTTTGTTCTTTTCTTGGAAGCCACATGCTAATCTCACAGTCTGGACAAAATTTCTGCCCTTTCTTGTTTGGTCTTTTTGTTCTGCTCCTCTAATGAACGTTGTTGGTCTTTCTTTCTTGCCATGTGTCTCACTATGGAAAGGAACGTGTTTCCGTGTGCGTTGGCATCGGTTGCTTTGTTTCATTGCTGATGATGATGGATGCCGGAAAGGTATCTCACTGCTCCTCGTTTCCTTCTTCTCTTAATTTTCTGCTCTATTCTTCTGTTACGTCTCATTCATTGTATGGTTGCTACATAAATTGGTTATTTATGCTGTGCTTGCACTTTTTATCCCATGCTGCCGTGTGTTTTCAACGGTTACATGCACGTTTCCATTGCTTTGTCATTTGTCTCATCCTTAGATTATGGTGTGATAGAGTATAAATACAAAGTAAAGATGCCAAAACGTTCCCGCATGGCCGTGGCAAAGGAGGCTGCTTCGTTTTTAGGTTCACGATCATCCATCGATGCTACCGATTTTCATTTGCGATCCAAACGTGCAAACTTTGATGGGCCATCGATGCCGTCTAACGTACTGTCTGGTTCTGCTTGTCAGATCCGCAAGAGGCCCAGTATGTGCTGGCTTGCCTTTTCTTTTTGCCTATCTTCTTTTCTCGTTTTTGCTCGTATTCTGTTCTGGATGCCGATCATTGATATAGACTATGCCTGTTGATTAGAGGATGATTTCTTCCCTTTGCTGACGGTGCAACACGCCAAGCAGAATAGGGAGGTGTGTATGAAACGTAGAAAGATGAAGCAATTAGTTGCCAGGGGTGTTCCGTGTAATGAACATGGACATCCGTCTTTCCCATTCCCGTCTGAGTATGTCGATGCTCTTAAAGGTATCTCTTCTGTAGCATTCTTTTGGTTTTTTTTCCCCTGTTCTGCGTCTACACCTGTCTCAATACTTACTCCTTTTCCATCCCTGCTTCTATTTACGTCGCCTTTCAGCTACTTACTCAAAGCGCTCTCGTCTTGGACCTCCATGTTATCGTTGCGGACACTGTGATGCGCTTTTTTGGTATGATGAACGAGTCCAGCGAGAATCAAGTTGGACAAAACGCCGTATAGTTTACAATGGCTGTTGTAGTGGTGGCAGTGTTTCCATTCCCTCATTCCTGCCCCCTCCGCCAACCCTTGCGCGCTTGATGCGATTTAATGGTGACCATCACAGCCGTCGATTCATGAAACAAATAAGGCAATACAATTGCTTGTTCAATTTTACATCACTTGGAGCTAAAATAGATACCGGTATAAATGATGGTAGGGCACCATATGTTTTCCGCATTAATGGTCAGCTACACCATCGGATTGGTACACTGCTACCTGCTCATGGTGAAAAACCGAGATTTGCACAGTTATATATATATGAAACTGAGCATGAAATTGAACATAGAATACATGCCTTGGATGATGATGCTGACCTTGATGGTGATTTAGATCGCTCTATCATTAAATGCCTCTTGACTATGCTAGATGATGTAAATCCACTTGTCAAGCAATTTCGCATTGCCAGAGACCGTTTAAAGGAGTCCCCTCACCAACGGCTTGCCATTAGAATATTAGCTCCTAAGAATCGAACTGATGTGCAGTATAATTTGCCAGTGTCTAATGATCTGGCCATGCTCATTGTTGGTGATTTCTCGGTTGATGCTTACAGACGCGATATTATAATGCATGATCGGGATCATGGTCTCAGTTTTGTATCAAATCTGCATCCTGCGCTTATGTCGTTACAGTATCCTTTACTGTTTCCGTTTGGTGATCGTGGTTTCCATTTAGGGATTGAGTATACTGATGCCCATTTACGTGCAGAAAAAACTCGCAAAACACTGACCATGCTAGATTACTATTCATATTGCTGTCATTATAGAGCTGGTCAACATAATCCATACACATCCTGTGGTAGACTAACATCACAGCTTCAGGTTGACTCCTATGCATGCCTGGAAGAGAACCGTCTCTGGTTTATTATTAGGAAACAAGATGAGTTGCGGTCTGATCAGTTCCAAAATATAACTGATGCGGTGAGCCAAGGATGCATAGATGGTGATAAAATAGGTAGGAAAACTGTCCTTCCAGCATCATATACTGGTGGTAAAAGGTACTATACACAGCATTGTCATGATGCAATGGCCATTTGTCGAGAATATGGTGGACCTGATACATTTAGTACCTTCACATGCAATCCTAAATGGTCAGAAATTAGTGATGCACTACATTATGAACCAGGCCAGCTTCCGTCCGATAGGGCGGATATTGTGGTTAGAGTGTACAACATGAAGCAGGAAGAGATTGTGCGTGATATCAAATCTGGAGTAGTATTTGGTCCTGTCTCTGCAGGTTCTCTCTTTGCCTGAATGTGTGTATTTCCGTACCTTTTTCGATTGATCTTTAGAATTGATTTTCTTTTTCTCTTGCAGTATTGCATAGCATTGAATTCCAGAAAAGAGGCCTCCCACATGCCCACATCTTAACATGGTTAAAGGACAGTAAGAAAAGCATGCCATTAGCTATTATTGACTCACTAATAAGTGCCGAAATACCTGATGCATTAACTGATCCTTTAGGATATGCACTGGTTGAAGAGTTCATGATGCATGGTCCATGTGGTGATGCAAACAAAAAATGTCCTTGCATGAAAAAAGATGTTTGCTCAAAACACTATCCTAGATCATTTCAAGATGCAACCTACCTTGATGATCAAGGCTTTCCAGTATATAGGCGCCGCAATGATGGACGTGTTGTGTATAAAAATGGTGTGAGGCTTGATAATAGATCAGTTGTTCCATATAACATGTTTCTCTTAAAAAAGTATCAAGCTCACATTAACGTTGAATGGTGCAATAAGAATAAAATTGTTAAATATTTGTTCATGTATGTCCATAAAGGAAAAGATAGATCGCATATACGTTTTGAAGATGCACATAACAAAGGTTGCAGTAGTGGTGTGCAAGAGCCAATGGAAGTTGATGAAATCCAGGAGTATTTGGATTGTAGATATTTAGTGCCTCATGAAGCGTTGTGGCGGTTGTTTGCTTTCCCTTTGCACTGTAAGATGCCATCTGTAGAACGATTAGACGTCCACCTACCAGCGATGAATACAGTCACCTTCAAATCAGCAACCAATTTGCATACTATTGTGTCAAATGCTCAAGAAATGCAAAAAAGTATGCTTACTGAATGGTTTGTTGCAAATCAAAAATTCCCACATGCTCGTCATTTGACTTATTTTGAATTCCCAAAAGAGTGGACATGGGAGGCCGATAAGAAGTGCTGGAAGCATAGAAGTTGCCGTGACAGAATAGCTCGCATTTATTATGTTCATCCATCTGCTGGTGAACGTTTCTATCTCAGAATGCTTCTTATGATCGTCAAAGGGGCATGCAGTTTTGATGATTTGCGTACATTTGATGGTGTCATCTATGCCACGTTCAAAGAAGCCTGTGAGATGCGTGGTCTGTTGGGTAATGATAGCGAATGGTATGCTGCCTTTGAAGAGGCTTCAGTATGGGCAACTTCATGTCAGCTTAGGCATCTTTTTGTGACAATCATTCTATTTTGCGGTGTCAATGATGAGCGGGCTTTTTATGACAAATTTTCGCCTTACTTATCCGATGATATCCAGCATCGATACCGTTCCTTGCTTAACAATCCTCATTTTGTTGTTCCTCCTATGCAGCTGCAAGATCTCTTGACAGATGAATTGAGTGAATTGTTTTCGCGTAATGGTTCATCCATGGTGCATTTTAACTTGCCACAGCAACGTTCCACACAAAAAAGCTATGATGCAAACAGACTTATTTACCATGAATTGTCTTATGATCTAGCTGACCTTTTAGAAAATGCATCTGCCTTGACTTCTCAGCTCAATACATGCCAAAGGAAGGCTTATGATGAGATTGTTGCATGTGTCATGAATGAGCAAGGTGGCTTTTTTTTCCTTTCGGGTCATGGTGGTACCGGTAAGACATTTCTATGGAACGCCATAATATCATACTTACGATCTCAAAAAAAAATTGTTCTTGCAGTTGCATCCTCTGGTGTTGCATCTCTTTTATTACCTAGTGGTAGAACTGCACATTCACACTTCAAAATCCCCATAGATATTGACGAAACAACACTCTGCGACATAAAAAGAGGCACGATGCTCGCTGGTCTTATTACAGAATGTGCTCTTATAGTCTGGGACGAGGCTCCCACGACACATAGACATTGCTTTGAAACACTAGATAGAACTCTGCGTGACATTTTGATGCCTGTAAACCCTGCTGCACATGACCTGCTATTTGGTGGAAAACCTGTTGTGTTAGGTGGTGACTTTAGGCAGATACTACCTGTGATTGAAGGTGGAACACGGGCTCATGTTATTGCTGCTATACTATAACAAATTCACCACTATGGCAATCTGTGCGTATCCTCAAGTTGCATACTAATATGCGATTATCAAACCCAGCTTTATCAGCAACCGAACAGGAAGAACTCCGTATATTTAGTGAATGGGTATTAAGTGTTGGGAATGGTAAAGTACATGACGCAGATCTAACTATTGATGACATTGGTGCCATAATTAACATACCATCTGATTTGTTACTACACCCAGATGGTGATAAGATAATTGCCATTATCAACTCCGTTTATACTAACCTTTCTGCCAACTACTCTGATCTAGTTTATTTATAGAACCGAGCAATAGTATGCCCTAACAATGACACAGTTGATGAAATAAATGCACGTGTTCTGCACATGATACCAGGAAAAATGATTGAACATCTAAGCTCCGATTCAATTTCGAAAATGAATGACAAACTTGGTGATTTTGATGATCTATATCCTATGGAATTCTTGAATTCCCTTGTTATTAGCAATTTCCCGCACCATAGGCTTGCTCTTAAAGTTGGCTGCCCTATGATGTTGCTGAGAAATATAGATCAGACTATTGGATTGTGCAATGGTACCAGACTTATCATAACTAGATTAGTGCAGCGAGTGTTGCAAGCCACTATAATGAGTGGTTCAAATGTTGGCGATACTGTGTACATTCCAAGAATCACATTAACGTCTAAGAATTCAAAATGGCCGTTCGTTTTAGAGAGGCGACAGTATCCTCTTAGACTTTGTTATGCTATGACCATTAATAAAAGTCAGGGCCAGACACTTCAATGTGTTGGTATCTATCTACGGCGTCCTGTTTTCACGCATGGTCAGCTATATGTTGCAATCTCAAGAGTGACATCACGTTCCGGTCTAAAAATCCTGATTGACAACGATGATGGATCCTCTGGTAGAACTACACGTAATGTTGTATACGATGAGGTTCTTTCACTTGTATAAATACTAGCTCCAAGTCTATATTCAATTAATTGATATATCTAATTATGTATATAACCTTTTTAGGTGAGCTTGTTACACCTGTTGGCACCGTGCATGTACCTTCAATTTTAACTTGCCATGCTTTGTCCATAAATTTCAATATTTTGCCTTTTATGTAGGTTCAGCCGCTTCCTCTCTCTGAACTCGATACAAGTAAAAAACGTCCAACTATCTGTGTGCGTGTTTCACGCATGTGGGAGTACTATAACAGGGATCGGAAGCTTGGGCACGTTGATCTTGTTCTTATTGATGAAACGGTACAGATGCTATCTTGTTGATATATTAGTATATTACTGCATATCCTTGCTTTGGTCCCATGTTCATTTCTCTGTGCATTTCCTGTCTTCTGATTAGGGCAATAAAATCTATGCCAAGATAGCTGCTGCACATGCACCAAAACTGATGGAGACTATTAAAGAAGGCAATGTTTATGTCATCCGGGATTTTCTTGTCCAATCAGCAAAGAATATGTACAAGCCTGTTGAGGGGATGTTCATGATCAGGCTAACTAACTGGACAAAGATCCAGCAAACCAACATTGTTCCACAATCATTTCCTCGTTATGCCTATTCTCTAACATCCTTTTAGGAATTGCCTAAGTTCATTGGCAGAAAAGAGAAGTTTCTGGGCAAGTCTCGTTAACTTTATTTTGCACACTTCTTCCGATTATATCTGCTTCCTATATACCTACATAAATTTATTATTGCTCGTATGTTTTTGCAGATACTATTGGCGTTATAAATGCAATCTCAGATTTGCTGCATGTTCAGCTGCCGGCTCAGTCTTCTATGTCTCTGAAAAGAAACTTGCATATCATGGATATCAAGTAAATGCTTATTCAACTGCCTCCTCTTTGTTCTCTTTGCTGTATACATATCCCTGGTTGTGTAATACACTTTTATACTGCTATATATATTGCTTCATGCTACTGATCAGCTCAAATGGCATTGAATGTCTCTTTATATGCATTTTTCCGTATTAACTATCCTTCAATATACCCATTTGATCCTGCTTGCTAGCGGAGCAACCATTGATGTGGCTTTATGGGGGCGCCATGCCACTGCCTTTGATGCTGAACAGCTATACAAGGATGGCCAGTCAAAGCTTCTCATCATTCTGCTTGTTGGAACTTTGATTAAGAACTACAGAGGTATCATATCTATAGCTGCCTTTTTTCACAAAAGATAATATGTAACTTGTTGGATGCTGCTTCCTTATATCTGCTCTCTTTACGAAAAAAATACAGGTCATGAGACAATAACCTGTGGCGATGCTGCAACATATTATATCAACCCTGATATTCCTGAAGCGCAGCCCTATTATGACAGGTTTGCTTGCTACAGTCATGGCTCTTTTAGGTACATTCTGATGCCTCTTAATTGATCGGTTCTGGCACTGCGGTTTTTCTATACATGCAGATTTGGGCAGCAGATACCTGTCCTTCAGTGGATGCCTGCGGACGATGATCGATACCAAAAAGCCTATAGGCAATCTGAACCTGAAGACATTGATATAAAAACAGTACTGGCAAAAGATCCATATGATTTGCTTGTATGTTTGCTTCTTGCCATGCACATCTCTTTATCATTATTCGATAGCATTCTATTATGTTCTACCTATACATATAGCCTACTATCAGATTGTATGTACCTATTGCATCATTGTATTTGGCTGCTGATTTTACATACAGGGTAAGAATATGGTTTCAACTATAACAATATTGAAAATCCAGCCAGAACCATGGTGGTTCCTTGCTTGTTCGAAGTGTCATAAAACTGCATATTCAGCCGACACAGAATTTGTTTGCAGTGACCCAAAGTGTCTTTGCATTGCAGCTAGCCCAAGGTAAATCCATTCACAATGAGACAAGACCGTCTATATCTTATCTGTTATGAATCATAACTGCTCATTTTCTATCATCTTTTGCTGCATATAGGTACAGAATATCAGTCCTTGCTAGCGATGGCACAGCAGATGCCCGATTTGTGTTCTTTGCCGGAGTAGCTGAGCAGATTGTTGGAAAAACTATTGATGCTATTCAACGGAATCCCTGCTGAGATAGCATCACTTGTCTCACAAAAATACTATGTTAATTTCAGTGTGACGGAAAGGAGTTTGGCATTTGGCGAACTTACATTCCAGGTTAATAGAGTGGACATCATACATGCAAAATCCAAGATGTTAGAGTTTGCCGCCCTTGCTTCTGCTTCGAAGCAATTAGAATCCACGCTCACATCATCTCCAATCTCTCCGGCAGCTGTATTGCACAGTGAGGTGCATATCCTTCCAAACATAGAAATTGTCACGCAGCACCTATTTTGATTCTACCAATGATCTGCTACTATTTCTACATACATGCATCTAACACATTACTTAATCCACTATCCACCTATTGCAACTGTCAGTGTTCTAATTTTTGCTCTACACTATATTGCACTTTAGTATATATTGTGATATGGAACAGCCAGGCAAACTTCGCTTTACTATTGTTGTGCTATCTATGTCAGATCCAATAGCATAGAAAGTACTTTCATTTCTGCCTCCACAAGTATGCATGTCCAGTTATTCATCGTTCTTTTGTTAGCTTGCCTATATTTCTCATGTCATTTTCATTCACCGTTACTATTTTGTCTTTCTGCTTGCAGTTGCAGGATGATTCCACAGTTCATACTGCTGGTCATGATGATGAACCTGAAAATTCAACCGTTCCATCTGATGCATCGTCACCTCCACCAGTAAAAATCATCAAGATATTCATTTATCCATCTATTTATTGCTTCACTATTACATCTATGATGACATCTTTAAATTGCCACAGCTTACAGCAACTCCTTCCACTGCGACAGAACAGGCTACGGATTGCGAGCCTGATGCTTCCTCCGGGACCAAAAAAGGAAACAATAAAAGGTTACGTATATTACTCTGTACTGCAATAGTGATCTGCATTGCACATTATTTGCTATATATATCGCCCTATAAATGTATTATGAAAGTGGTGCTTGATTACCAGAACTTTGGAGGAAACAGGCAAAGCATCTGTAGTTAGGAAGCTGTTCAAGAAAGGTACCAGACCATCTTATGAACCATGCATGTTTCTTTCTCTCAGTATTGAAGTTCCTCTAAGCTTGCTCTCTTATTGCCTCTCTACAATTCCCCTATTATATTGCAGACTAATGATGCGATTATAGTCGATTCGGCAGCTATGATACGGGCATCCTTGCTGACACTGAACTGTCCAGTCCTTGTGCTCCTATTTTGCTATGGTTCCTGCACCCTTACTACGATGGATTCTGTTTGCTGTCATTGTTATTGTCTTGTTATGATCTTTATATATATAGTTCTGTCTATGTTGTAGTTATTTGCTCGACGTTGTCAGCCAATACGTTTGCTTAGTGGTCTATTTTGGATCTCTACTACTGTTGCTGTGCGGGTAACCTAACTGTTCGTTTCATAGTATTAGCTTATCAGCATGTTATTAAAAGTTCCAAGTACATCGTTGCTGCGTTCCGAGCTTCAGTAACCTTAGTTGTATTTAATTGCTCACATAGCATGTTGCGGTAATGGCGCTGTATTGTTGCTCGTACCGAAGCAAACCAACGTTAGGTTGGCAACAGAGCTTGTTGTCCCCAACAATACGATGCTGCTATTGATCTTTTCATGGCATCTATTTGTTGCTATGAAGCAATGGACGTTATTTTCCTTCGGTGATTGCACATGATTAATGTTAATAATAAAAAAAATGCATCATGTATGTAGCATTGAAACTTAAGGCAAAAGCACATAGTCGAAAAATAACAATCCGCAAGAACAGCAGACCACACCAAACATATCACCAAATGAACACTACACCAACAAAAAACAGGAAAACAATAGAGATTGTTTTGGCTTCTCTCCCCGTTATCATTATTACGTTCTGGTACTTGCATGCCTCGAACACTGAGTGATCTAATCAATTTTGCAAAACAGCAAACTCCTTAATGCTAGCATAAACTACACAAATGCAGACACATCATCAACTTGCACCGACCACTGCATTTAATAAGCACTAGTCTTCCTGTTTCTTCTATGTTCAGAGTCCTGTTTAGTACTACTTAAGAGTATATAGCACATTATGCCTCTTCCTCTTCCTCTAACTTTTCCATTGCTTATGGAGAGCACACCACCCCGGTCCGTTGGTTTTCCTGACATGTTACAGGTACTACTCACTGATGCATAAATCAAGTATTCGCTGTCTTTACTTTTTTGTTCATTCTTACCATCTTGTTTTTTGTTGCAGCATACATCTCTTGCTGCTTCCTCCATTCTGCAATGTACCCGTGATACTACATCTGCAGACGATTCTGCAGATAGTCCTTTGAACCAGGTTTCTAGCCCAACTCTTCTTGCAAATCCGCCTGCACCATCTTCAACCCGCCGTAGGCTTCTGCTGTCCAATCCTACTGCTATCATCAGCACTGACCCCGAGCTTGTGCACGTCCCTGGGGTAAATTCCGTGCTTACAGATTATTTATGCTTGGTTTCCTGCACTTCTCTCTATCTGACAGACATTCATATATCTGCTACATTTACTATTACCTTTCAAACAATTTAAATAATGCAATACGTCAACGCACATACAGAACACATTAGTAACCCTGTAAGCCTGTTATTTCCATTTAGGTCAATTACAGCTACCTATTCTGTATCATTACTGTAAAATGAAATGCTCTATATGAAGCTAAACATTAGGTCACTTTCTTTTGCTATAATATCACTGCTTTCGTCTATGTTAATTCCATGACTATCTGCAATGATCCCTGCATTTTTACAAACCATGCACACTAACCTTGTTCTCTAATGGTTACACAATTTATTATCCTATTACATAAACAGTAAAAGTGTTCATATAGACTGCATACTAACATATTGTAATGCAATTACAATATATGTAGGTAACACTAAATGCTTATATTTCTATACAAGTTCTGCTTGCTGAGATTGTCTCATCACTGCGCCTTAATGTTTATTCTCGTGGATTTGTAAATGAAAGTGCCTCAACCATCAGAGCATGGATAGAAATAGATATACCACCAAGCAAGAATCAACTCGTTGTGGAGAGAAAGACGTTTTACAGTGACCTTGCAGAAACCACACACAGTGCATTTGAAAGTGCCGCTCAAGCAGTCATAACACACCTCATAAAAGAGACACAGGTTCAGATTAATGATGCCAGCTATGATCAACTAACTTCATTGAAGAGAGCATTTGAGGCAGCGACATCCTTTCAGAACATTTACAGAGATGATGAACGAATTAAGCTAGCATACATTACTTCACTCAAAGAATCAACCAAGAGCATCTTACGGAGGCTTCAACAGATATGCATTCAGCATGCTGGCTTGCTGCCGCTTGAAATAGATACCTCGGCTGAGCTACCAGAAGCAGAACAGGATTATACTATTCGTTACATTGGACATCAACCGCCAACAACACCATGCGAAAATCTTGCAGTGCAGTTGTCGCATTTGGCTTCAGTACACACCGTTGCTGGTCTCGTTGTGCGTGCATCAAACACTCTAATTATTTTTTAAACATAATGTTCATTCCACTCTTGTAGCATTGGAATTAAACCGCACACTCTTGTTTAACCTTCTAGATGGAAGACTGATGATGGTTCTGCCTATCCTGCTCATAGCGGCGCTTCTCACAATCTGCTACCTATCCTGCTCGTGCCAGCACTTCTCGGAATGCAGCTATCCAAGAGCGATCAACATTTTCTGCAACTTGCTCCATTGTTAAATGCATTTGTACATGGATCGTCCATTATATGTAACTAATATGTCGCATACACGATGCTTATTATCTGCCTTATATATGTATCCATCTTATGCTTAATTTAAGACCATCTAACTATATCCCCTGTGCAACAGGGATAGTGCTTATCCTCTTAGTACTTTTCATCTGATTGTTCACAATATATTATACAGCTGTACCTATTATTAATGCATGTTATACTGCATACATATTCCGTGTATATCCAAATGTACAAACTACTACAACCTTTGCAAAACACTTTACCAAACACGCCCTCTTAATTGCATTGACAAATGTAGAGAATTAGCTATGCTCTGACTGCAGCATCAATGCAAATGGCAACTAACACTTCCAATTTGCCTGCATGAATCACGTAAACAAAATATTTCTCTCCATTTTCAGAGCAGATGAAATAGCAACTGAACTAAAATGGCTGCTAATATCTTGTTGTACCGATTCCTTGCATCAGATATACAATCAACATTGCTAGCATACAACGCCCAAACAGTTGCACACAAATCAGCTTTCAACCCAATTTTTACATTCAACTTCCCTTAACTTGCATGATACAAACAGTACATTTATATTTCACTTCCAGTTCAGAGATGCAGCTCGTTCAATGCATGCATAACAAACCCTACATTCTGCAGCAGGCTATGACAGACAAGTACAACACAGAAATAGACTAACCATCCATATAATAGGTTCCAAAACATGCTACATCTAAAAACATAAGAGGAACATGCTACAGTTCCTCATCAAAAGCATCAGTTTGACTGCCCAATGACCTCCTTCAGATTTGCGGTGCTCTCATAGATCTTCTGCTCTGACCACTCACTGAGCTGCCACAACATTTTGCAATTTTTCTTTTGACGCTACTTGCAAAATACGTTGAAGGAATGGCCAGAGTAGTTCCACAGACATACTCACATACTTCTTGGACAGCCTGCATGTCAGCCAATAACTGATCCCAACCTTTCGTAAGTTGCTGAATTATTTCAGTCTGTCTTTCGTGCACAGACATCACAGCATGGAGATAGCTCTCAACATTTTCCTTCTGCTGCTTGCTCCTTACTCGTTCCATCAAATTTACATCATCAATTTCAAGTCTATAGCTGTTTTTTAGCATTCCTAAAAGAGCACCAGCAGCAGCTTCTTCAGCAGCTTCTATTGTATCAGCCAAATAGCCCATTGCTCGCTCCACTTTGCCAGAAGTATTGGCCTCTGTACTGGCAATAATAGTGCTGGCCACAGAATGATACTTACCATCTTCAAACCAGCATTCATACTGTGCTTCACTACCACCAAGCTTCTTAACTATTTCTGAAAGAATTACCTTGCAAGGAGTTTGAATAATATGCAGATCATCTATAGATCAGAACAACCTCATTAGATCATAAAAATATATATATACATATACATATCCATGCACAGACTAACAAAAACTAAAGCTACAGCATGATTACTTCTCTAATGTGTTGACCTACCATTTAAATATCATCGCACAATTAAGACAACAACCTATGCAATCCATTAGTTACAGACAAGATGCCTAAACATTCATATCTTTTTCACTACATGCGCTGCAATGCAAAATAGAAAAACATTCCTTCTACAAGTACAATACAAGAGATAATTGAACATTTCATGTCCTGGTAATAATATATGAACATAGCTCTTTGTAGTAGCATACACATGAACATTGAAGATTCAGAAATAGTCTCCAAGACTACAACATGCAAATATTCATACCAACTTAAACTCCAGTACAACATAACGCTTCATATGAACTTATTGCTTGTTATCTTTTACTGCTCTTACACATATTACCTTTCACCGAACTTCCCATCATTCCAGCGCTTTTTTCCTTTCTACTACAGTCAACGAAACAAACTGATTTACACCTTAATGATGCTACAGGCCTCCTGCAATTTACAAAACATGTGTGCAATGCATCAGGTAAGCAGATTTTTTTGCATTTAAATTGCAGCCTACAGATCTGCAGAATCAGATAGTTCCAAACAAATTGCAAAGACAAGATGCATTCAATGTACACTTAAGAACATCAACCAAAAAGCAATACACTTCAATCCCTATCTAGACACGCTCTACATGGAATCAAAACATACAACTCTATTAATCCATTATACAAAATACATTATTAACCGCTGTATAACGCAGGGACGGAACTACATTCCAGCTTGAGAAAGAAACATCCTCAGCTACAAAAGCAAACAAACTGCCCGAAAAAAAAGCACATCGCCTCTTACCTGCAGAAATTGGAAGCGGTAGAAAACCAACATCCAAGCCTGGAGATTTCTTTCATCCACAGATGGTCGGATCTGGAACTTTTCTGCAAACAATAGGATTCCGGTCCAGCTGCCCCCTACGAGAAGCAACCGGAAGAAGAAGGGCAAACGCCCACAGTACCAAAAGTCTGGGCCCGTTCCAACGCCTGAAGCAATAAAAGAAGACAAACAGCCACCAGCGTATAACTGTCCACGTCACCGAAAAGAATCTTCATTAAAAGATCACCACCAGCACAGATAGGCACTTGCTCTCCCTTTTAGTACTCACATCGTTCCTGTCGTCCCCTCCCGTCCTCCGCATATTCTACAAATCTACTAGAAAGCTCACCGGTTCCGCATAAAGAAGCTTGCTCCATCGTCTTCAAGCTGTTCTGCAAGATACACAGGTACTGCTATAGAAACATAACCTTCCCCGTCCACGATTAATTTTCGGCATGCTTCCAGATTTGATGAATAAAAATGACCTACATCTTCTATTCCGGTACAAACAAGAAACATTCACATATACTATCTTCAAACATAATAGGTTCATTTGCATACGCCAGATCTACTTGTTTTAAAAAACGGAAAACTAAATTATGTGCATTTGATTCTTTCTTTCCTACAAATAACACTAAACAAAAATTACATTATACAGATTTGATTTTTGTGGATTCTTCCTATTGATATTGTTTGAAGCTGGTATTTTTACTTTCAGATACATATATGTTACACATATTAATAATATGGTAGCTCTTATACCGTCTATACTCTTTTTCCTTAATAGAAGTTAGATAAATATTATACATTTAGGAAAAATCAATCAGTGATAAAAAAAACTAAACAAAAAAAATATATCTATGCCCGACACAGCATCCTATGATCATCATATTTGCAATGCAATGCACATGCAACAACACATTCTTTTACCTGTTACAAAACTCTGATCATCAGCTTATTTGATACCACGTCAGGTAAACGAACATGAAAAGGAACCACGCTGATCTGCGCACACATGGTACAGTATATTCAATATTCCATGCATACTTTAATGTCTATATATGCTCTAAATATGGCAACCTCAAATTTTTCAGAAAGCGATACCTCCTCTGACACTATCGTAATGTATACTCATGGCTTTCATACTGCAAAGCACAATGGAAAATGCACAGCACCGAAAGATATCATTGACATTACCGATGATGATGGTACTTCCATATATATAACCTAGATCTTACAATCTTTCTTCTTTAAATCTCCATTAATGGTTAGCTTATTATCTAATTGTCTCTTATGCAGAACCTCAAGTCTGCAGCCATAAAAATACTTCCTCATCTGCTCACACAGTTCAGAAACCAAAACTGCCAGCCATAAGTATCAAGCAAGGTACTATAATAATATTAATTTCCGCACATAACTTGCGCTTTACACTGTCTTTTATTTAAACATTCATTGATGGTTATCTTGTTGTCTTATCATCTGCTGTTCAGAGTCTGACCTTTCAAACAATATGAATGCTTCATTGTCCTGCCAGAGAGTTATAAAACCAACACTGTCAAAGACAACTATCAAACGGGGTACTATAACAATGTTTATCATCTTTTCACTCAACCATTGCAGCAATATGACAGATTTGATTTATTCTATCTAGGCCCCCATGGTCCCCTATCTATAGGAGGTTACAACAATGTTTGCGTATTTGGCAACAATGTAAAGATGACAAGAACAGATGAGCTCCACCTAAAACAGATAGTTGGCAGCACAAGACAACATTTCCCACACTATGTATGTACAATAACTAAAACTTTTATTGGTTGGGACAAAAAAATGGTAATATTTCTTTCTTTTGTATTCCATTCTACAATCAAACACTGTATACAATACTCATACACTACTTTTCTTTTTATCTCTGCAGTACTTCTCAGTGCGTTTCACAACTAAATACCTAAAGAGCTTCTTACTTGAGCCAATTAACCAACTCAGCATCATAAATATGCACACCAAGACTACATTCCAAGTTCGGCTCATTATGGCGCAAGATAAACGTGCAACCATAACAAGTAATTGGTCGAACTTTGCATATCATGCTGGTCTCAAAATAGGCAATATATGCGTCTTTACATACAGCGCTAAAAAAGGCTGCCTGACACTGGCTGTGCATGTTCTTTGACAACATCAGGTTTTTTTTCTTCCATATTATAATTCTTGAACCACATTCAATTTTTAAAACAAGAACATCTAATATACTTTACATGTACCCAATATAGTCCTGATCCATACATTGAATTCTTTTATGACAATTGCTTTTCTCTTTCACGTACAGCTCCATTATTTAGTTCTATAATTAATAATCAAAACAATCACAGTTTCGCAGCATATATGATTCTATATTGTACTCACTTTCAAGATTGCAATCCCATTAAAAAAACAAAACAAAAAACAATTTCATAATCACTTCAATTTGCACCTTTCCATGCTACTGCATCAACACAAGCAATGTCACAAAAATAAATATTTTCTGATGAATTTGCCAGCTACACTTACAATAATATATAATATGCTTTATAAAACGCAAACCTCACAAAAAATGCAAAATGTATCACAGCATCTATAATTTTATTTCATAACACTATCAATCATCACTTCTCTGCATATATGTCTCTGATGGTCTCTATTCCTTCATTGTTCACTTTGTCGAACTCTTATGTATACTAAACATGCTACATTATTTGCTCCCTACAACATAAACCCAGCATATGGTTAATAACATATTGCTTAAATATTGTATAAACTATGATGACAATCATTATTGCTTTCCATGTCTATCACATACACTTTCTACTCATTCACCAACACATTCTATTCCCTATTTTCACCAATTTAATGTTCATTTACAAACAAATTTTCTCTTGCAGATCAGCTCTCACATGCTTAACGGAAAACAATTTACTCTGCAGCAATCAACATGGATAACGATCTCAAATCTTTTGTTATGGCAGCTCTCCTACCCCAATATTCCATTTGTTAAATGCTGCCATTTTGGTCACTACCCTTCTTGCTGTCCCATAACCTCTTCCTTATAATATATAGAAAAACAATTATGTGATCCATCCTAATGCAGAATGCTGATTATATATCAGACTGTTTAGCATTATACCATGTTACATCCATTTGGCCTTTCTATTTCCTACATTTATCTACTTTACATTTCAGTTCCAATTTCTTAAACAGTTCACTTTCCTTTTCCTAAATTTTCTAAGATCTTTTTTTGATCTTTACAGTTGAACTTATTTTCTTTGCTTTGATGTACATAATATGCTAAATCGAAGCAACATCAATTTAACTAACTCTCCTTACTTATAAACCGTTGTTATATATATATACCTCCTATGTTTTGTCTATTTGACAACGGGCGCCGCAACGCGCGCCTCCTTGGTCTAGTAATAGTAATTTTGCGACACGCTTTATACAAAAATTACTAGAGTCCTGAATTTTACGATGACACATGTTGTTTTACTACTCGACAGACATAAAATTCCCGTATTTTACATGTGAAGTTACGTTACTGTGAGGGATCTGTTCGACAGTAATATAGTTCGATGGATTTACTATATCTACTGAATAGTTTTACGGTCAGTGGTGAAAAGGGAGGGACGTGGTGGGTCTGGGCTGGCTGGCTCGGTCGGTTGGTTAGCGCGCAGAATAAGTATTCTGAGCGTAGGTGCAGATTAGCGGATGTATATATATATATATATATATATATGTATGTTTTTATATGTGTTGTGCTTTGAATCTGTCATATGAGCTGCTTTCTTCTTTTTCAGGGAGGCTAGTAAACCAGATAAAAAATTTCCTGTACAAAAACGTATCCGAGACGGTTGTAACTTAGCAACCACCTCTAAAATTTGGACAAACTACCTCGGATATTGCACTTATGGAGGCAATTACTATCTATCAACCGCCTCGAATAACTATGTATCTGAAACGGCTGACGGAGATCAACCGCCTTGGATATCTGAGGCGATTAGTGGGTCTCAACCGTCTCGGATAAATTCTTATTCGAGATGCTTGCTTAACCGCCTCCAATACATGCATGCCCCATATCTGCAACCACTCTTTTGAGGCGGTGGGTATAACCGTCTCGGATGTTATATTTCAACTGCCATCGATAACGTTTTCTGTACTAATGGGTGGGTAGGAGCTGGAAAGTGATGGAAGGGTTGGCTGCGGCGAGGCGAACAATCGCGTCGGCTAAGACCGCGTCGTTGTCTAGTAGGTCCACGATGGCAATGACGATGTCAAGGCCATGGCTGAGGGCCAACTCCACCACGGGGATCATATCAGGTGCTCGACGACGAGTGACAGGTAGAACATAAAGCTCTAACGAGATGAGAATGGCAAAAGAGGAAACTACACGAAATAATTGATGAGCGAGCAGTACGGATGGCCAGGCACACACATTGTTTATTGCACTCCCTCTAATTTACAAAAAGCTGACGTTTTGGACATCCAAAATATATCTTTGACCACTAATTTAAAATATAATATATTAAAAAATATAATAAAATTTGGATCTTATCAAAATAGTTTTCAATACAAATCTACATATATAATTTATTCTTTTATAAATATAAATATTTAAAGAGATATAAGTTGTTAGATCCTTGTTTAAAATGTCATGTTTTGGTGAATTGAAGGAAGCAGCCGTACCATTTTTGCTGGACAAGTTAATGGTGCATGCATTGACCTCTCGTACTATCACTTCTCATGCTATCTTGGGTTATATTACTCGTTTAGCAGGTCCACCAGAAGATCTAGTCCCAACTCTGACGGCCGTTTTCGTGAGCCACGACGATAGACTGATCGAGAAAGGATCATATGCTGTATGTCTTCCCTGGAACCGAACGCGTGTCACAATGCTACCAAGGAGCTTTATACCTATCTGCATTTCATGTGCAGTATCCCTTGCGAATATTTGTTGGCCTTAATATGCTACTCGAAGGATGGCATATTCAATGTTAACGAGGAGGGCCTCTAGTTGGTGGGTAACGTGGGGTTCTGGCCCATCTCGCACCCCCTCCTTCGTCCTCGTTCTTGGTCTTCTCCTCCTCCTCCTCTACCAATCTGGTCATGTCAGCTAGCACCACATGACTATATTGTCGTAGACACCCTTTTATACATTTTTAGTTCATTTTGTATCTTATATTTTCTAATTAGAGGCTCCTTTTGAGCCATAAGGTCAATTTTTAGAAGAAAATAAATTTGATTTGTTGATTTTGTGAGTAAGTCATCGTGTATGGTTTAGATTAAAATGTCATACGATAAAAATAAGTCGACGACTTCAATGTTATCGTGTAAGTACGGTCACCAAGTCAGGTTCATGAACAGCTTCAGAAAGAGTCTGATTCGTGAGAATCCATGGCAATTCAATTGGCGTACGATTCCCTCATTATGTAATTGTCTATTAAGACTCTTTCCGAGTTCCCGATACGAATCACCTGCCGTTTTTAATTTGTATAGGGCCACGTCATCAAAGACATGCATCTAGCGTTGGAGCAATAACATTGGAGGTTACCAATTCATGTAAGACGAGCCAAATAAGAGGAATGAAAGATATTAATTAAGATGGTAATTTTATATATAGAGCTAGATATCCACAAGTAATATATCCATGGAGTTCAGGTGTAGAGGGCATTCTTGCCCCATAGATCCTCACAGGCAGGTACCCATGAACTCGTGGATCATGTATAGAGTGCAATTTAGCTCCGTAGATACGTATGGATACCTGAGAATATACTTGGTTAATCACTTGTGTTGATGTTCTAGTTTATTTTATTGCTGCCTGTGATGAAATATTATTTTGCTCATTGATTTGTTGTTGAAATTTCTGCCAAATGTTGTCTCCATGGAGCTCCATGGGTGTCCCATGAGAGTTTTCACGGGCGGACACGGGTGAGCGGACGGGTTTGAGTGCCGGTTCGGAATAATTCTACCCGTTCGGACCTGACCTGTTGCCAACTTGAGATGTCAAGTGTACTACAAGCGTATAATTCCAGTTTGGTACCCAAGCAATATGAAGAAAAAAGATGCGGAAATAACTCAACAGCACACACGTTTCAATTTGTTGTAAATGTGTATCTAATCAAGTCCAAATTCGTCTTCAGAGTAAAAAAAATATTATTAGATTCTATAGGTTGGAGGCTCCCCTAAAGCTTCACCTTAATTATTCTTAGGAGAAAATAGAAAAAACCCTACATTAGTTTAAATAAAATAAACGAACACCAAATTTCCACATTAATGAAGAAAAACATCCCACACATCTATCAGGATTTATGTGTGGTCTTGGATCTGATCATATATATGAATATTTATGGTTAGGTCTCATATGCATATAGGTGTTACAAATAAAGCAATATCCATCAGTTCTAGTTAAGTATGTCTGAACATGTGTCCATAAGAAAAAACATATACATATGTGGATGGATTCCAATTAAGTCTATCCACGAGATCGGATGCCAGATAGAACTCATGTCCAATTAGGTTACAACTATTGGAATACTAATTTACAAACCAATCCCAAATAGAATTCTGACAAAGCAGTATTATCTTGCTGAAAAATACCTACAAATTATTATATAGTCGTAGGGCTGCAACACAACTAGAGAAGCATATATACTACTTTTTTTTTGCGGGGAAGCATATATACTATTTTAACATAACTACAGATACTCAAATACCATACACACATTGTATCTCTAACTAGGATATAAATGAAGGATATAATTATGTTTTTTCCCTAATTAGGACCTGAATGTGGGAATATAATTCCCTTTTTCCCTATGCACAACTAAGGAAAACTATTATACATTGCAGATAATAATCTTACAAAATTGTATTCCTATATTTTCCTATATTTCTAATTCGTAAGTTTTCACATGATCATTAGATGTTACAGTATTTTCAGAATCGCTAGCCATGCAGGCGTACGAGGTTGATGACTAGTCCACCCCAACCACTATGCATGGGTTGTTGCCGCCACACTCTTTCTTCTCTGGCAATGACCACCCTCCACCTGCCCGTGGTTGCGGCTGTCGCTATTGCCATGACGCCTCGCTGCACCGCACTCACAAACTGTCTCCATCGCTTGTTCCTCCCTCTCTTTCCTCCTCCGAGCCATCACTTTAAACCCAGGGAGAAAAAGAGAGCATGTACTGCGAGTGTGAGCACCCCTCCTTGAAGCCTAACTACTAACCTCTGCGATGAGCTCGTTGGTCTAAGCTCTGCTACTCCCTTTTGTCGTGCCGCAGCCGAGATGACGGGGCATGCACGGTCGTAGGATTTTTGGTAATAGTACGCAGACGATAAACGCGCCATTAATTCCCACATGCATGATACATCGTGCAGGCATGTTTTTTGGGCCAGACAGTTAGGGTGTGCGTGTTTCCATAATCAAATGTACGTCAGGGTACGGCTTTCTCGCTTGGGAAGTAAGTTTACTGGAGCATTCCTTATTTCAACTGCTACTACAAAAATATGATCTCAATTGATTGAAAATATCCATTAGAACCGGTTTTGAGAACCAACTGTAAGCAAAGGGAGCTAATAATATTTTGAGAATCGACTGTAAATATTACTACCTCAGTTGGTCGACTATATCGAACCGCCTATAAAAAATTACTACCTCAGTTGATCGACTATACAGACCCGACTATGATAGTGACTAATTTAAAAAAACGTCTAGACGGCCCCCGCCCTCCGGCACAGATTTGACCGCAGTTGAAGATGCATCGGCCGTGGACTCCGAAGGCCGCATAGTGTGTGTCCTCCTCGAGCTATGAAAGCTATTTGGTGCGCGTCCTCAAGCTCTATTGGCAGCGAAGGGGAAGGGTGGAGGAAGAGGCGGTCGTGGATCTAGATCCATTCTACAGGGAGATGGGGGCGTGGGTGAGAAAGTGAAGGGGAAATGAGTGAAGGCGCCGATATAGAGGGTGGTGGTGGCACCTGTGCCGACGAAGAAGGAGGACGGGGTTCATGGCCAGATCTGGACGGGAACGATGAGATGCACGTCGCCCACCCGCCGCAGCCACAAATGCACGCCGCCTCTGCGTTCCACCAGCAGCCTAAGCAACACCACGGCGGTGACTTCCAATTCCACTAGCCCGTCCCGGTGAGACAACAGTAGCCCCCACCGTCCTCGTACTTGCCTTACTCGGCGGCGTCATCTAGGGGGGGTCACGGTGGGAGGGCATGACGAGAAGGAGAGGGAGGAGAGGGACAAAAGAGAAGGAGGAGGCGCTGGTGGAGAGGAGAGGGAGAGGAAGAGGGAGAGAGGGGCGGGTGGAGGGGAGGGAGAAGGGCGGCAGCAGATCTAGAGAAGGGGATGAGGGGCACAAGATGGGGTCAAGGTGGATTAGGGAGGGAGAAGGGCGGTGGCGGGTTGGAGAAGGGAGACGAGGGGCACGGGACGGTAGCTAGAGTTAGGTGTTGGGCATGAGCCAAAATATCTCAGTCAGGTTTTAAGCAAAATCGACTAGAATACATTACACTATCTCAGTTTGTTTTTAGAAAAACTGACTTGGATACCTTTTCAGTCAGTGTTTTTAAAACCAACTTGAGTAATTACATCATCTTAGCTAGTTTTTTTTAAACTGACCGTGATACCCTTTTAGTCTTCTTTAGGACTGACTGAGATAAGTAATTATTTTAGTCAGTTTATTTTTTAAACTGAGATATTTACAACTGACTATGATTTTTTCTAATATTGTTTTAGCAAAATCGTCGAACTTTTTTATAAATATTAATTTTAAAATAAAAAATTCCAAATCTGTATGCCTAGCCACAGGAATATCAGAAGTAGGACCCTGTCGGCCGCCCATCGACCGATAGGGATCCAGTCGGCCGCCCACCGACCGATAGGAATCCAGTCGGCCGCCCATCGACCGATAAGGGGCTTGTCGGCCAACGGTCGACCGACAAGCCCCTGTCGTCCGCCCGTGCAACGATCAGGCACCGAAAGCGCGTGAACAGCGCGTGAACAAGCCCCGAAAGCGCCGATGTGACCTCCTGTCGTTCGACCGTAGACCGATAAGGACGGCAACATCTTTTCTTCACCCGTGACCCCGCTCCAGCGCCTCCATCTCTCCCCATTCCCTCCCTCCCATCGTCTCCAGCGCCCCCATGCCCACCCGAGCAGCTTGCAGCCATTAGAGGAAAATAGAGGAAGAAATAGAGAAGGAAAAGAGGAGAGGAAGGAGAGAAAGAGAAGGGAGAGGAGAGGGAGAAGGGGAGCTCGGGGGAGAGAAGGTGGAGTGAAGCGAGAGGCGGAGCTCCGCATCTACGGTAAATTTGTGTAGATTGTACTAGCTACGTATTAGTTTGTATTTTATTAGTTTAGTACGTATTAGTTCATATTTACATAGATTTTTTAGGTTGTTTAGTACGAATTAGTTCGTACTTTAGTAGTATACGAAAGTTAGTATAATCATTATAGATTATGTATGCAAGTATAGATTAGAAAAGTTAAATCTCATAGTTTAGTTAGGTCTATAATTGATTAGACGTTGGGGGAAAATTGTAGTTAAATTAGGTCGAACTGATTAGTTCTATTATTAGAGACGTAGAATATTATTATGTAGTTAGGTTAGTTATTACCTGTTCGTGCTGAACGTTGCATTCGATCGTGCTAAAAGTTCTATCCCGATCTGTCGGTCGATAACCCTGGTGTGTCCCGGATCACCCTTGTACACGCCGTAAGCGTGTACTCGACCTACATTTAGCACGAAAGAATTTAGCGGTCGCGCGACATAATAGCACTGCATGTCGTACTAAGTATTTGACTGAAGATATAAATTTATATTACGGCAGGTATGTCGGAGTTAATAAATATGACGGTGTACTATGGTCCTGGGGCTATTCGATCAAATCACAGTGGGGTTGATCTTAGTGAATTCAGCCATGTTGATTTGCCTATATCCGATCTGGAGAGGCTGAACTTTAAGGAAGCCAATCATTGGCTTACACGTACCTTCTCGATGGATCCTGAAGTATATGCTGTGACCATCCAGGCAGTGTTTACCAAGTCTTACACTAATATTAAATGGGACTTGCTGCCGATCGAGAGTACTAGAGACTGGAGATCGTGGATGCGGGTTTGCAATGCTAGAAAAAGTCCTCCGGTCGCACTAGTGCAAGCCATCCTGAAGGTTGCCGGTTCAGAAGGCGGTGGGTATGAAGCGGAGCAGAACAATCCAGATCCACAGGTGGACGAGGTAGTTCATTCCTCCTGGCAAGGTGGGCAAGCTGGGCAGAGCAGTAAAACGGCAGAAAGAGATCCAACGGGGCAGGCGGATGAAGAAGAGAATTTCGAGTCCATCCAGGAGGTAATGAAACAGGAAGACGAGGATAGAATGGCTAAAGATATTGATGAAGATAGCGGTGACGAAGATAACATTCATGCGCCCCCCATTCCGAGTGCATGGAACCAGGAACTCCTTGGTGGCATGACTGTGGATGATGGGCATGATTCTGGTTGGGAATATAACAAGAACCAGATCCAAATTGGTTCGATGTATGCTACGAAGAAAGAATTGAAGCATGCTGTCACGCAATGGGCCATGTCGACGCAGAGGATTTTCAGCACTGACATATCTTCCCGAAATAATTTGACCTTAACATGCACTGCTAATAGCTGTGAAAGCAAGGTACACGCCCATGTGCCCAAGTATGAAGTGAATTGGGTCGTGACCAACGTCGTTCCGCACACCTGCGTCAGAAGCAATATCCTAGCACGCCACCCCAATCTAAAATCTACTCTGATCGCAGAACTGATGTACAGCGAGATAGTGGACAAGAAAGACATGGAAGCAAAGCACATGCAAGTTGCAGTGAAGAACAGGTACAAGTATGAAATCCCATATGGGCAGGCTTGGAGGGCTAAGCAGAAGGCCATGGAGATGCGATTCGGCACTTTCTATGACTCGTACGACAACCTGCCCCGTCTGCTATATACACTCCTCCTCCGGAACCCAGGGATACATGTTGACATACAGCACTCGGTGGACCCGTATTTTCCAGGCTATAAAGTGTTGAACCAAGCTTTCTTCTCTTTCGGTGCATGCATTGAAGCTTTCAGGCCTTGTCGTCCAGTGCTGTGCGTGGATGAGACTTTTCTGACAGGCAAGTACAAGGGGCAGATCCTCACGGCGATTGGTGTGGACGGCAACAATCAGATCCTGCCATTGGCGATGACGTTCATTGAGGGTGAGAACTTCTTGAGCTGGTTATGGTTCTTCAGGCAGCTCAAGCATGGAGTAGTGAAGAATCGGGAGAACGTATGTGTTATTCACGACAGGCACCCTGGCATACTGAAAGCAATGAAGACACTGCAGGAACCAGCGGCTGATGAAGATCATCCTTGGCCGGACCTGCAAAGCCGTTGGTGCATGCGCCATCTAGGAGCTAATTTCTTTAGCCAGTTTAGGAACAAGCGCCTGATGAATCTGTTTAAGGGGCTGTGCAAGCAGAACCAGGAGAAGAAGTACAAAAATTTGTGGCGGAGGCTGGATGACTTTACTAAGAGCGAGATCATTGATCACAAGAAAAAAAGTGTGGTACTTAGCCCGGAAGAAGAGCCACGGGAGATTTGTGCTATTCCAGAAGTTGACCCTCCTGGTACGAGGAGGAGGAATGCGAAACAAATAAAGAGTTTCTCTCAGTGGATAGAGAAAGAGCCACCTGAGAAGTGGTCTTTGCTTCATGACACTCATGGCACTAGGTACGGCATCATGACGACCAACCTTGCGGAGGTGTACAACTTTGTGCTCAGAGGACAGCGGGGTTTACCTCTAACTGCTATCGTGGAGGGTGCGATGCATGGCACCGTGAGGTACTTTCAAGAGAGGTACAAAAATGCTGCACTGCATATGAACAATTTTCCTGGAACCCCGTACTGTGCAAAGGTCATGAGGTACATGGAGGATAAGATCCAAAAGGGATTGGGGCACACAGTTTACAGCATTGGAAATCTAGAAAGGAGGTATGAGAGACGTCTGAGGGATAAATCTGGTTTCGGGGCTGCGAACGAGACGAAGACGCATGAGGTTACAATTGGAATGGAAAGCACGCCCACTTGCAAGTGCACATGCAACAAACCGAGGCTGCTACACTTGCCTTGCTCTCATGTGCTGGCCGCATGTGGCCAAATAGGGATGGACTCAATCTCGTTCGTGTCGCCGTACTACCTGAAGCAGTCTGTGCTCCATATTTGGAGCGGGGAGATAAGTGGATTCCGTGCGGTTGGCAACTTCAACAAGGTTGACGAGGCTCAAAGGGAATACATCCCAGATTTAAGACTACTCCGGGTAAGACGAGGTCGACGGCAGGTTCGTCGTATTCGTAACGACATGGACCAATCAGAGGCTGGTGGTCCAACTAGACAGTGTATGCATTGCTCAAAGTATGGCCATAGAAATAAATACTGTCCTGACTTACAGAAACAAGGCCAATGGGATACTGCAGGTGGCGCTACCACATCGGCGCCTGGAAGCACGGCAGGAGAACGTTGAACTGCTATCTAAGAACTTGTACTTTTAATTTATATTGTATTTTCATGTAAATTCGTAATTCCTGTAACTTTGTAATTCATGTAAGAATCCTTAAGTCCGTAAGTTTGTAATTTTCTGTAAGAACCCTTAAGATCGTAATTTCGTAATTCCTATAAGAATCCTTAAGTTCGTGAGTTCATATTTGCATGAATCAATTATTACCGTAGGTATGGCCACGTATCATCTTCTGGACCCTACGGTTGACGTACAACACCGGGGGAGGCTACTGGAGGAGGGCCAGAAGCTCCTCGTGCTCATCACTCGCATGCCTCAGGAGGATTGGATGATACACCCAGACTGGGTTGACAGGTGGGTCTCGTAGTTACGTACATTGTTCGAACTAATATTTATTACATAACTTGCCGCAAAGTTTATTGTTCCGTACTTGCTTCACGGGTTGGCTTGGGCGGGTCTCCTACCTCTGGCACGGATGGTTGAGGCTACTGCTGCAGAGTGGAGACTATACCGCAAGAAGACGATGATGAGGAGCCAAGAGAGCAGTACAATTAGCAGTCTCGTCGTCTTTGTTACGACCGGTCACTGATCACCTGCTTAGTAGACCGTTGGAGGCCTGAGACCCACACACTGCACTTTCCTTGGGGTGAGATGGCACCTACTCTCCAGGATGTCTCGTTCTTGCTGGGCCTACCGTTGGCTGGAGCCGCAGTTGGACCGTTGGAGCCTCCAGTAGGTTGGTACGAGGATATAGTGTTTCGTTTCGCAAGTTTTGCTCAGGGGGTCGGGGACTTGGTCCGAGATACGAACGGGCCTATGTGGCGGTGGTTGCACAAGTTTTAGGTAAGTCCGCTTGCCTGTATTATTCGTTGTAAACTTACTTTCGAAATTTTCTTACCTTCCTGATGTCATTTTTTCCATGTAGATCGGCGCGCTTGGTTACCCAGGTGTCGCGCTTACGGAGCACCAGGTAGACCGTTATCTAGAGGCGTACATCTTGTGGCTCTTCGACAAGGTGATGTTCACGTCCAATCACGTGAACACTATGGACGCTCGCTACATCGGAATAGCGCGGGAGATCACGGACGCACGTTGCCGCGAGGACGTAGTTCAGAGGAGTTGGGGTTCAGCCGTCCTAGCAGCCACTTTGAGAACCATGTGCAATGCTTGCAGCAGGCGCACCGAGAAGTCGGCGGTACTGGGTTGCCCACTTTTGCTCCAGCTTTGGTCGTACGAGCGATTCCCGATCGGACGGCCAGACGTGCAGTTCGACGTACCTTACGACGACATGGAGTACCACGGGGACCTGATCGACATGCCTACTTTCGGTACACTCTGGACACGGAGACGGGTGAGTTTTATATTAAATATGGTTTCTTACAAAAGTTCTTAAATTTTTTCCTTCTTATTAATTATTTTCGTTTCCGACAGGTACGATATGCTAGCGAATAGGTCAGGAACTGCTACCCAGCCTTCACATCGCAGTTTGATACGTTGCACCGTAGTCAGGTGATCTGGGAGCCGTACAGTGCGGACGCGTTGACACGGCGAGCGCCGGCCGGGATTTCAACCTTGTGTACAAGAGATATGGACTACTGGATGACGAAGGCTACCGTAGTGTTCGACGTCACTGTGGAGGTAACCGCTGTGCACCGAGTGATGCGTCAATTCGGCAAACGCCAGTTGTGTCCTCCCCCTCCACCGCCCACGCTTCAGCCTCACATCCACAAGTAAGAGCATACAATGTTTTGTTGTCAGGTAGTAGTACTCTAATATGTTTTGCTCACTTCGTACGAATAATCATGAAATGTAGGTACAGCCGCAAGGGTGGAAACAAGACGGCAGCAACTTGGGCACGTAACCTTGCGCCGTTTGTTGAATGGTGGACGACGGCAAGCGCAGATCTCTGGCACGAGGACACGGCGTTCGACCCAGCGGAGTACGATGCGTACCTCCAGTGGTACCGCTCCGGTACGAGGTTGTTCTACGTACCGCGTGCCGACCCAGATGAGATGGAGCAGGGCCGCACGTCGGATTACTACCTGGCGGCTTCTGTTGTTGGCGTCAGGCACCACGCGGTAAGTGCCGCGATTTTCTTTGTTTGCTACGAAACATCGAGAACATAAGTACTCCGCAACTAATAATTCTTCTCGCATTTGTAGGCGCAGTTGACGCTTGAGGCTCAGGAGGAGGTTGCCGCACTTATTAACCGATTTGACATAGGGATTCAGATCAGTCCATCTGAGCATCGATCCGCGTGGGGGCGTCTCAACGATAAGCTCCGGAAGATCTTCGAGACTTTGACTTGTGCGTGCGCTTCAGACGTCGCCGCTGAGCGGTCTACTCTTCATGCGCACCGTCCCCCTCGGCACTCCTCGTCGTTGTGGCAGCAGCAGTCACAGCCTGGCTCGTCTTGGCTGCGTCGGCCGCAGCCGCCGCAAGTGCAGCCACCTCCTCCTCTCCCGACGTAGGCGGGTGGCTCGTCATGGCAGCATCAGCCGCAGCCGCAAGTCCAGCCATCTCCTCCTCTCCCGACGCAGGCGGGTGGATCGTCGTGGCATCACCAGCCACAGTCGACACCCCAGCAAGCACCACCTCTCCCGACGCAGGCGGGTGGCTCGTCGTGGCATCACCAGCCATAGTCGACACCCCAGCAAGCACCACCTCTCCCGACACAGGCGGGTGACTCGTCGTGGCATCACCAGCCACAGTGGACATCCCAGCCAACACCACCTTTCCCGACGCAGGCGGGTGGCTCGTACTGCTACAATCCGCAGTCTGCGATGGTCCACACTACAGGTAAAGCTGTATTACTAATATGGTCGTAGTATTTTCTTGGAATATATTACTAAATGCAATTCTCTGCTACAGGTGACACGGTTCCCGTTTTGGCGTTTATGGGTTCACCAGATATTGTTGAGTACAGTGACGTGTGGAACCAAGCAGATGCTTCAGAGGTTGTTCCTCACTTCCCGGCATTTCAGACTCCACCGCCAGTACCCACGCAGGTCACACAGTCGCCGCCTCGTCAGCCGGATGAGCCGATTTACGGCAGGGGTCACCGTCAGCCGCACCCGACACAGCCCTTGACACTGTCCGGTCCTCGCAAGAGACCACGTCGTCGTACTCGTAGAGCCACCGCACCACAGGGAGGCCAAGGAGGACCTGTCCAGGAGGACGAGCAGGATTAGTTTGTTTTAGCCGTACGTTCGCATAATTTCCTTTTGCATTTTGTCTATCTTTAGTTGTACTGAATTGCATGGAACACTTTGTTTATTTCTTGGAAATCTAGAGTTCGAAACATCGTCAGCACTACACGGGGCGTGACAACACGGTACGATAACATTCGCATACAGCCGGACAACGTAATAGAACATTGAAATAACTACTTAGGGCCTTTTGGATATTTTCCCTTCCTCATACGATGAGCGTGAGCTTCCTCTCCTTCTTCCTTCGTGCGACGCGCCATCTTGTGCTTCCTCGCCCTTTCGGCCTCACGTGCCTCCGCGGCTCGACGTTCCGCCTCCTCCTTTTCTTTGCGTTGCATCTCCTGCCAACGCTTTCTCTTCTCCTCCTCCTCTTCCTCGTGCATGCATTGCAGAAGCCAATCTCGAGCACAGTCAACCTTCCACATGAGTTCTTCCTCAGCCTCTTTCGATTGGGTAACATCCAACCACTGTATGTAGTCACATATAGTAGGTGGAGACTGCAAGAAAATGACTGCTACCATAGTACTGCTTCGTGTTACAAATGCGGGTATGTGCGAGTTTTACCCTTTCACGCCGTCTAAACGCGCCAAACTGCGGTGGCTCTTCGTCGTAGTTAGCGCACATGAAGATTCTTCTTCCGTACATGTACGAGAACTCTTGCGACTTCATCAATCTGCACGGATCTTGGCACCAGCAAAGGGGGACTTCGACACCTGTGGGCACATCGACACACATCTTCTGCTTCGGCATCTCGTCAGCACCAGATGAAGCCATTCCTACCATTTCACAATACGGGCATAGTTACTATTTTTAGGAAACTAAACAAAAAAATAACGCAACTATTTAACTCACATGCGCCCCCCTGCTAAGATCCCTCTTCCTCCTGACCTCCCGAACTCTAATGTCCCCTATCTTCCCCTTGCCACTTCCGAGAGCTTCTTTCTTCTCACCTCGGTCCTGAAACCTAACTCCTCTCCTCTCTATCGATTTCTGAATTTTTTGTGGATGGGTGGGAGGTAGAGACAGGTGAGGGGTGAATAAATAGGGGGCGCTGCACTTAGGTGATGTAATGGAGGTGACCTAAAGGCAAAAGGGGTGCTAGAGGCTTTCACGGGTGAGAATGACGTGCTGGAGATTCACGGGCGAGAAAGGCGCTCTGGAGAAAGGGCAAAAGGGGCGCAAAAGGGGCCCTGGAGGTCGGCAGGGGCGCAAAAGGGGGCAAAAGGGGCTCAAAAGGGGCCCTGGAGGTCGGCAGGGGCGCAAAAGGGGCGCTGGAGGTCGGCCGGGGGGAATCTGGCCCTTGTCGTCCGACCGGTGGACGACTGGAGCCCCTGTCGTCTGATCGGCGGACGACTGGACACATGTCGGCTAACCATTGGACGACAGGTGGGGCACAGGGACCCGTCAGCACTTTCGGCGCCTAATCGGTCGATGGGCGGCCGACAAGCGCGTTGTCGTTCTGTGGGGGACCGACAACCCACTCGTCGGTCGTTGGGCGGCCGACTAGTCCCCTGTCGGTAGACGGTGGGCCGACAGGGTCCTACTTCTCAAATTTCCGTAGCTAGGCATACAGATCTGGAATTTTTTATTTTAAAATTAATATTTATAAAAAATTTCCAAAATCGTCGAGGATTCTTGAAAAGCTTTTTTTAAGTAGTGAACAGTTTTTTGACAGCTCCTTGTTTGAACAGTTAATCGTAAACGACAAAAAGCAGTGGCGACAAGTCGGTCAGTGGCTTATCGGGACAGTTTGACGCTTCAGCCATTCTTGTTTACCTTCCCCAGAGCAGGGAATGGACAGTACTAGTCAAAAGAGTCACAGAGGAGAGAAAACTTCATAAAGGCATGATCCAAGGAAACTGCCGTACAGGACTCTCAAAACGAACGCAACATTCCTTTTAATTTCTTACAACCAAATCTTGACACGTAGCCATTGTTCGCAGGTCTTCATAATCCGCCGCTGAAATTGATGGCGATTGTCGGGCTACTTCTGACGGTGGCAGCTACTGTTGTCTCACTTTTACACCACTAGAGTCTAAAGAGTGCGATGACGGCGCGTCAACAGCAGCGCTAACCTGACTAATTAGTCTAAAGAGTGCGATGACGGCGCGTCAACAGCGGCGCTAACCTGACTAATTGAGTCATTAAGTTGGGCCCTTTTCTCTCGAACTCTATGCCCATCGCTGGTTTCCCTTTCCCCAAGGGCTGCAAAACTAGCCCGGTTCGAAATAACAGCCATTTACGGGCCAGTATTCCGAAAGCTAAAAGGCTAAGGGCACTTCTAATATATTATATCTTAGGTTATATTTTATTATATTAGATACAACCTATTTAAGAACATGGTTAATAGCACAGCCGGCTGCTGGCTATAGACCACTGCCATGTCATCTAAAGCCTTCACTCATATAATGGGTTAGCTTTTAGGTTAGCTATTAGACTCACCCTATTAAATATTTAAGCATTTAATATTTACATGTGCACAGGACCTTACAGGATTTATCATACAGTACATCTTTGTGGCCATTTCATCAAACAACATACATATATGCTCCTCCATGCCAACCAGATAACTAGTTACTTTGAAGGACCAAATAACAAATTAACTTGAAGCATCAATGTTCATCATAATACCTAGATAACATATTACTTTCTAGCAACATTGCACTCATGACCTGGTGGCACACAGCACACCATGACACCGACAATTAAGCATTATAGAAGTCTTTCTAATAAAAGCATTAACCAAAAGTACTTCAAATAAGCTCTCACGCAAACAAGCCACTTTCAAGCAACAGTGCACGCATGACCTGATGGACACCGACAATTAAGCACTACATGAGTCTTTCCAACAAAAGCATTAACAAAATGTACTGCCAAACAAGCCATTATCTATTGATCTTAGTAGAAAGAAGCAGCCAACCCATTTGCATCAACAGTCACTAGCAACACTGCAAGGTGAAAAGTACCAAAATTAGTATAACATATGGATTCTGCAAATGGAAAAAGAAACGATGATGACACATTTTTTTCTCTATGGACAATGGTTATTTGTTCATCAAGCTTCTGGAGATGAAAAGATAGGCAACATAATCAGTTTCTCAAGCTCTTTGTCTTGTGCTAAAAAAGATAGGCAACATAATCTGATTTGCTAAAAAGATACACCATAGAGTGATGTGTTGTTCAGAAAAGAAGGTAAAGAATGCACAAAATCAGTTTCTAAAGTTATTGTTGTGGTTTGATTACAAGAAAAGGCACCAGCATCTATGTTTTCATGAATGGAGGATTCAGATGTTATGGAGGTGGACAAGTGTACGTAACATGAAGAGATGACATAACTAGATATTTCATTGGTACACTGCACATGGTATGGATGATTTTGAACAAATATGTTGTCAGGTTCAGAAAGCATCTAGAAATCTTGGCTAGAAATAAACTGCATGTAAGATATCATGTTCATCCTCAATGTTATAGGAAGAAAAAAAATAGGAATAGGAACATGCAGATATAAAGAACCCACCATGACTATTACGATGGCTATTCTGAAACCTATGCCAAATATGCTCGACCAAATCATTTTTAAGTTGGGTATGTTGTGGACGAGCATGAATAGTAGCTTTTCTACGCAGCACATCAGTGAAACACAAATTACCACCAACATTCACTTCAGGGGGTAGAGCAAATGAAGCCCCCGGAATCTCATTCAAGTCAATATGAATAGTAGCCTGCTCTCTCTCATCTTCGACTATCATATTGTGAAGAATCACACAAGCTAGCATGATCCTTCTAACACTTTTTCTTTGCCATAGCCGTGCAGGCCGGCGAACAATGGTAAAATGGGACTGCAATACCCCAAAAGCACGCTCCACATCTTTCCTTGCTCCTTCTTGGTGCTTGGCAAACAACTTACGTTTCTCTGTTTGGGGAAGTGGTATAGTCTTCATGAAGGCAGCCCATTCTGGGTATATACCATCAGCAAGGTAGTAACCCGTGCTATACTCATTTCCATTGACGGAAAACTGAACCTGAGGGGCTTCTCCTTTTAATGCATCAAAAAACAGTGGGGACTGGTTGAGCACATTAAGGTCATTGTTTGACCCAGCAATTCCAAAGAAAGCATGCCAGATACGAAGGTCCTGGGAAGCAACAGCTTCTAGGTCCATTGTTGGCACTCCATAATCACCACGGGTGAATTGGCCCCTCCATGCTAAAGGACACTTCTCCCATCGCCAGTGCATGCAATCGATACTTCCTAGCATTCCAGGAAAACCACGAGACTCATTAACCTGAAGTAAACGCTCGACATCCTCTCGTGTGGGGCGTCGCAAGTACTCCCCACCGAACACCTCAATAACCCCTCATGCAAACTTGTCCAAGCACTCTAATGTGGTGCACTTCCCAATCTTCAAGTACTCATCCAGGGCATCTGCAGGGGTGCCATATGCTAGCATGCGCATAGCTGCTGTACACTTTTGCAATGGTGAGAGCCCTATTCGACCAGCACAATCTGCCCTATAAGTGAAATAGGGAGACCACTGACCAAGGGAGTTCACAATGCGGAGGAAGAGGTGTTTATTCATATGGAATCTTGTACGAAACATACTCTCAGGGTAGAGTGGTTCTTCGGCAAAGTAGTCCTCCACCAGACGCTGATGAGCACCTCCATGATCCCTCCGAATTCTCTTCCTTGGACCACTTCGTCCATGGGATAAGCCAGCTGTGAGCTTAGCCTTGATCTTCATCGTGAGCCTCTCAGCAAAGGAGTCTAGGACGGTCTGCTCAGCAACATACACCTCCATGATTTTGGATGGGGCTAGTTCATCGGAATCATCTGAGTATGGAGATGAATCCGACATGGTGGGTGAGGGAGATGAGTTTCTACGCTGAGTAGGAAGATGAAAGGTAGGGGAGGAAGATGAGTTTGGGTGGATGAGTCTGAGGATGAGATGGTGCATTATATAGATGTGTCATGTTCTCTTTGGGTGTATATTAATTGCTGCATTGTTATCTGGACTGCCATGTAGTCAAGTGCATTTGGACTATTGACTACATGATTTTTTGTACTCTATGCATGGTTATCTGGACTGCATTGCAGTTAAGTGAAATTTGACTGTTAACTACAATTTCAACTTGTAATCTATTAATATTTGTAGCACAGAACAATGTCACGCAACACATAACTTGTATTTCAGCACGAAATAATTTCAGCAAAGAATAATGTAATGCAGCACATAACAATTTCAGCGGTGATAATGTTCAAACAAAACTCGTCTAGGACTAAGACAATGGACAGTAGGCAATACCTTAGTCAGTTTTGTCAAATAGCTTCTCCCTGCTTCAATTCCTCAGATCTCACATCTTCGGACATCCCAATTGTCTCTTGCATCATCAACGAGCGGTACGTTTCTAGCATGACTGACTCCTTGTGATCTTTTGCTGCAAGGCACGCAAGCTTCCGAGCTTCCAGATTCTCACTGGACACACGCCTTTGTGTCTCTAACATCTCTTTGCGGCCTTCATTTGCTGCATTCTGAGCATCTACAAACTTGCTAAGCTCATCTTCAAGATCTATTATACAACCTTCGTCCTTTCTTTTTGTTTCCGTTGCTCCTTAGCTTGCTTGCCACCTGGTGGCCGTTCATCTCGAGCATCATCTAGAGTGAAATGCTACCCCACTTCATCATCAACAGTAAACTTCCTCTTGTCCGGCTCCAGATCTTCTAGGCGTTCCAAATATGTGTCCCATTTTGGTTGCTCTTTAAGAAACTCCCAACAATGCTCAAACATAAATGGACCATCTTCTTTGTGATCTGCCTCATAAGTTTCCATTGCCCTCTTCTTTAAATCTGCATCAGATTCACCACTAGCATACAAAGCATTAGCCTCCTTATAGCTCGCACAAAACCATGCAACCTTTTTCTTAATTTTTGCAAAACGATCCTTCACATGCTTGACTAGCCTTTCCCTGTTTTTTGGAGTGGTACTGTTGTAGACAACAGCAACATCTTTCCAATATTGGTCGTTCTTCTTGTAATTTGATTGGATTGGATCGTTTGAATTATTCAACCAAGCACTGACCTATAATATTATTAGAAGAGGCTTATTGTTGTGCTAGTAATGTAACACATGAAGGCCAGCATGCAAAAAAAGAAACTTACCAATCTAAGATCCTCTTGTTTTGTCCATGGCAAGCGCTTTTCGGTCCTAGCGCAATTGCCACCATTGGTTCCATCGCCAGCATTGATTGGCTGCGATGAACTCCCATTATTCACGGCTTGCGCGTGGCTTAATGTGTTATTAATCAAATTGAGGAAACCACCAGGTGAATGAGTATCCAATCCCCTGCTCAAGCAATAGATGATCAAAGAATTAACTTCATATCAAAGCATTTGTCAGAAAGAGCAAATCTATCTTGGAACTAAAATTACAATTACATATTTCAAGCCTAGCCACTCAAGAATCTACACTACTACATTACAAATATGTAACCAACAGCCTTACAGACTGATGCTAACCGCACATCAGGAATTAACATCAACACATAGTGGTGTCGAGAGCTAAAACTTATATGAAAAGCATTTGGTTTATAAGAAGACAAATTATATGCTTATACAGACCATTAACTAAGAGTGTGAGTAAGTGGGGCTGCAGCAACCAACATTGAAACAATTAAACATGATGACATATATAATCCATCTGTAGAAGTATAATGCTCTAGTTCTTCAATGGAAAGTTCAGAAACATCCGCCTGCCCTGTTCTTACCATGCTGTCATGTATAAGTTTCTTGCTGCTATTGTGTAACCTTCAGGCTTTGCAAAGTCTATGTATATCAGATTGAAAAGGCATGCCAACTAAAATTCTTTGGAGTGGGTTGAGCATGATCTACAGTTTGTAAGTACTGAAAGATCATGTATATCAGATTGGAAAAGCATACAATTGTCCTATCATTACCAATAAGATCATCACTGTCATAACCAACACTACTACGAAGTGTACTTTGAAGTCCAATACTATTCGTGCATATTAGGTTCAGGAAGCTAGCAGATAATTAGCATATCATGTAGATAAAATCAAACTACCAATATGGAAGCAAATAGCACATACCATGCTTGCAAATTGTAGCCCTCAATATTCTCAGCCGTGGGTGCAGAGCCTCCAATTCAAGCGGGAGGTGTCCACCAAGGGACTTGATCTGATGAACCGGCCATCCGTGGTGGCTGTACCCCGGCGAGCCAGCACGGGGAGGACGCCGCCATGGACTGCGGTGGGCGTGGGGGTAGCCAGGCGCGGGGTCCAAACATGGAAGGTATGGCCAGCGGCGGGACGGGCTGAACAGTTGGCGGCGAGACGGGCTGAGCAGTTGGCGGCGGGACGGACTGAGCCGTTGGCGGCCGGACGGGCTGAGCCAGCAGCCATGGGAACTCCGGTGGCGCCGGTGCAGTTGTCCTCTTGGACTGTCCGGCCATCTCACAGCGGGCGCCGCCGGCAGCGGGCTGGCGTCTACGGTTCTTGAAAAGACGATTTGGGGGACGTGAGAGTTGGTTTGGAGAGGAAGGGGTCGATTTGTAGCGGAGGCGAGGGAGATTTGGCATGGGAGAGCTCGATTTGGCACGGGAGAGACGCAGGAAGGCTGGGTGATCGGAATCGCAGGGGATCGGGAGGGGAGAACGAAGCACCGGCTTAGCGCTAGCACGGGCTGCAAGCAGGCTATTTTTCCTCATAGCGTGCGCTGTAGCCGGGCGACAGATCCATCGCCCGCTTCGCTCTCTCTCCTATTTTTTCTCTCTTCCACCTAGGATTTTAATGACATGGCACGTCCTATAGCCTGCTGACTTGGCCTTATTAGACTTGCTCTAATGGGTTATATTTTAATGTTGTATCTAAAATAGCTCTCATTTAATATGTTTTGTGAGAGAAAAATCATGAGATGTCTTAGATTTGATGCTAAGATCTATATCTAAATTAAGATATGGTTACTCTCTCTTTCCTCATTAAATAGAGTGCTACATCAGATTTTTGCTTAGATGGCATGATTTAGATATAGTACATGGTAGAGTATTAGGACTGCCCTAAAGCAGATTTTCTTAAAACAGGTGCGTTCGAACCTAATATTCGAAATGCATTTTTCTACCACCAAAAATTATAAATAGCGAAAACAATAACATATGTGTCTTGTAGAAGAAAAACACAAAACGGTGTAGCTTGAATAGTGAATAGTATGCTATTTAAGTAGCACCGATTTATTTTCTTTTACATATGATGTATACAAATCGTATTTTCACTAATTTTTGCATGTTCACTTATAGTGTGATGTTTTGATAATTTTCTGGACTGAAAAAAATTTAATTCAAATATAGGATGCAAACACTCCCGGCTGGAGATCCGAATTCTCAGCTTCTACTATGTTGAAAGTACATCTTATTTCTAAGTGTGTTTTGATAATTAATGATAACCAAACGGGAAATCTGCTAGTTAGTCTTACAGTACGGCGCAAAAAATTTCACGGTGTCGACGTCTATTCTGCATACAAATAGCAAGAAAACAAAATTACTGACATCAGCAAGTGCATGCAAAACGAAATTGCTGACATCAGCGAGATTCCCATAATTTTGAAAATTTAAAATATTTTATCTCTCAAACCGTTAATCTGATTCATGATCTTTTTCACGGTTGGATTCATCTCGACGAGGGCTTCAAAACTAGCTCCCATTTGGATATGTTTTGAAGAATTTTTTTTGGCGCTACTAGTTAGCAAACAATAATACGTCAGTTACGAGTCTATTAGTAAGCAGTTACCCATGGTAACTACATCAGTACATGGTGGTAACTGTGTATTATAAGCATGGTAACTAATGATGCCAAAAAAATTTTGTCAAAATATATCCAAATGGAATCTAGTTTTGAAACCCTCGTCAAGACAAACTCGATGGTAAAAACAGATCATGAATCAAGCCAACTATTTAAGCTAAAAAATATTTTAAAATTTTAAAATTAGCATTTACTTCTGCTAACATCATCATTTGCATTTACTAGTCTCACATGCTAGTTAGAACTAAACCCCAACAATGTTGAAAAGACGTTAGAAATGGATTCAAGAAGGTTCACGATATTTTCTGCTCTTTATCGACTCAAGTGATCAATTTGAGTATAGGTTGATGCACTATAAAGAGGGGTCATGCCTCGTAGCTAGCTGGTGAAAACTCCCATTGCTAAATTCTCAATTAGGAGTGTTGATTCATGAAAGGTCGTCAAAATTTTCACACACCAAATTCCCAAGTGTTCCTACAACCTCCTGAGTGCATTTGGAAGTTCTGATTTCTACATTGTTTTGAATTTCTGGGGATTCAAAGCTTCCAAGATGCCCCTCTAAAAATTTCCCATGATTCTCGGAACCTCTGAGTTCGAACCTAGAAGATCTATTTAAGTCATTGCCTCGCGTATGTTCAATCAAAACCTCCAAATCTAGGGTCCTGAACTTCCAGGATGAGTTGGTTTTCCTTGTAATTTCGAAACCTCCGAGTTGGAGGTTTTCAAAAGTTCCAACTTATTCTCTTTTTTGGTCTGATCCTCATCCTCTGGAATGGTTTTCAGAACCTCCGAGAATTATGTTTATTTGAATCTAGCAGTTGAGGATTGAATCTGGAAAGCTCCAAGATATGGATCTCAGAAGTTGAGGATCCAAGCAATTGATTCGTGTCCAAGCCATCATCTATGATTTGTTACTCTTAGAGATTGGTATCTCCTAAATGGCTAGGCATTCTTTGTGACGCTTCAAGTAGCCATGAAGAGGAGACACCAAGTTTGAATTGATGAACGCACCAGATGGATATTATAATTCTTGCCTCCCATCTAGGCTAGATCTCAAGTGACAAGTACCCCATCAGCAGTTGTAGTACTCCCATCTAAGACACAACATATGTCATTTTAGAGTTGAGCACAAGAATCAGAAGACTAGGTTAAATGACATTGTTACCCTCCACACATTGCCCATAACATTCTTGTTTCTACCAAATACAATCAATATGCTCTTGAAATCACACATTCTTTTTTCTATTTATTGATGCAATTAATCAAGGGCATAAGGAACAGCAGGGATAAAAATGTCTCAGAATGTAGAATGACTTATATGTTGAGAAGAGCTAGGAAGCCTAAATGAAAGTATTGTTACCCAGAGGGAGTAAGCCCCAAAAGGTCTCTTTCTAGTTTCAAGCTAATATTGATGTAATGATGCAAATGAACACTTATATGGCTCATGTGGCCTATCATTTGCCACGAGGGGTAATTGGGCCATCCACGCAAGTAATGATGGTGTCCCGATCTTTCGAAGAGAAACACATGATTAATTTGGCCTAGGAGACTTTGCCGATCTGACTAGATCGTACGACATGCGTCTTAGCAATCGCTAAACATCCTTTGGAGGGTTATCGATCTTCCTAGAAGCATAGTCAACCTAAACACGAGGTTTTATTCTTGCAAGTAATCGAAGAACAAGCAATAATATTATATGAGGCAATCTGAAAATGCAAATAGGATTGTAGCGCTAAACATCCTTTGGAGGCTTATTGATCTTGCTAGAAGCATAGTCAACCTGAACACGAGGTTTTATTCTTGCAAGCAATCGAAGAACAAGCAAGAATATTATATGAGGCAATCTGAAAATGCAAATAGGATTGAAGCACGAGAATGTTCAAATATCAAAAGGTGGAATTCCGAAAGAACTAAAGAACTACTCGGCTTGCACAATGGATAAACATAACTCAAAGAAACCCATCCAAAACCCTAGAGGTGTATTTGTATATAAAGAAGGAGGGGGCAACCTAGGAGGGACACCTACAGGGTGGGAGGCCACTAGGACTCCTCCCCTGTGTCCAAACTAGGTAGAGGCCCTCCATGACTCGAACTTGTGGGCTGTTACATGGGCTAAGCCCAATAAAAGGTGGTGTAGCACCCAAGTGCGTTTAACACCCAAAATATTGCTAAGTCTTGACTACCATCATCTAGTAATAAATTGCTTCTTCATTCATCATGGAGATTTCAAGGTCTTGTAGTATCCATCCTTGGGATCAACTTTAGAGCTCCCTCCTTTGCCACCACCATCTCTAGCCTTGACCACCATACTCCAATGTCTATCTGCCATGTCCATGCTAGGTCCTTGGTTCCTTAATAACATAAACATATTTGATTTAGGCTACATCATATTCTCAGCAAAATTATGTGAAGTACCAAGAAATAAAAGTACTTGATAATTAAGTTGCCATGCACGAGCTCGAGTCATTGGTCCTTGCATTTATTGTACTTGAGGAGTGGTGACTAATGGTGGTGGAGGTGTGGGTGTGAGTGTAACTGTAGTGAGGATGTCATCATCATTCTCCTATTCTTGAATGGAAGTCATTCTCGATGATAGCTCATCTTCCTCACCCAAATATGGCTTCAAATCTGCAATGTTAAAAGTGAGACTAACCCATACAAACCAAATCCAGAGGGTGTTCTTAGAGAGAAGAAAAATATTACAATATCCCAATGAATGTTATAATCAAGAGATCACTAATTTGTTGAAGAACTAATCTAATATAGATTGAAATTGGCGGTGATGATGCACTGGAAGTGTGGAGTATCCAGTTTTAAGGACCGGATAACCCCTTGTGTTTATCGTACTAGTTCCATGATCAGTAGTCAGTACACACAAGTTGACTTAGATATCATAGTCGTAGAAACAATACAGAGTCTAATACATAGACCGATAAGGTCTTTATTTTACATACATGGCCTATTGGCCGAATTTTAAAGAGTTTTGCAGCGGAAAAGAAGATACGCGTGATAGACGCCCATCAGTATGTCATACCCGACAGGCAACCAACAGGGGTAACGTCCTAGCCTCATAGTCACTATCATCTAATGACAAAAATAACTCTATTATGACGATAGCAACTACCTATCGTCTTCCACTGCTCCATCCGTGCTATTTCACCATGACATTGTGCCACCGCCGTGTGGCACGACTTTGAAACATACTTCTGCGGCTCCCGCTACCTGCCTGTAGCTCGTACCGCACACTGTGAGCACATCATGCTCGCGTCCTTAAACCCATGACCCACCTTTTCAACACAAAGCAAGTCTAACCACTGTGTAGCCTAACCAAGTTATGTCCATGACAGCGGACGTGGCTATTTCAATAGATTTTTAACACTCTGTAGAGGTTGCACGGCTTTACCCACAAGATATAAGTCACCCTTGATGCCAAGCGCTAACGAGTATACTTCACGAGGTGTACCGGCAGGGTTGTTACAACAAGAATTTTCTCCCACTTAGCCCTAACAACGAACCCGTCAGGTGAGCCATTCCCACACTGCTTGTTTAACAATGGCACAATGTAGACCCACCTATTTGTCGAACGACTTTCTACGGGTTCGTACGCTAGTATCAAATAGAATACTTGGTCAATTCTTTCCCATAAAGGGCATGTGGACATACGATATAAACTTGGCTAAGCAGCACTTAGATTCGGCCTTTAATTGATCTGAGCAAGACTCCTATTTAATCCCAAGTCACACAGGACTGTATACTAACAATGCCACATAAGGCATCCTCATTCTGACAACCTTCCTCCCAAACACCTTCTTATATCTCTTACCCGGATCCAAATCAACTCCGGTTTGATTTAGGGTTTTTGTCAGAAATCATTTTCACCAAAAACCTTTCCCTAGACAATGAACACCTTACCGAGGCTCCATCTTACACATGAGCAAGTATCTCGTAACATACCTACGGTGGCACTAGCATAAGCTACTACAACCTAAGTTCCCGCTGGTATTACCATACCATTAGAGGGATTATTCCTAAGGCGACAAGTGATGATATATTGGTCACATGCAATAATAGGTCAAAACTATGACTAACATAAAATAGTGGTCTTTAAAGGATAGCATGCATGGTTCACAATCAATATAAGTAAATTTGGAACATATAGGGTTCCACATGACCAAGGCGGGGATGCTTGTCTGGCAAGTTGGGGTTTGGATCTTCCTCTTGGAGTTGGTACTGCGGAAATTTGGGATCCTCCTTGAGAGAATCCGGTGCGTCGGTAACTACATGTTTAACAGGACGACGAATAAACCACCAAGTCGATGAACCCCAAATAAGAACCAAGATGCATTATGGTATGATATGCTTATGATGTAACCTGATGACTTTAAGAAGTGTTTAGGTTTCTAGGGTTTTGGTTTAAGTCAAAAATCTCTTGTAATGAAGCATTCGAGCAAATGAAGGTAATAAGCTTCTCTCTCCTCTTAGGTTTAGAACAAAAATGGATGAGTATTATAGCTAGGTCCAGAGGTGAATAAATGGCAAAGTTCATATGGTGTTTCCTACAATTGCTCAACTCTATGCCAATACATGTATGACATGAAATAATGCTATATCATAGGAAGAAATCATGACTTTTAGTTTTTAATTCAAAATCATGTCGACTCTTTAGCTCAACTTGCAGAGATGATACTAAGTTTACAAATGTGCATATCCTACAATAAAGAGCTCTAAAGAATCAATTTCTTAAGTAGTTATAACTTATTTTCTATTTCTGTTCAACTAAGTTTGAATTTAAAAAGTTTGTTTGAATGAAAAAGTAGGAAATATTTTTATGATTCCAGAACCGGAAGAATTTATTAGAGAACCAGTGTAGAACTCAAAGAACCAGTTGAAACGATAGTTATGCGCCTTTGAACATTATAAATGCGCTTTCATTGTAGCAGAAAAGGAAATGGTGGGTGGGCACCGCCACTTAACCCGACACGTGGGCCCGGCAGGATCCGAGGTCCGCTATCAGTGGGGCTCCCCAACTTACCGGTTTGAGAAATAAAAAAAGAAACAGGAGCGCCGCTCGGGATGAGCTACGATGGCGACCAGCGGTGCCCTCTGACGAGCTCTTAGGGTTTTCTAAAGCAGTGGCTATTGGTTGAAATCAATATGGGGGTTCTGATAAGGAATATGAGGGGAAACCCATGGTGTGGAGGATTGGTCTTGGGAGGGTACATAACAGGTGAATTGGTGTTGTACCGAGGTGGTAGAGGAAACGACCGGAGATGAAAAAGAAAGGGGCTTGGGAGCAATTGAGAGTTGTGGTGACTAATTTAGGGAGAGGGGAGTGCTGCGAGGAAGGATTGGAGCTCGAGGCGTCCTTTTATAGGCTGGAGCACACGGGGTGGTGTGGAGCTTGCACCGGGGTGGATAAGCATGGCAGCAATGGGGGTCCGGGCGGCATTGGTGCGGTGGCACAACAGGGTTAGGTCAAGGGGAGGCCCCCGGTGAGCACTGACACGGCGGGCTATAGCCAAACGGCGGAGACGCGGGGATGCCGCACGGGCATACGCTATGCACGCTCGTTGCATGTCCAGCGTACGTGCATGCTGGCACGGGCATGTCCTGGCGCGCCTAGCTACTTCCATGTGTGCACAGCCATGTCACAGAGGTGGCCCACAGTATTAGGAGGAGGACAAAGGAGGTTGAGTGCAGAGAAGCAGAGAGCAAAAGTGAGACAGGGACATGCCATTCTTGGCATGAGTAGGTCTTAGGGTGACAAAGAACCAAAGGGACTTCCCCAGGACAAATTTGTGGCATGGCTAAGTTCTGGTCATGCTAGAGAGGCTAGGGAAAAGTTTCATCGATCCTCAAGAACCCTAGAGGAGTCAAAACAAGGATTGACTAGAAAGAGCAGAACATTCCTATTGAAAATGCTCAGAAATGTTGCACTCGACATGATGAGGTTTTTTCATAATTGAGTTCCTGGATGCATACTTTATGTTGTGGAATTTTTGATGATTTTTCTAAGACTGATTTCCAGGTGTCGTAGTACAAATGCAAAATCAGCCCCGTTTTGTATTTTAAATCTTGTTTAAAACTTTTGTACTGGACATCATTATTTTATTTTATAACTAGGTGAATATGGGCCTCATATATTTTAGGGAAATTTTCCAAGATTCTTGGAGCATAGAAAACACATAAAATCATAAGATTAATTAGTGTTTCTGTTTTAAAGAAAAGAAATAGGGAAGATTGGGTATGAGTTAGGGTTTCGAGGTGTGGGCCCCATAGCTAAGATGTGGACCTTTGGAGATGAGAGATAGGCTGTTTTAGATGGAATGAATTCATGTACGTGTTTCAAGGTTTGGGCCCTTGTCGGAAGAAGAAATGGATTAGGGTTTTATACTTCTTGCCGAGGGGAAAAGAGTTAGGTTTTTGAGTATCTGCATATATATATGCATATATGTTATCTACTTTAGAAAATATTTTACTAGATAGTTCATGAAGATTATTTTAAGGTTCTATCACTTGCATATAGGCGCATATATGCATGACTTCGTGTTTTAGCTATATGACATGAAAATGAAACTTTTAGGGTTTTAATAAGGCCTAATGGCAAGGTTTTTAAAATATTCTAAAACTAGGGTGTTACAGGAAGCCCTAGAACCCTCTGAACTATGTCACGTAGTTGTACATGACGCTGGGAATAAATTGGACGAAGGGCACCGCCGTGAGGCAACCTTGAGGGTAGGGCGGTCAATGACCACCTTGGCCTGCCAGGAGGTTGACTAGGGCTGCCCTTTCTCCTCCATGCTTATCTTTTGAACCTTCTCGTTTTCTTATGTTTTCCCACATTTTTCCATTATTTTTTGTATGCATCATTGAATAGAAAGATATTTTATACTTTTGGGCAATTATTAGACATTAGTCAATAATTAATAAAAACAACAGAGAATAATTTTGGCTTATCAAGCTCTCCCAGCTTAAGTTTTGCTTGTCCCCGAGCAACCAAGGATTAGCTTTTAAATGTCAGGACTCATTTTATAGCCTGCTACTTCTTGTATTCATGATTTTTCATCGTTCACAATTTTAGCTCACTACCCCAGAAAGGGACACCAGTGACGGGCCTAAAATGCCCATTAGTGACGAGCGGGCAGGCCCGTCACTGGTGATCAGCCACTGGTAAGTGATTACCAGTGACGGGCTATCCGCTCGTCACTGGTAATTATCTTATCAGTGACGAGCGCTAATGAGAGCCCGTCACTGGTAAGATAATTACCAGTGACGTTCTATGTTTTATGCCCGTCACTGGTAAGATGTACAGCAGTGACGAGCTCTCCAGTCGGCACGTCACTGCTGTTATGAGAGGCCCAAGCACGGTGCTGCCGCGGCAGCCATTTTTGCTGCCGCGGCAGCCATTTTTGTTGCCGCAGCAGCCATTTGGCTGCCGCGGCAGCAAAAACAGCCCTTTTGGCTGCCACGGCAACCATTTTAGCTGCCGTGGCAGCCATTTTAGCTGCCGCGGCAGCCAAAACAGCCAATTTCGCTGCCGCGGCAGGATCGCGTGAACTGTGGCGCTCTCCAGCCCCTGTGTACTGCAGGGGTCCTGGAGGAGGGTGTACCCCTTCGGTCGCCGTTCTCCTAGGGCGTGCCGCTGTGGCCTAATAGCGCTTGCGGCGTTGCCTCGTTGCGTCGGCATCCTACGTGTCCGGTGCTTCAAAGGCCACCTCGCTCACGCTCTCGGATGTCGCACACGATAAGTAGATATGTCAAACCGACTACGAAAGTAACAAGTGCCAATACGTAAATATGTCCAGAAACGTACAAAGTAGACCAGTTCGGGAATACACGACCACAAACACAATACATATGCAATGTTTTTCCGTTTCGAAGGGCCTATCTTCACGCTTTTTTCCCTCCTCTAGGGCCTAGCTACGTGTGGGCGCGCGAATGGGTCTTCGGTCGGGATTTGGCGAACTCGCTGCTCTGAGAGAGCGGCGTGTTCCTCCCTTGGGTCATTGCCGGTGTAGAAAAGCCCCGTATCCGAGACGACGTCCTTGTTGATGATGTTCGCAAACGCATTCTGGAGACGTGCAAACTCTTGCTTCCAGTCATATGGCTTGTGCTCGAGGTTATTACTCCACTTGCGTAAGTCGTCATGTTTGCGAAACGTGTTCCGTGCCCGTACAAAGTCGTCCATGTGGCAGCAGACGTAGTAGCCACACGTCACACTACCCTCCGGCTGCTGTCTGCAACAGAAATCGGTCGCTTGTCTGAAGCGTGGAGCGCCACTTCTTTTTACTAGAGTTGCTCCTCCTCCCTTCTGTGCAAAGTTGAAGAGAGCATCATCCAGAACTTTCTTGAGCAGGGTGTAGTCTTTCTTCACCCTCTTCATGGAATCATAGTAGTAAGCCTTGCTTTCCTTCGGCGTTAGAACTAAGAGGATCCAGTGGTCGCTGCCCAGACATGTGAACAAACCAATATTAACCCACGAAGTTGGCTAGGTGCACAAGCCAAAGAGAAATTTACGAAAGCACAAAGTAGAGAATGACTTACAAGGGATTGTAGGGCACGAGTAGGTATTCCTTGCCCTTATGCGCTATCATCGCACTCACGAGGTATTCTTTCATAATCTCCCTACCTTCTTGGGAGCGAACGTTGTTCTCGTGCATGTGAAATGGATCTGCTATTGCAACATCGAGAATCTTCAGGCGTCTGATCTCTCTGGTTAGGTGAAGCGCCCATAGCCTGACGAAGGATGCTTCGAGCCGATAAAGGTTAAACATGCCGAAGATCTCCGCAAAGTCCAGATAGAACTTGTCCGCGGGATACTGCTCGACGAAATGGAAACCCTCTGGCACCTTCGCCGTGTAATACGAGACATTCGTTTCATCGGGTCCTAATTCAATGTCTCGAATGTTCTCATGCAAAATCTTCATCTCGTTCGGGAGGACGTCGAACTCATCATTTGGTACCATGGGGTGACCCGGGACGTGATGGGCCCGCCATTGACGACCCGTTGTTCACTGTCCTGATTGGGAAGATGCTGCGTAGGTTAAGGATTTCTTCAACCTCACCTCACCCTATCTATCGTAAGTTCCGGTGCTAGCATGTGTCTTCTTCGCCCCTTTTTGCTCGTACGCTGCGTATCGAGAGATATGGCCCTCTGACCGGCCATCGCTTGTTTGGCTGCGCCCACGAGTGTTTTAGGAGTCAACTTCGTGTGGGCTTGCTCGTCATGCTTGGGTGGCGGCGTATCTACAAATTCTCGTGCCTCTTCGTCACGAGGCATGCCATGCTCCCCGCCATGCTCCGCGGCCTCCTCGGCATCCTCCATCTCCAGATACCTGTAGGATAGAGGTGCGGAAATACCCAAAGGAGATGGCCTTGCTGATGGACTGTGGGTGTGGCTCGACGAAGGTGCTGGACGATTGGAGGTCTCAATCAACTTTATCGCGTCCTTCGGCCACCTAAGAAAAAAACCCCTTGCAGGCTCCTAGCTTCTCGTATCCCTCTTCAGGGGGGGTCATTCAGAACCAAGTCCTCAAAGGTGCCTACCACCTTAGTCAACTCCACCCTCGCCATGTTTGATGGTAAATCCACACAGTGCATCCTGTTCTCCGGCGTTATTGGGTGGACTCGACCGTACGCGACCGTCACCATCGAGCCGAGCACTTGGGTCTGGAGATGGCACGGAGTTATCACCTGCGGAACATATGTACGGGTCATCGATGTTAGAGTCCAAACAACGAAATCTGTACGACACCCTTACGATTTGTTGAGCGGACGACGCTTACCGTTAGGCCGTCGATTGTATTTGGCGACCCGGGGCCAACGCCCGAGACAGAGGGGCTACTACTCCTTGCAGCAGTGAAGGGCGGCGGCTGCGTATCCAGATTATAGGGCGGCGGCTGCGTATCAGGATGCATGGGTGGGCGTCGTAGTTGATCATATAGAGGCCCTAACAGACGTTTCACAGCTGCCTCCACTCGCGCATCGAATTCTTCATCTTGCTTGGCTTTCCTCCTCTCGCGGGCAGCCTCGCGGGTTTGGGGACAGTAATCAGCCCATCGAGCCCTATACCCGACGCCCATCACGCGGCCACGAGTCTCCGGCTTCCCGAGAGCCTTGTTGATAGGGTCTTGCCACCTATCGGTACCGACAGAGTCCTGGGAGCTCTCAGGTTGCTGGCTCAGCTTTTTCTGCAAGTAACATGAACCGTTTACAAACGTAATCTTTAGGAAATTAATCTACGTACGACAAATAAAGTAAAATGGGTTCAGAGGTTACCAGTTCTTCGTGCACGTCCTTTATTTTCTCGTGCGTGAATATCGGTTCCCCCGTCGCTGGGTCAAATTTTGTGCGGGCCCTCACAAAGTCCTTTCCGCGCCCTGGCTGGATGTCCGAGAAAGGGGGTTCTTTCCCGGCCGCAATCAACCTTGCGTCCTCCTTGTCCCATTTAGGCCTCTTCCCTTGGTAACCACGGCTGCCGAGTCTGTGGTCACCCACGATCTTCCCCCGCATGTCCTTCCCCCAATCACTCTTCCTCCTGAATTCATCGCCGGAGCGAGTTTGAATGAACTCGGTCCAGTCCGCCTCATCTATCGTAGGCCATTTCGGCTTTATCACGGTCTCAAAATCTTGATCCTTCATTTTATTGGCATGGTATCGCCAGGTATTCAAGGATTTGGACATCATGCTGAGGGCTTTCGTTGCGACTCTATTTTTGTCGGCCTCCGGGACGGAATACCTGCTGAATAGCCTGTCCAGGAGGAGAGTTCGAAGATGCTCGGTTTCTCTCGTCCTTATGTCGGGGGTTGTGATCTTCACGGTTTCACACAGGATGCAGCCTACGGCGTTTGAGTACCCCTGTGCAGCTTTTACAGGACTGGCAGGTTTACCCAGATCATCCACTCGAGTGATTACGAACGTCTCGGTACCCAACTTGTTAGGTCTCCTAGGCGCGAGCCGCCTTTTCCGCTTGGCTGGTGGAGCCCCGTCCGCCTGTTCTTCTTCAATACCGGTCTCGTATTCACAGCCGGTCCCTTCGTCACGATCGGTCGCGTCTTCAGCACCGCCGGACTCTCTTGCACGTCCAGACTCAGTTTCCGACTCATCGTGGGACGAATCGTACTCGTTGTTATCCCCGGCAGCAGGGTCGTCGACGATGGCAGCCCCCTGAGATATTGGTTCGAGGGCCAGGTCCCGGTGAGCTTCCGCACGCCCCTCGATATCTCGGGACGATGCCGGGACATGCGTTGGTGTCCGCGATGAAGAGGGGGTACTTCCGGCCATTCTCGAACGTACTGGAAACTTCTTAAACACAAAAAATGGAAACTAGACTTATGAAAGCTTTCATGAGAGTAAAAACAATATGAAAAGGTTTGTTTATGTAATTCTACTTCCAATTACTGCAAACAAGGGTGCGAATTAAAATTGATGGATACTTTCGCAGGTTATTGAAATAAATTAATAAAAATTCAAAATTTTGGCATGACCTTTGCTAAAATTATACAAAATAGAGTATCGAACGTTGACAAAACGTTGACGAAGCAACATTTCGCCAAAACGTCGAACTCAGTTTCTCTGAAAAGATAAACAGAGCAACGAACGTTGCCTCGGCTCGACGGCCGGTACCACAAGCATACATTCTATACATCCATACGAGTCACATTCATCCAATCTTTTAAATATACCAAACTATTTCATCTCACAAATATAAACCAGTCACATTCATCTCATATTCAAAAAATATACCAAACTGTTTCATCTCACAAATATAAACCAGTCACATTCATCTCATATTCAAAAAATATACCAAACTGTTTCATCTCACAAATATAAACCAGTCACATTCATCTCATATTCAAAAAATATACCAAACTATTTCATCTCACAAATATAAACCAGTCACATTCATCTCATATTCAAAAAATATACCATACAATCTTCTTCAAATTTCATAACCTAACTACTACTGCTTACCTGGCTCCTCGGTGCAGTGGGCGACAGAGGCCGGCGAGGGGACGTGAGGGGAGGCGCGGGAGGCGCGGGAGGCCGGCGAGGGGAGGCGCGGGAGGCCGGCGAGGGGAGGCGCGGGAGGCCGGCTAGGGGCGGCGCGGGAGGCCGGCTAGGGGCGGCGCGGGAGGCCGGCTAGGGGCGGCGCGAGTGGCCGGCGAGGGGAGGCGCGGGACGCCGGCGAGGGGCGGCGTGGGAGGCCGGCGAGGGGCGGCGAGGGACGGCGAGGGACGTGACGAATGCCGCCAAGAGAGCGCAGTCCGGTGGGGAGGCGAGCAGACGAATTAGGGCTAGGCGGGCGCGCGTGGGATTTGGGGAATTTTTCCCCAAGTCCCGCGCGGGCGCGCGGTTTATATTGAGCCCTTATCAGTGACGTGCGGTTCGGGAAGCTCGTCACAGGTAACTCATTTATCAGTGACGGGTTAGTACTGGAGCTCGTCACTAGTAACTCATTTATCAGTGACGTGCTCTTTTTTTTGCTCGTCACTGGTAAGTTGGCTAGGGTTTTCATGTTTTCGGTTGGACAGGACTGGCTCATGTGTTCCATACAAATTAAGTCAAGTATATTTTCCTTGATTAAATTTTAAATACAGAAAATATGTATTTCAACGTACTGTTTGTTCCACTATCAAAGATCTTTGGTAGATGAACATTGTAATCCCCAAGATTAAGAAGCTCGAGCTAAGTAAGTTAGTGCGTCATGAACTTAGCTACTATAGAAACTATCTACGTGCTACGTGCTTGCATCGGAGGATCAAATGTTTTCGTATATCGATAGAAATTTCTTAAAGAACTTTTGACGACACCATCGATTCCAACGATAGTTAGGGTTAGTACTTAGGGTTAGTTAGGGTTAGTACTTAGGGTTAGTACTTAGGGTTAGTTAGGGTTAGTACATAGGGTTAGTACTTAGGGTTAAGGTGAAAATCTTTTCGTATATCGATATAACTTTCTTAAAGAATTATTTACGAGACCATTTGTTTATTATTTGCGCGCGCAATGATTACTTCATGCGTATAAATAGAATTAACATAAATACCATTATTGTTATATACATAAATTTCACAAAAGTGAGCTATACATCATTAATTAACTTAATTAAATTACGACATTCTTCAACAATCTTCTCACTCTTGGACAGTCTTCTCAACGGTAGTCTTGGTCTTCTTCCTGGTATAGGTTAGCCCCTCGGAGTGACTTCGTCTTTTGAAGGGACGCACGGCGGGACATGTAGTATTTCTCCTTCTGCTGGGCCGTGGCTGATTGTTAGCATCGTCATTGTCTTCCTCCGTATCCGGGTCGTCAAATTGGTCATAGTCGTCTTCGTCAACGACACCATCGATTCCAACGATACTCCTTTTGCCCCTCCTCATGACATGACGGCTTGGCCTCGTTGGGTCGGCTATGTAGAAGCATTGGGCCACTTGTTTAGCTAATACCCACGGCTCATTTTTGGCACTGATCGCTTTCACATTTACTGTCTCAATAGGAACTGGTTTCGGTATGACCATGGTAGTGAAATAGTCTTCCGCTTCGACATTCTTCGCCCATCTTACCCGGAACATGGGGATCTTGGTTACGGTGTAGTCAAGTTCCCAAATCTCTTCCAGCCTACCGTAGTATCTATCCTTTTTCTTACGGTTAGGGCCTCCATCGTCACCCCAGAGTTCTGGTACACACTCTTCTGGTCTTGTGCCTCTGTATAGAATGTGTAGCCGTTGATATCGTATGCTTGGTATGTCCCGACATTCATCAGGGGTCCCTGTGCAACGTGGAACACCGTCCGTGCTTCGTCATCATCTTTTGAGAAGCTATGTTCGTCGAAGTAGTTTTTTAGCCACCTGGCGAACGTAGCGTTGTGCTCTTTCATGAGAGCCGCCTCGGTCTTTCTTGTGCCGTGCTTTGTTTTTAACATTGCCATGTGCTGAATAACATAAGGCCGGACCACTGACAGGTGCTGTAACACTACCGTGTGCGCTCTGACGTAATCGTCTGATCGGTTCGGTACGTCACTGTGCACATGTAAATCCTTCTTTCCGCGTCGGTGACCTACGCCATCGAGCCTGCCAATGTGCCGATTAACTGACACGCCTATAGGTTTGTCGACTTTCATGTAATCCGTGCAGAACTCGACGCTCTCCTCCGTGAGAAAGCCCTGGACGATGCTCCCGTCCGGATGAGACCTGTTACGAACGTATCGCTTGACGACCCCATTGAACCTTTCCAACGGGTACATGTTGTGTAGGAATACGGGACCTAGGTCGATGATCTCCGGGACGATATGGATCATGAGATGAACCATGACGTCGAAGAATGCGGGCGAAAAGTACATCTCGAGCTCGCATAGTATGACAATGATCTCCGCCTGCAGTCGCCGGCAACGCTTCTTAGTGATGGACTTCTGAGAGATAACGTCGAAAAAGTTACAGAGGTCAAGCAGTGTCTCGCGGATCCATGGCTCCATTAGCCCTCTAATTGCAACCGGAAGTATCTGCGTGATCATCACGTGACAGTCATGAGACTTCATACTGATTAGTTTGTGGTTCTGCGTGTCTAGAAATCTCTGTATGTTTGCCGAGTAGCCGGAAGTTACTTTGACACCTTTGAGGCATTTGAAGATTTTATCCAGCTCGTCTGTACTTAGAGTGTAGCAAGCGGCGGGACAGTCCGTCTTGATTTTTGTAACATTCCTGCCCAACTTGGTCTTCTCCTCCTTGGCCCACAGCTCTCGTCTTATCCCTAGTTCCTCGTAGTCAGCTCGTGCCTTCGGCCCATCCTTTGTCTTGTCTGCCATGTGGAGCAAGAGACCGAGCACACTCTCACAGACATTTTTCTCAATATGCATGACATCTATGCAGTGGCGCGTCTCGAGAAAAGGCCAGTAAGGCAAGTCCCAGAATACAGATTTCGTTTTCCACACGCCTCCCAGCGGCTTTACCTTCTTCTGCTTCTTTCCCGCCCTAGGGCACTCACCCCAAGAGTTCAACATCTCGTATATTTCTTCCCCACTCCTCTTACGTGGTGGTCCTCGGGTCTCAATCGTATTGTCGAACTTTTCTTTTTCTTGTCTCCACGGGTCGTCCTGTTGAAGCCATCTTCGGTGGCCCATGTACATGATTTTGTGAGAGCCCGGTAGGTGACGACATGTTGTATCTTCCATGCACTTAACACATCCTTGGTATCCGTGGCAAACCTGGCCGGATTGATATCCATAAGCGGGATAGTCTTGCACCGTTGTGATCATCATAGCTCTCATATTGAAGTAGTCTCCTTCGTGAGCGTCCCAGACTTGGACCCCTGGTTCAGCCCACAGTGCATCTAGCTCCTCCTTCAGTAGTTGGTGATACACGTTCAGATCGTTCCCTGGTTGTTGTGGCCCTTGAATTAGCATAGACAGGTGTAGGTACTTCCGCTTAAAACAGAGCCACGGAGGGAGGTTGTACATCCATACGACCACGGGCCAAGTGCTGTGCCTGCTGCTCATCTTTCCAAAAGGATTGAGTCCGTCCGTACTCATTCCAATTCTGATATTCCTCGGCTCTCCTCCGAATTCGGGGTATTGGTCGTCGATTGCTTTCCACTGGCAACCGTCCGCAGGGTGTCTCAGCATGGCGTCATCTTTCCTTGGCCTCTCGTCGTGCCAACGCATGAGCTTTGCCTCCTTGTTTGCGAATAGACGCTTCAAACGGGGAATGAGTGCAAGGTACCATACAACCTTTGCAGGAGCACCGCTCTTCACTCCGTTCTCACCATCTGGTTGGTAGTTCTTTCCCCGCTTGAATCGGGATGCTTTGCACTCGAGACACTTGGTTAGCTCCGCGTACTGGTTCCGATATATGATGCAGTCATTCGGACACGCGTGGTATCTCGTCACCTCCAATTCAAGAGGGCACACAACCTTCTTGGCCTCATCGCAACCGCGAGGCAACACGTTCTCCTCCGGCAGAACTTTTGCGAGATACTCCAATGTCTCATCGAGGCTTGTGTCCATGCTGTTGTGGAGTGCCTTGAGTCTTAGAAGTTCGAGCGTGACTGAGAGGCGGGTGTGCTCGGGATTGCAACCGGGATACAAGGGAGTCTCGGAGTCTTTCACCAGTGTCTCCAACTTGGTAGCCTCTCTACGAGCCGCACTATCGTTATTCGTCTCCTTCACAACCTGCTCTTGCACGTGACGGTCCTGGACCATTCCGGCCAAATTGTCCCCCGTGCTTCGCGTATCCGCTTCGGCCTCTTCATGTCCTCCGGCATCTTTATAATTCAACCGTTCTGCTTCCGGCTCCCCATGTCCTGCTTCTTCAGCTAACCCTTCATCGTCGGCAACAACCTCATCCTCCTCACCGTGACTTGTCCACCGTGTATAACCTGCCATGAAACCCCATCGCACCAGGTGCATGTGCAAAAAACCAGATTTCCTCTCGTACATCTTCAGGTTTTTGCAATCACGACACGGACAGCATATCTTCGTGCCACCCTTTCGCACCATATCTCGCTCGGCGAAATCAAAGAACTCATTCAAAGATGTATAGAAACTCTGTGTGTTCCGATCGCCGTCATACATCCAACTTCGATCCATCGGTCGTTCGATCCCTAAGATATACGAAAATTAATTAGTACCAACCCGTACAAAATTAAAATTTTCTTTGCAATTGACATTTTGAAATATTAGAGAAAACATTTCAAAATTTGGCAGGTTATTGAAATAAATTGTTGAAAATTCAAAATTTCGGCATGACCTTTGCTAAAATTATGCAAAATTGAGTATCGAACGTTGACAAAATGTTGACGAAGCAACATTTCGCCAAAACGTTGAACTCAGTTTCCCGGAAAAAATAAACAAAGCAACGAATGTTGCCTCGGCTCGACGGCCGGTACCACAAGCATATCTCACATTCACATATATGAAACACATTTCATGCACATCTCACATCACCACAGATCCACCGAATCAAAGTATCATTTGCTTGTCATATATAATTACACATATATATATGATTCTGCCTCAGTGCATAAGAAACATAATTACACATATATGAACCAATGTACACATAATTACACATATGTGATTCTGCCTCAGTGCATAAGAAATATAATTACTCATATATCAATTGAAGCAATGTACAGATCGAATTCATCTCACTGATCATAATAAACTAAGGTGAGATCTTGCATACATGGTTCAGTAGAACATTGATTCTTCCTGAAAACTAGAGAGCTAAACTGAAACGTATATACATCTGTTCTTCAGTTTGCTAAACTGAACTAAACTGAACTAAACATCTGTTCTTCAGTTTGCTAAACTGATACATATATACATGTATGTGGAATCCATTCTAATGGTTAAGCTCACCATTCAACATCATATGGTAGGATCAGGAGGCATAAGTATACAAACATATTTCATATTGCAAGGCATGCATACGAGTAACAAATGATCACTGATCAATTTAGGGGATCGAAGACAACAACAATTCCTTTAACAGTTTAGATGGCTAAAACAAAATCAAAAGAGATATCTGCTCTTATCAGTTTTAAACACATGGAAGCATGCACTAAGGTGAGATCAGCTAAGCTATGGAGGGAGAGGTTTGGGGGGCTGCAATTGAAGCAAATTTGGGGGAGATCAGCAAGCTAGAGGTGATGATATATCAGGTGATGATCATGGATGAAGAAGCTAGATTAGGAGGGAGAGAGAGATGGCAAGGGAGCTAGGGGAGGTGGGGGAAGATTTTGGAGGGCTAGGAAATTACTAGGGGCGTCTACCGCGGCGGCGGACGCGCAGGCGATCGGCGAGCTCGCTGCTGGCCAGTGGAGTTACGACTGGCCAGCAGCGAGCTCGCTGATGCTCTTTAAAGGACAAGTTACCAGTGACGGGCACATATACAAGCCCGCCACTGGTAAACAATTTACCAGTGACGAGCCAAACGTGAGCCCGCCACTGGTATGAAGGCCAGGAGAAAGTTTGGCGGAAAAAAGTGTCGGTGACGGGCTCTTTAGTGAGCACGTCACTGGTATATAATATAGCAGTGACGAGCGCCTCTGTGAGCCCGCCACTCGTAACTGGTACTTTACCAGTGACGGGCGTTAATAGATGCTCGTCACTGGTAATTATTTACCAGTGACACGTGGCTGTTGACGCCCGCCACTGGTAAATATTCGGTATATCAGTGACGTGTTTTTTTGGTGCTCGTCACGGATAAGATGTCTTCTATAGCTGTTTCTGCAGTAGTGGCTTCTTCTCGCGAGCATCAGAGATTCATCATAATGGACATCCATGATCTATGCTCCTTCATCAATGGCAGGTACCTAAGTGCCTAGAATCACTGCCAACAATTTCATCAATGAAACCATATTCTTACATTTGACCACACTTATCAGCTTAGCTCACCATTGGTTTGCAAACATCACCATAGGCTATCGCCACGTAGGTGATTAAGTGAATTATACATGCTTGTTGATATATTAGTTGACACTCCAGACTAACTTGCTCTTCGTGAGATTTTGCTTGCTGCTTTGAGAAAGATCCTAGGATAGTACAACAAAGGAATGATTAATCCAGGAACATCTGATCTCTCTTGCCAACACAATTCTCATTCGCGGAAACAGAAAATTCATGATGAGTTATCTTCCTGCATGCATCTCCCTGTTAACTTCCTTTTTTTTCCTTGAATACGCATCTAAATACGTGTCATTGTGTATAAGAAGAGACACCGAGAGCTACAAAAGTATACAAACAATTACCATGGTGACTACGACCAAACAAAACAAACAAAGAAGAACTAAAAACCTCTATTCTCAGCCAACATAGAGCTCAGGGAAGACCTAAGAATAGGCACAAGGAAATGAAAGCCTAAACTAAAAGCAACCCCAATACCTGTGCGTTACGGGGCCTTGTGTCCAAGGGAATCTTGTCGAGTTCCTCAGCCCCAACGAGCTTCCATAGCTCCGCTTCATTGAGGATGGAGTCTATCTAAGCTTGGCTATCACCATCGAATATGAATGCGTGGTGTAATCTCCATAGCTCCTAGAGTGTTAGGATTATCAGAGAACTTATGCCCTTAGCATTGTGTCCTGAGCACTCGGTTGCGGAGTCCAACCAAGAGTTGAGCTCCTCCTTGGCTTGAGGCGTGATGTTCTAGAGTTGGAACTTGCTGGGCACACCATGCTAAACTTGTCGGGAGGAGACACAGCTCGTGAGAAAATGAGAGATTGTTTCATCGGGTTGATTGCATAAGGAGCAGGCTTCTAGGTATTATAGGTCAAGCACGCCAGAAGATCGGTAGTCCAAACCGATTGGCTATGGCCAACCATGTAAAAGATTTTGCACTTTACCAGAGCCCAACACTCTCGAGTTTGCCTCTAGAGCTGCATCTGAACCTTTCTAGTGAAGGACGTCTGGTAGGCTGATTGGCAGAGTATACACCTGACACTATCCATCACCACTTGAATTGGTCGTCTGCTTCAGGGAAGATTAGACTTGGTTCATAATCTCAGACAAGTGAAGGTACTCGACCATCCCATGAACATTGAGCGTACCCGTTGTTGACGAGGCGGTCCTCGGACAGTAAGTGTAGGCACCCCGGGTCGGAGACCGAGGTGCCGGGGGGAGACTTGGGGAACGAAGCCAAGCGTCCGCGGGACTTTATCCAGCTACCGCCGAAGACAAAGGTGTTGGAGAATGTGTGGTAGAAGCGTGTATTGATCTCTGTTCATACGGGGTGCCAACTTGCCCTTATATAGGCGAAACCGGCTTACAAGTGCAAATACATTATTACCCTTAAAAAGGCCACAATCTCTTCCCAGCCTGTGTCACCGTACATTTGGCCGAACTCGTACTCTCCACCTCGCCGCTACCTACTACATGCGCCGGCATATTCCTAGATTCCCTTCGCCGGTACGGCTCGCCTCCGCCCTTGTCGTCCTCAGTGCCAACGACGTCGTCCCTGCCCGGCGGACTCGCCTCGCCTTCCTCCTCGCCCCGGCCGAGTCGCCCTCTCACCTCGTCCATGGGGGCCGACTTGCTTCTTGCTTCAGTGGTTAAGTCGTCCGACCGAGACGGCTTCCCGTTGGCCCGAGCCCACCTAAGACCCCTGTATAACACCTTACGTTAATCACGACATGAACAGAGGATAGGGGGGTACCTCGTCATGGTACCTCGACCGGACTCCCCCAACAGTAGCCCCTTGCGGGGGCGAGTGGCGTGGAGTTCGACGTCGTTCGTGCCTGCATCCTTTCTTTAGCGGGAGTCGGAGAGCCCGGGACGAGGTGCCCCCTCCGACTCTCCCGATCCCCGATCTTCTCGCTCGCCAGTTTCCATAAAGACCGCCTCACATCACGGGCTGTTACGCCCCGACCCGCTTATCCCGCTCCGCGCCCGTTACTTCACCTCGTAGACCGGGCCACCCCGGGGCTATAAATACCCCTCGTCCCTTTCCACGCGACAGTATCTGCCTTCTCCGCTTGCAACTCGCCGCTCACCGCGCCCGAGCCCTCGAAAGCTTCTCGCCCTGGTTCCCACCTTCGGCACAATTCGCCGCTCGCATTGGGTCGCGATCAAGCGTCTGCAGGACGATTTGGCATTCGAGGAGGAAGGGACGACCATGTCGACCAGCAAGGCCGCCGCGGTTACGAAGCAGAAGGGGAAGAAGGGAGCCGAGGTCACCTACTCCCGGTGGCTTGGTACGACTCAAGCGTCGGAGACCACGCTGTCTCACCTCAGCGCGGCGGGGTGCTTCCCCCTGGGTATGGACGAGCATGGGCCGGCCCTCCCCGAGGAAGGGTGTACAAGAGCTAAACCGCCGCAGGGCCACATCGTCGTATTCGCCGACCAGTTCAGGGCCGGGCTCACTTTCCCCGCCGCGCCCATCGTCTAGCTCGTCTTGGACCACTTCGGCCTCGAGATCTCGGATCTCAACCCGACCGCCATCTCTCGTTTGGCCATCTTCGAGTTCGCAATGAAGTCGATGCGGATGGACAGCACGGCGGCCGGCTTCGCCATGTTCCATGAACCGGTGATGACCACCTCGGCCGTCCACAACGGGGCCCACTCTCTCTTCGGGACGATCGGCTTCCGAGGGTGCCGAGGCTCCGACGCCTCGTACCCGACCATGGCATTGAAGAACAAATGGAAGAATTGGAAGAGCGAGTGGTTCTTCTACCGGGTCGGCGACCTCGGCTTCACCGGCGATAAAGTCGCCCCCGGGTACACCACTCGCACGCCGCTCGCCTCCACGGCGGACTTGGCGAGGCGCGACGCCCTGAAGGTGATGAGCCACCAGCTCTCATCGCGTGACCTAGTCGAGGAGTACCTCCTTCTGAAGATCCGGCCGCTCGCCACCGGCTGGAGGATGAAGTGCAAACCCACCCCCGACGGGCAACCTCTCGGGCCCTGCCCCTTTTACGGGTACGAGCCGACGAAGGGGTACGACCTCGCCCGGGCGGAGCGAGACGCAAATCTCCTCCTGGGGCGCTACTTGCCGTCTGAGGCGGCGGTCGTGTCGAAGATGATCGCAGTTCGCCGGAACCGAGCCTGCGAGCTGTTCGGTTGGGAAGTTCCTCCTCGCCCAAACATCGCCCCGACTGGCGATACTAAGGCGGGAGAGAAGAGGAAGCGGCCTGCTCCGGCCCCGAAGGCGAAGACGGCCCCGAAGAAGACGAAGCAGTTGAGCATTGCCGTCGAGCTGGCGGACTAGGGACGATGACGATGCCGACAGCGACCGTCACGAGTCGCCCACTCGTGGCGGGGCGAATACCGAAGGGTCCGAGGACGACGAGGAGTCCGAGGAAGGGTCGCGCAGTCGGTAGCGACGAAGAGCCTCCGACGAAGAAGCAAGACGACGTGGCGACCAAGTTCGGACCGGGCGTAGGCAAGGGGCCGATGGGCGGTCTCTTTACCGCGGTGCACTCGACGGCCGTGACAGGGGACCGGTTCTCCTGGGACTCGTCCTCCTCATCTTCGTCTGATGTCGAGATTGACGAAGTCGTTGGGGCCGTCAAGGGCGACTCCACCGAGGGGTCCCTTCAAGACCCCCCGGTTCCTCAGGTGCGGTCGCCTGCCGAGGAGCCTCACTCGGGCGAAGCTCTGCCCAGAGGTATACGGTGGAGCGCACGCCGCTGGTGGAGACTTCCAAGGAGCGCTCGCCAGGCGACGCGGACGGCGAGGCCGGCCCGGTCAAGGCGTCGATACCCGAGAGGGTCTCCGCTCCAGACGTCGTGACGGTGCTATCTTCGTCATCCCCGAGGGGGAAGACGAAGAGCGGGGGTTCCCTCGACTCGACTCAGCCGTCTCGCCCTCGCGTGGAGCTGTCTGGTCGGCTTGGGCCGGAGTTCTTCGCCACCTCGCCACTGGAGCTGGACCTCATGAGTCACCCCGGGGCGAGGCTGTCGGAGGAGGACGTGGCGGCGAGCTTCGTCGGGATGTCGGCATCTCAGGTCAGAGCGGCGGCACGGGCCGCGGCGCTGAAGGTAACCTCGCCAGCCCCTTGTTTCCTCCAGTGGGTGAATACTAACTTTTCCTTTTTCAGTGTCTGTTTGTTGCCGAGAAGCTGGTGCTTCTAGAGGCGCGCGCGGGTGACACCGACAGTCCCTTGGTCGAGGAGCAGGCTCGCACCACCGACGCCCTGCACGCCCTAAGCTCTGCAGAGGAGAGGTCGGCCGCGCTCGCCGTGCGTCTGGACGAGACTACCTCCGAGGTGGAACTCCTGAAGTCTAAGCTGAAGGAGATGGTGGGGCGCGCTGTTTGCGCGGAGGGTGATCTCGCCACAGAGCGCGAAGGGGCCGAGGTGTTAAGGAAGCGCGCCTCTGAGACGGAGCAGTCGCTCGCGTCTAAGCGTGGGAAGGCCGAGGCAGCGGCGAGGTTGCTTGCCTTGGAAGAGAAGAAGTCCGCCTCAGCCGAGCGGGAGGTCGAGCAACTCCGCGCCGACCTCGCCTTGGTGCACGAGAGGCTCGGTTTCCATGCCGACCGACATTCTCGGACGCACCGACTTGTCACAGGGTTGTGTCATGCGGCGCACGTGACGAGCGAAGTGGTCGGCCTCGACGTCGCTCCCTTTAGCTGCGATGACGCGGAGGCCTATACTGCGGAGGGCATAAAATGGGCGACTCGGGTCTGCCACGACTCTCATCTGGCGGCCCTGCAGTTTGCCCAAGACAACGCCCGGGCCGCCGCAGAGCTTCTCCTCGGCTGCTCCCTCTTGACGTCCCGCTCCGAGTCTTCGGTCTTCTCGGCTCCAGGGTACGTCGCCCCGAAGACAGCCGACGTGGTTGGGGTCCGTCACAAGTTCAAGGGCGAGGCGGACGCCTTCATGTCTTCGGTCTGGTCTTCTCGCAAGAAAGGGCAGAAGTACGTGGAGGCGATCCAGAAGTCCCGGAAGCGGCCGAGCGTGGGGGCGAGCTCGAAAGGCACTGAAGGCACTTCGGGTGGCAAGTCGGCCACATCGTCTTCGCCGGCAAAGGTTTAAAGTTCACCTTTGGGGCCGGTTAAAAGCTTTTCCTTTTTTGTCGCTGCGTCGACGTGCCTGCCGCCTGTGGCGTTTTTGTGAACTCACCGCGTGGCGTAGAAATCTTTTGGTTTAAGTCATGAGTTGGCCACGTTTATGAGTTGGCCTGAAATCTTTTGGTTTAAGTCATGAGTTGGCCTCGTACACCCTTGTGTACAGGACCGGATCCGTCGTGCCTGCGTACTTCGGGAGGTCGGCGGGATGAAACTTCGGCGGGAACGGGACCGCCATGAGCCCTGGGCTCAGCGGGCTCGCCAAGCTCGTGAGGTCGACCACCTCGCCGCGCCCCGCCCGATCTTGCTCCTCGTGCGCCTTGCCTGGGCGCTGGGTACTCGCGCCCGGGCCCGCACTGCCGCCATGGGTTGCGTCCTGGGCGACTGGCTGGTTCAGCAGCACAGTCGTCCTGAGGCGAGCTGCCTCGCGGTCCGCCTCGCCCATGAGCGCGGCCGCCCGGGCCCGTGCGGCGTCCAGGTCCTTGAGGAGAGACTCGGCCGCGGAGGATGGGGCGAGGACCTCCGCTCGGGCGGCGGCCCGTTCGGCGGCCAACTGATGACGCAAGTCTTCCGCGGCGGATGCCTCCGGAGGGGGCGGGGGGGTCGCTAGGGCGTGCGTGGCTTCAAGCTGGGCTCTATAAAGATCGGCCATCTGCTGGGACTGCGAGTTCGTCCTTTGGGCTTCCAGCTCCGCCGCCTGGAGGCGTGCCTGCAATGCCACCGAGTTCCTCGCCGCCTCGTCGGCCTGCCGGCGCAAGTCGTCCACCTCGTCCGCCAGGGTCCGTCCGCTCGAGGGCCCCGCCGGGGGTGGCGCTCGCGCCTCGGAGGGCGGGACGGCCGCCCGCGACCCGCCGTCTGCTACGGCGCCGGAGGTGAGCTCGCCCGGATAGTCGGGACCTTCCGGGGCGGCTCTTGCTGTTTCCACGTTCGTCTCGCCCTCGGCCGCAGGGGGAGGGAGCTGGACCCCGCGCCTGCTGCTCGCCGCCGCCTTCCGCCTTGTTGTGGTCGCGCCCTTCTTCGGTCGAGGTGGCATGATGGAGACCCGCTTCAGGAAGTACTTCGCCCCTCCGTCCCCATGGTCGGTGCCAACTGTTGACGAGGCGGTCCTCGGATAGTAAGTGTAGGCACCCCGGGTCGGAGACCGAGGTGCCGGGGGGAGACTTGGGGAACGAAGCCAAGCGTCCGCGGGACTTTATCCAGCTACCGCCGAAGACAAAGGTGTTGGAGAATGTGTGGTAGAAGCGTGTATTGATCTCTGTTCATACGGGGTGCCAACTTGCCCTTATATAGGCGAAACCGGCTTAGAAGTGCAAATATATTATTACCCTTAAAAAGGCCACAATCTCTTCCCAGCCTGTGTCACCGTACATTTGGCCGAACTCGTACTCTCCACCTTGCCGCTACCTACTACATGCGCCGGCATATTCCTAGATTCCCTTCGCCGGTACGGCTCGCCTCCGCCCTTGTCGTCCTCAGTGCCAACGACGTCGTCCCCGCCCGGCGGACTCGCCTCGCCTTCCTCCTCGCCCCGGCCGAGTCGCCCTCTCACCTCGTCCATGGGGGCCGACTTGCTTCTTGCTTCAGTGGTTAAGTCGTCCGACCGAGACGGCTTCCCGTTGGCCCGAGCCCACCTAAGACCCCTGTATAACACCTTACGTTAATCACGACATGAACAGAGGATAGGGGGTACCTCGTCATGGTACCTCGACCGGACTCCCCCAACACCCGTGATGTTCCACACCCAACGGCCTTGAAATGTAGCATGCAAAGTCCTTGATTTTGCCAAGTGCATCGCTGCTACCTCAAAAAACCATCGGTAGAAGCTCAACAATCATTAGCCATGGACCCAAAGGTCTAGCCAAAACTTCGTCTGACTCGCATTGCCAATGGTCACCACGGTCGAAGCATGGAGCATTGCCTCGATGTGCTGATCGCCCATGGTTTGGTTGGTTATCGTGTGCAGCAACTACGGCCAACAAAGGTGCAAGGACTAGCTCATAATCCTTAGGTCTTTCATCCCCAGACCACAAAACTCCACTGGCCAGCAGAAATTGCTGAAAGTGCATCTTAGCTCCCTAAGTGAATTTTGATGATTAAAGACAAAATGATCACGGGACTAATGTTTGCATCAAGTGTTGATCAAATATTTAGTCCCACATGACATTTACAACCAGCATTGGCGACCCCTAAAAAGTTAAAAAGAAGGATGGCTTGGGTTTTGAGAACATTAAGGATCTTTTTCTTGCTCTATTGGTGGTTCAAGGAATCATATTGAGTATAGGATAGCCATACTAATAAGGGGGTTTGTGTTGGGAAGCTGGTGAGGAAGCCTTGCTAATGCTTAGTTTTCTCAAAAAAAAGCCTTCAAAAACATGTGTTTTCAGCAAATCTCAGAACCCTCTGAGTTGGTTGTCACAGCATCCGAGTTTTAGTTTTGTGTGTAGTCAGGGGACTCGAAATCTCTGAGTTGCCCTTTCCATTCTTTTTGAGAAATCTCAGAAGTTTCGAGATATTGTTGGAATGCCCAATATCGCTTTCTGGAAGGACCACAACTAAGGCCTATTAAATCTCAGAAGTTCTGGAAATGAGTTGAAACCCCCTAATAGACTTTATTGGAGGTCCAGAGCCAAGCAATGGAATCGGGGTGATCAGGGGTTAAGTGGATTTGATTGACCAGTGGCCAGAGGTCGAGATACTCCATGAGCTGAGCGGGGTTGTTTTGCCGGGCTATTGATCAGATCCAGTTTCTGTTCTCGAGTGCCTTGTGGACCACCATGTTTCTTTCAGGTTGCAATTTTGAAGAGTTCTGGCATTCAATGTCGAAGGGGCCCCTTTGCTGCTCCAGTTGCCATTCCAAAAAGAAGCTTTGCTCCCATCCCATAGGGTGATTATTGTGAAGGCACGAAAGAGCGCCATGTCCACAGCTTCACAAGCGAGCTGCGAGCTAGCCCAGGGTCTAGTTGAGTCGGTCCATTGGAACCATGGCCATCTATGTCTGAGCGCATGACAAAATCTGTACAAGTCCATGAAGCTGAGGCCTCCCGTGACTTCGAGCGGCAAACGGTCTTCCAATTTACAAGGGAGTGTCCTCCTCCAGCCTGTTCGCTGTCATCCCCCTTCTAGATGAAGCCACAAGAGATTCTGTCAAGCTGATCTCAAACCCATTTTGGTAACACCAGGGCGAACATGTGGTAGGTGGCCGTGGCAGTAAGCACGGATTTGGCCAGGACGACCCTCCCTGCCCCCCTGGAGAGGTTCCTGCCCTTCCATCCCGGCAAGCTGGAATTGACCTTGTCAATGAGTGACTGAAAGTCCACCTTTCTAAGCCTTCAGAAATGGAGTGGGAGGCCCAAGTATTTGCCAGGGAAGTCCACAATCCAAGCTGGGAAGGCAGAGAGGGCTTCTGGAGATCAATGTGGCCACAATGGATTGGGAGCACCTCGGTCTTCATCATGTTGGTGATCAGCTCGTTGGCATCCCCAAAGCAAAAAGTGAGATTCTACATCTAGCAAAATGAGCCTTTATGGGCTTGAGGATCCCGACGTCGGAGGTGATCTTGATGATTTTTTGGAGTAGGTAAATGTCGAGGATAAACGACATCAAGATATGGGATCGCCCTGCCACAATCCTCTTTGTGGATGAATGGAGTGCCCGGGTCCTTTGGGGAAGAAGAGGCCAAGGATAAGCAAACACAGTCCCTCTAGCGCTGCCCAAACCCTAGATGTTAGAGCACCTCTAGGAGATAGGCCCAGTTGACAAAGTCGAAGGAACATGCTGGGGATGTTGTTCTGTGGAGTTCTCTGATAAGGTTTTAAACATACATGAAGTTGTCATGGATGCACTGCTTCTACACAAAGGCCGGAAGGGGAAGCACAAGGGCTAGTCTATTGGCCATCAGCTTGGAGAAAATCTTTGACTTGTTGTGGATCAAGCTGACTGGTCTATAGTCTCCTACGCCTAGCGCGTCAGCTTGCTTGAGTAGGAGGATAATATTTGTGGAGTTGATTAGACCTGCACAATCTCCCCTTAAGTCGGGTAGGCGTAGGATGTCCGCCACTACATCTACTTTAATGATGTCCCAACAAGATTTGAAGAAAGCGCCAATGTACCTACCTAGGCCCGACACCTTAATAGAGGGAATGGAGAACATAGCGTCCTTTATCTCCTGATCATTGGGGGGCATGTAGATGTTCGAGGTCATTTGGGTGGTACCCGAGGCTTTCCCAGTTGAGACAACACAGCTGGGGAGACCTAGTCCCTAGGTGTCCTTAGAAGTGGGATAGGATAAGTTGCTCTTTATACTGCCTGGTAATCACAATACCCGAGCTCGACTGCAGAGACTAGATGAAGTTTTTCCGCCTATGACCGTTCACCCTGATTTGAAAGAGCTTTGTGTTCGCGTCACACCGCCTTGATCCATGTGAGCCTAGAACGCTGCCTTATCTTTACCTTTTGGAACAACAGCAATCCCAAATAAGAGGCTTTAAGTTATCTCCTCAAGTCCCTTTCAGCCTCAGATAGGGGTTTGTTTTCTTCGGCTAGGTCAAATTGCCAAATCACCTCCTTTGCTATTGAAATCTGGTTCTTCAAAACCCCAACCATCTCTCTTTGCCACTTCTTGAGGGCTTTTGCAGTTCGTCTGAGCTTGATATGGATCCTTCTGATAGCGTTATCTGCCTGTATGTGCTTGTTCTAGGTTAGCAACACCGTTTCTCTGAAGCCCGGGAGCCTAAGCCAAAATTCCTTGAATTTGAAGGAGGTCGTTCTCTCTTCGGTCGAGATGCCCTGAATGAGGAAAGGGGTGTGATCCGAATAGGCGGTCGTGATGGCTACAAGTGAGTCTGCGGGAAGAGTTCATTCCAGTCATCGGAGAAGAAAACATGGTTGATCTTGGTGAGCACCACATTCGCTTGCTAGTTTGACCAGGTGAACCGCCGACCACGTACATAGTCGCATCTTGAGCTGAAGGAATTTTAGAGCAGTGCGAAACTTCCATAGAAGATGTTGGTTGATGTTTTGATTACTCTTGTCTGCCACTTTAGTGATAAGTTGAAATCTCCCAAGATTAGCCACTCCTTTCGGACAAAAGGTTGAAGGAGTTTTAATTCGTGAATAAAGGCTAGCTTCTCTTGCTCCCCATGGGGGCCATAGACACGGGTTATGGTCTAGGATGTGCTCTCATTTTGCATGGTAACGGACACAGAAATGGAACCCGTAGCCACTTAGATGTCAGACAGAGCAAAAAAGGCATCAGAGGCCGCGAGGATCATGCCGCCCCTGGTTCCTGTGCCTGGGAGGACTATGTAGTTTGCCACAAAATTTTCTCCCAAAATGTCCCGGATGAGGGCATTATCAACATTCTCCAGCTTTGTTTCCTAGATGCAAACTATCGAGACTTTTGCGTCCCGGACCATGTTGTGGACCGTGAGGTGGAGTGCCCTAGAATTGAGGCCGCGAACGTTCTAGCATATCACGTTAACGTTTTGTTGGGCCATGACTGGGGATCAAAACGAGCACCGGGAGTGCTGTGATGACAGGCGCGTGAAAACGGGCGCGTCAAAACACAAGGGGGCATCAAGGACATGGGTTGAGACTTGAGGCTCGCCAGGGTCGGGGGGCACGATGCCGACAGAGGGCGAGCAGGACACGAGGCGGAGGGTGGAAGGAATAACATACATGAAAATCAACGAGAACAAACCACAAACACGAACAACATCTAACACTTTGGGACACGCCCCCTAGCTTGAGACTGACATACAGACAACCAAAGACCACGAACGACAAACCTCTTACTGAAACAACGGCCAACACTTGAGGACACTCCCCCTGGCTTGAGACTGACACACGGACAACAAAATGCCATGGACAACAGCCAACACTCGGGGGCGCTCCCCCTAGCTTGAGACTGATGGTCAACCACAGGCCTGGGAGTATATGCAACTTACTAGTGAAAAGTACAGCATCTTACTAAATGATGTAGAAGTATATGCAACTTCCGAAACTCAGCTACGCCTGCGAGTACGTAACCACAAGTAACCCAGATCTAATGCCCGAGAAGCCATCTGCCAAGATCAGATATCCATTTTCATGCAATCACGATTATACTGTACTGCGCACTAGATCGGTTTCTGTCTTGTTGGGGAGTTGTGCGGTGACAGAAGTGTATTCTCTTTCTTCCAGTTACAGAAAGATTGAATGAATGCAGTGGTCCTTAAGATACCGAATGAGAGTCGGTGCTCTAGTAAATCAGTTTATGAGCCCAACTCTGACACACAAAACCACCAAGGAAACTATAGGGCTACAGAAGTAGTCACTGTTCTGGAGAAGACATGGATCAGATCTCTGGCCACATAACCACCAATAACATCTGAATTCCACTGTTTGGCTTAAATGATTTTCTGGAGAGTTGCTACCATAAATGAACAGGCAACAGGCCCAGCTCAACCACATTGATTAATTCATGATTTCTGTCCTCTCATGTTGTCTGCCTGCTGCTTAGCTCATTGATATCGCCATCATCTTAACATAAGCATTTGTAGAGGATGTTAAGATGCTGCCATCAGCTCCGGTGAACAGTCCATTTCACTGGCCACTGGGTAATCAACTCTTAACAGAATTGCTTCTTCAATGACGGACAACCTAGCCCAGAGGAGGATGGAACAGCCAGCCAACATGTGCTCAATTTGAAAATGGAACACAAGTCCTTGCTGTGATCACACTTAAACATTCTTACAAGTTGCGTTGCAAATAGATACATGTATTAAGTGCACCATTTAGGCTCATACTGCGCTGTTGCATTCGAATATTCTTACAAGGGTTTATATTGAGAATTATCTGCAAGACAACAAAATAAGAGATCATTCTATCGTCAGTGTGTTTCACTTGGCATCAAACAAAGATCATTGTTGAACATATATGATCAGAGGGAGATCAGATATGAAACAGCTGCAGTTTAATGAGCTTCATTGCATAGTCCCTGCTTTCATATTGCAATTAAACACTTGGAACCAGCAAGCGAGAAATAATAGTATTCTTACAGAAAATTGACCGGCAACAGATACATGTTAAACAGTTCTTGTACTGTGGCCTTCCAGCACCAACTTCACTCATGCAGTCATGATATACTTACCGCAGAGGCCCAGACCTTCTTTCAAGAAAAAAAGGAAAAACAGAGAGGCCCAGACCATGTGGTCTTCTCCCTTCTCACTTAGGATTTGAACTGTAATACAGCTGGTTTTCTATGTGCATGCTTTTCTGAAGGGTTGTGCCCTGTGTATTTGGACATGGAGGCAAGTTGAGAAAAAGCAAATTTTGCCATACCGCAGTTGTCTGAGCTAGAAGGTTCGCAGAGTCACCTACACATTTCAAGCTATTTTAATTGAAGGATAGACGAGGTTGTGAATTTGTGATCAACCCTCATACAAATTAAGAATGGTAGGCACTATGCTGAGAACCCTAACTGGTACAGTAACAGCTGGTATTATGAACAGAACAACAAATATCAGTAAATAATTCATAATAGTTCCCTGGCAAGACTTATTTTTCATCGTAATCAGAACTTATTAGCTCTCAGGAAGTCCCTGTCCAACAACAGAAACCTTAAAAGGACGCAAGGACACTGTATTCTGACATTTTTTCACGACAACACATGAAATACATCACGGCTGAAAAGGATGGATTAATACAACACAAACAAGTACATACGGTTGGTTGACGTAGATCTAATGCTTGAAATTTCCTCTATTATTTTAGTTCTTGACTAGCTGCAGCATATGTGTTTTGGTAATTGATGTGATGGCCATAAATGCTGTACCTTTCTTTCTGAACACTATTTCAAAGGTACGTAATTTGGATGTCCAATTGCAATTCTTTTGGTACACTGCACTGTCAAGTTCACATGAAGAATTTCAACCAATACAAGACATCTGTACGTATGAAACTGACAATGCCTAGGTAATGTAGCGTACGCTGATATGCTAACTTCAAACCTGCTAACCAACTGAGCGAAACCATTCGATATTACTGCCATTATATGATAACGACAGACACATTGTAGTACAATATCATATTTTTGAACTTCTTTTCGAACTAAAAGTAGTACAGTACTACTATCAAAGTCATCTGTTCTTTTGGAGTGGAGAAGCTAGGCCATATGGTTGGATTATTCAATATCAGATTAGTTTCTAACTCGCTTTCACTTAACACGTCTTATCTCCATTAGTGAAAATGCTGTTATGAGATGTGGCCTTTTCCTCTCAGTCCCATTCTCTCGCACCATGGGTTGAAATGAGATCAGTGGATCTCCCTAGCTTCGACCTAACACGTCTTATCTCCATTAGTGAAAATGCTGTTATGAGATGTGGCCTTTTCCTCTCAGTCCCATTCTCTCGCACCCATGGGTTTGAAATGAGATCAGTGGATCTCCCTAGCTTCGACCGCACATGCATGTTTGATGTTTATCAACCTAAGCACTGGGTTCCTATTGGCTATCGCCCCCAGACACAGGTACCAGATGGTTGATCAGCCTAAGCAATGTCTTTTTCTACACCCATCTCTGCCCTTCTCTTTCTAGAAAGTAACACCTCTAACCTTCAACCCCTGCAACAAGGTGAGGATGGCAAGGGTAGAGCTGTACATAAACTTGAGCAATGATCCGCCATAAAACCTGTTGAACCAAAACCTAAATTGATCCCTTTAACTGTGGCATAACAATCGTAATGTGTAGCTGTTAGAGATCGGGATTAGGGGTGTTTATCCAGTTATGTACTAAGAGTAGTTCAAGAACAACAAACGAACACAAAAAAGGATTAATATGTTATTGTTTTGTTGTGGCATAAGAACCGCAGAAAAGCACGAAATGCCTTGGCACAAGAACACAGAAGAGCTAGGAAAGTAGGAAACAATTGTATTATGAAAGGTCCAAGGAGTTCAATTGTATTAGAGAAGGTCAAGGGCCTACTCATCCACTATATAAGTATGACAATTGTCTTCTATTGAATTAAGCAAGAAATAAACTCATCTCTTCCAATTGCTAATCTCTACCCCTCTTAGTTTTATCTACCCCGTTACATCCCAGCCAAATCTAATAACAGCTCGTGCTCGCACAATTCTTCTATTTTTGTTAACATGGCATCAGGCGGAACTATCATGCTATTCACATAAATAAACATGCTAAAGAGCCAGACTCTCAAGGTCGAAGACAGGCAATACACGCATGCCTCTACTCACATAACCATAAGCTAGGACCAATAGGGCAACTCCCATGGGTCTAAACATGTCAACTGGCTTGTGTGATTGTTCGTCTTTTTACATTTTCTTGCCTCTCATGGCCGATCAACAAAAGACTATTTTTTTTTCTTGAGCACGCACCAATGTGCTTGCATTTGTATTAGAAGAACAAGCCAGATAGCTAAAATACATAACACGACCCAAGTAGGAAAAAGTCACCAAAACACCCAGAAAAGAGGAAGAAGGACTATACAAAGCCAGGCCAGAGCCTGGAGGCTAAGGGGGTGTTTGGTTGGGCTTTTCAGCAGCTTTTCACTCGAAAAAGCTGTAGCCCAACCAAACGGCCAGCTTTTCAGCAGCTTTTGTCAACGGTAACTGTGGGCTTTGCAGTGCAAATTCAGTTGTTTGGAAAAGCTGCCTTCTACCAGCTTTTTGGAATGTGCTGAAGCTTCAATGCTCAATTTTCAAAATGTTGTAGATGGTTTGGATCAACCAAAAAGCCATATGTTCACTTTCCTACAACCACAACAGCTTTTTTAGACGGCCAGCCAACAGCAGCTTTGTCAACAACCACAGCCCAACCAAACAGGCAACATCAGGGGGCCGTGAGTGCTGAGACAGGCACCGAAGGGCTTTGGCACCGGCCTGCATCCATAAACAAAGGACTATTTTTGTTCGAGAAAAAACAAAAGACTATTTTTGCTTGAACCATGAACTGGATGCGAAGAATTGATCTAACCCGTGTCACTCCTTTTTCGAAGATATACCGTTAAGAATTATACTTTTACCTATTTAAAAAGAATCTTGGTTTGTTCCTAGGAAACCCTTCATCAGTAGAAGAGTACGAGGGGCCAAACTTTCTCGCATACATCTTCAATGTTTCTTCTCTAGGTATGCTGGCTAACTAGAACCACTGCACTAAATTATATAAATAACAAAAGTTTGTCCTCCTGCTCCGATGCATATAGCAATTTATGCTTCCGAGCGGTACACAATATCTGCAACCAGTATTGTAACATTGCTGAATGTAGGAGAACCAAAGTGGAGAACAGCAATATGGCCCCCGGGCTCACATGCTCCCGCCTTGAAAAAAAAATCGTTTGTTTGCAAGTTCCAAAAAAAATCGCATGCAAATGTTTTTGAGTACTTTCTGCTTGCATTTTTGTGGTTGTACAAAAACAACAAACTTGAAAGGCTAAAGTAGCAACATTTTTGCCTCCAAATTTGCTTTTCTATTTGTTTTGCACCGACCACAAAAATGCAAAGTTTCTCACAAAAACTGTACATGCACAAAGTACTCAAACATTAGCATGTGTGGTTTTTTCGAAGTAATTTGAAATGTGGAAATTAGTGTTTTAATTGAAGAGCATTATCGAAAGAAAGTGCAGATACAAGGGGCTCTGGTAATGCACATCATTTTAAATACGAAGCAAGTAGAGGGGGAAAACAAACGCACTGGTTAAACTGACTATAGGCACGAAAACTGAAAGCGATCAAATTTAAAGATAGAAATGAGATGGAGATATGCCTGGCATGCTTGTAAATCAAGGGTGATGGCTATATATTCACAGCAGTTTAGTTGTGGTTGGTTGGCTGATGAGTCCATAAATCTGAGTTGTACGAGCACAGTGCTGCCTCTGCATTGAATGACAATTAATTGTGTGGGTGAGCGCTCTTGAATGTATGTACACAGTGGTACTCCCAATCCCCCAGTGCTGCTACTGTCTACATAAACGACTGAAATGCGTTGGGCAAGGTTGTGAGGTGGAAATCAGAGAAGGAAAGACAGAAGGCAAGTACGCAGAGTCAGGGTTGTCTGGGTGGAAGGGAAAAAGAGCCAAGGCGAGCCAGGGGAAAGGGTGGCTTAAGCTTGGAATCCCTTCTAGGTGCCCCTTGGGTTGCAATGGCTTTGATCAGCAGAGGGGTGTTCTTCAATATCCTGGTGTTCCTCTGCTTCACCAGCTTATCTCAAGGTACATTCCATTTATTTCAGTTTATATATGCTTCTGAAAACTTCAATGTGAATCATCTCCCTTCGAAAAAAACTCCATTTTCAAAAGGATCTTGTTTGGTCAAACGTTGGAGTTTGATTCCTCAATTTTTTCTCTCTTTTTTTCTGCCAATCAGCTTCTTCTACCCACCATGGCTTTTATCTAGAGATTTTAACTTCGCTCAGAAGTATGGGCTTTTATATATACATTTTGGCTTCAATCAGATTGATAACAAAAGCCACTTGTCATCTACTTCTAGTTACAATTCTTTCTGATTTTACATTTTTACTATTGTTTCCTTATTCCTGAAGTGGCACTCCGTTTATTATATGCATCTTAGGTATACAATGATGCAGTGTTCGAGAAAAAAGGTATGCAATGATGCAATAAGAAAGCGTCACCTAAGTAAAATGTTGGAATGTTGGGAAAAGGAAAGGGTGGAAAAGGTGTACCTTTTTTCTCAACTTTTACTATGATAACCCGAAGAAACCTGATCAGTAAGATGAAGCGTTAAGCAAAACAGATCGAGATATCCTTATAATCAAGACAGAAGAACAGAACTGATTGAAATCTTAACCTGAAACCAAATAGCTTCTGGTAATAACATGGAACACTTGAACTTGCAGGAAGAAACCATTCAGCCACACCGGACCTCCCTCCCCTCCTGAAGGCAAGCAGTTTCTCCAGGATGCAGCCTGAGGCGTATGACTACATCATTGTTGGCGGCGGCACAGCCGGATGCCCATTGGCTGCGACGCTGTCCCAGAAGTACAAGGTGCTCTTGCTGGAGAGAGGTGGGTCTCCGTATGGCAACCGCAACATCTCATATCTTGAGAACTTCCACATTTGCTTGGCGGATGTGTCGCCGAATTCACCATCTCAGGGATTCATCTCCACTGATGGTGTCATCAATTCCCGAGCAAGGGTTCTAGGTGGTGGAACATGCATCAATGCCGGCTTCTACAGCCGAGCCAACCAAAGGTACACAATGTGTCATGTATTTTTACATTCCATACTAGGCCTATCTATCTGAACTAAATAAGGAGTTAGTTTCATAGCATGAATAGGAACCTCAGCTGACAACCAAATATGTAGGGATAATAATTCAGAACTACTCACGAGAAGCTTAGCCACCTTGTAGGTGTGTTTGTATGTCACATTCACAAACCAGTGTCTATAACTTCTGTCTTAAGCAAGATTACATTAGTCTCAACACTAAAAAGTCAACAAAATGGCCAATGGAAGAAACCAAGTTAGGCCGGCAAACTTTTTCGGGTACCTTTGCTGGCTAGTGATTACTGAACCAACTAACACAACCTTAGCTGCTATTTCAGTTTCCACTTGTACCCATTTAAGTACAAAATACTACCTTACAAGGTAGTCATGATTGCCAGGCCAAGAGGTTAACACAAATGCCAAGTTTTTACCACTACAAACCTTTTTTAGAACACCTGGTCCCTAAAGACCTTATGCATTGGTTGGAGATTTGTCAAAGCTTTTAGAGTATCATAGTGCTAAACTTGATTATGCAGTTGTAGGGCAGACGTCAGACGTAGTAATGGTACCTCAATGACATTGATATCCATGCCAGTAATGCATTACAATAGTTCAGCTTGGTAGTACAAAGGAGCAATTAGATTGGGGAGGAGCCCATAAGGCTGTCTTACTTTCTTATTAGAGTTATATAGCTGTACATCGCATAGTATGAAATCGGAAAATACTGCAAACGAGCATGGAAGCAAAATTACAAAGGGCACTTATTCAATTTATTTTTGATGTGGTAACATAGAACGAGGAACAACCAAACAGCCAAATTCCAGTAAGGTTAATGGTATGTCAAAATTTGGGTTAAGATATCTTAACCGAGTTCATTAATCATGACATTATCTGAGTTTCTGAAAAATTGCAGCACCAAACTAGAAAATTGTATGCCAGTTATTGCTGAAATCTTAAGAGTACAAGAGGAAAATGCTCAGATAAGCATATGGCACCTAAAAGATAGCATAAAATCTGCTTCCGTACAAGGTGGGCAGCTGCTCCTGTTGGACTGAACCTGTCATGTTAATATTACTATTAGTAATGCTACTATTATAAGTTTGTAACCAATTATCATGTGCTTGTCCCTGCAGATTTGTGCAGGACGCAGGCTGGGATGAAGAGTTGGTGAATCAGTCCTACCCTTGGGTTGAGGAGAGGATTGTTCATTGGCCCAACATTGCACCTTGGCAAGCTGCCCTGCGGGATGGGCTGCTTGAAGCAGGGGTCTCGCCTTACAATGGATATACCTATGACCATCTCTTTGGAACCAAAGTTGGGGGAACCATCTTTGATGAGACTGGGTACCGGCACACTGCTGCTGACCTCCTAGCTGCTGGAAACCCTAACAACCTCAGAGTGCTGCTTCATGCTAGTGTGAACAAAATAATTTTCAAGAGACAAGGTAAACAATATACGAAGTAAGGCCTAGCTCTTCGAACCACGGAAAAATCCATGGTAGAAAAGAACTGAGCACCCGGTGAGAAATCTGGTAACCCAAAATGAAAGAGAATTTCTGGAAATTGTTTCCCAAAAATTTTAGTTCAAATTTGAATTCTTTATAGAAAAAGGAACAAAATAAAGTGGTGTTTTGAAGATTCAAACCCACGACATCCCCTTAGAAGGCATGCTGTGTATGTGCCTTTATATTATGACTATTTTGCTCTTACATTCAAATATTCAAATTCTGAATCTTTTTGGCCGGTTTCGATTAATCTCCGCACCCAGTGACAAGTCCAGTTACCAGCACCAGACAAAAAAAAATTCCCCTGCACATAATCTTTATCCACTTCAACAACAACAGAAGCTGTAGGGAGCTAATGAATAGAGTTATAGAGCTACTTCAAACAAAAAGAGTAGCCACTGTACAAGGGTGAGGTTTTTGTGCACACGGTGCTATTTGCGTCCATTAACTTGGGCAATTTTTAAAATCACGTACAAGTTACGAAAAAATCTGAAAACATTCATACCGTTATATGATGGAATGAAGTATACATAGGTAAATTTTCATAAAATAATATCCCATTTGTGACCTGTGTAAAAAAAAAGAAAACACATTGGACAGCCATGAACAATACACATGGAGCATATGCACAGATTTGTGCACAGGTCACAAATGGACATATTATTTTACGAAAATTTATCTGTATATATTTCATTCCATCATATACCGGTATGAATTGTTTTAGATTTTTTCAAAACTTATACGTAATTTTAAAAATCGTCAAAATTAATGGGTGCAAATAGCACCGTGCTCACCCTGGACTTTCCCCGATGTACAACCATTTCTTATAGTAATCTCATCTCTTGGACAGGGCATCGGAAGCCAAGGGCTATCAGAGTTCAATTCAAGGATGAGAATGGTGGGGACCACCAAGCATTTCTCTGCCGAAAGAGAGGCAGTGAGATTCTTGTGTCTGCCGGCGCAATTGGAAGCCCACAGCTGTTGTTGATCAGCGGAATTGGACCAAGGAATGAACTTAAGAAGCATAACATTTCTGTAGTCCTTCGCAATGAACATGTGGGTAAAGGGATGTCAGACAACCCATTGAACTCCATATTTATACCCACCAAGAATCCCCCAAAGCAATCTCTGATTGAGACTGTTGGGATAACTGATGCTGGTGTGTTCATTGAAGCTAGCAGTGGTTTCAGCCAGTCAGAGGACAGCATCCACTACCACCATGGGATCATGTCTGCTGAGGTTTGGCATCAATTTTTTTGTTTACTTGAAATAAAATTCTCTTACTTACTTCTTTACAAGCATCATGGTGCATCACACTAGAGCTTTTGTGCAAACACAACATCTTGCGCAAGCAATCTTAAATAAACATGCACCCTAAATTGGCTGCGTGGGAGCCAATTTCCCGAGTTTTCAAAAGCTTTTTCCCTTAAGCTTAAGTTTGCAGGTGCCCAAGAGAAGAATATATATGAATCATAATATATGTAGGTAGCAATCAAATTATGCAGCAGCTAGACTAATTTACAACTACAAACTTTCCTATTTGTAGCACATAATAAAATTTCAGAAATTCCGTATTATCAATGTTATAAAACAAAGTTTTCTTTTGGAATTATTTGTAGACAGTAAGATTTTAAAAATCATAATGGAACTTCTTTGAAAAATAAATGAAAAATTTAGCATATATCCACTTCCCTTTTACGACGCATGAAACTTTTGTCACTTGAATGCAGATTGGGCAGCTATCGACGATTCCTCCAATGCAAAGAAGTTTAGAAGCAGTCCATAAGTACGTACATAACAAAAATAGCCTGCCCAAAGAAGTATTCCATGGGGGGTTTATTCTCTCGAAGATTGATGGCCCATTGTCTACTGGCAATCTAGTTCTTGTGGACACTGATGCCAACAGCAATCCCATCGTCACCTTCAACTATTTCCAGCATCCACAGGATCTCAGCCGATGTGTTTACGGGATCAAGACCATCGAACGAATAATGCATACAAACACTTTCTCTAACTTTACTGCCAAAGGTGCTGGATATCCAATGGAAAAGCTGCTCAATATGAGCGTAACAGCCAACATAAATTTGATACCCAAGCACACAAATGACAGCACATCATTGGAGCAGTTTTGCAGGGACACAGTGGTCACCATCTGGCATTATCATGGTGGATGCCATGTGGGCAAGGTGGTTGACCATCAGTACCGAGTGATTGGCACCTCAGGCCTCCGGGTGATTGACGGGTCAACCTTATTCAGCTCGCCAGGAACCAACCCGCAAGCCACAATCATGATGATGGGCAGGTACAGAACAAAAACAAAATACAGTTTGATTTTTCAATAAACAAACTTCAACTCCAGGGGTTGATTTTCCTTTGTATTTGACATGCAGATACATGGGAGTGAAGATTCTAAGGGAAAGATTAGGACGAGCGGCTGGAGTATAATTGATTCTTGGATTAGACCTCATCCAGTTGATTATGTAAGAATGTGACTCAGGAGAGAAGTACATAGTAATTTTTGAAGAGATTTATCAATGATCACCACAGAAAGAAAAGTTAGGAGTTTCATTTGTGTTCTTACCATTCATGTGGAAATATATGGCCTACTATGATGTTGTGTTGGAAATTAAAGAGTTCTTTTTTTGCCGCGCAATGCCCAACATGGGCTGCTCCATACATCTTACAGCCTAAGGAAACAACCGATCAATCTTGATCAGATTACAACAGATTATAGCATCTTAACTTCCTAACAAATACAACTTCCTAATTACATAAAGTGACAGCTTACACCTTTATATTCTCCCTCAATCTCAAATGGTAGGCACAAGGTTGAGATTGCATCGTAATCGATCAAGCATCCGTCGCATGACCGGTTTAGTGAAAGCATCCACTACTTGATCACTTGAAGAAACAAACCGAACCTCTGGTGCTCCAAGTGCAACCTTCTCTTGGATAAAGCGAAAATCAATCTCGATATGCTTGGTCTGTGAAGACTGGATTGGTTGTGAGATAAGTTGCACCAAGGTAATCACACCATAGCACCGGTGCTTGTGGTTGTGGCACTTGTAGTTCTCTAAGAAGAGTCTGCTCCCAAGTAAAGAATTCTCCATGTGAGCACGATAAAGAAGATTAGTAGCATACTTATAATGGGTTAGAGTCATTCCCCTGAATTGTGAGCAGCCTCAACACCCAAAACATAATTCAGCCGGCCAAGGTCCTTGATGAGAAAAGTACGAGAGAGATGGCGCAATAGGCAATCCACAGCACAAGAGCAAGAGCCAGCAATAACAATGTCATCAACATAGACAATCATATAAATGGTGAGACTTTCGTCATGAAAGATAAGGAGGGACTCGTTGGTCTTGGAGGACCGAAAACCAAGTTGATGAAGCTTATCATTAAGACAAGAATACCATTCTCGAGGAGACTGCTTAAGCCCATATAGCACCTTTTGGAGCTTGCAAACAAAGACCCTGCCTGTCCTCAAAATTAGGAGGTTGCTACATATAAACATCTTTATCAAGAAACCCATGTAGGTAAACATTACTGACATCCACCTGTCATGCTGAAGGTGCCAACCATCAGATACCGCCAGGGAAAAAACAAGACGTGTAGTATCTGGCTTCACTACAGGACTAAAACAATTAGGATAATCAATACCATAGCACTGAGTGAATCCCCAAGCAACCAGTCATCCCTTATACTTAGCAACGGAACAATCTGGCCTTTGCTTTAGTTTGAACACTCAGTTGCAGCTAACAACATTTACACCCTGCGGTCGAGGGACCAGATTGCATTTCTGGTTGAGGTAGAGAGCATGAAATTCCGCCTCCATGGCCTTGCGCCAGGACAGGTCCCGGCGGCGCAATGGGATGTAGGCTCGATGAGGAACGCCCGACGATACGGTTTATAGTGGATGGTGCCATCGGTGAACTGACAAGGCTTCACCATGTTGTTCTGTAGCCGAGTGCGCATGCAGTAAGAAGGGCCCCAGCACCACCAAGCGGTGGCACCACTGGTGCAACGGGAGCAAGAGCCGATGAATCAGGCACTGAAGCAGGGCGAGAAGCATTGTTGGTCCAGGAAAGGGCCAACCGTCAGGGCCTGCGTACCAAGCAACAGAGTGGTTGCAGGTAAGCCTGGAAACGAGCCGAGCCGAGCTGGCTCGTGGCTCGGCTCGCCCTGGCTAGGGAATACATGAGCCGAGCCGGGCTCGGCTCGGCAGCTGCCACGAGCCTATTCCAGGGCTCGGCTCGGGCTCGCCTGAGGCTCAAGCCAGCTCGGAACGGCTCGCGAGCCGGCTCCAGCCCTGACTACAGAGCACCCCAACCGGCGCGCTCGCGCAGTCCCACACGCACCCGCTCGCAGCGCAGTCTGATTTTGGGGCTTCGGCGAGCGTGCCGCCACTGCCCAGAGCTTCCGCCAGACGCCGCCGTTCCTTTGTCGGACTCCGCCGCCGCCGCGTCCTTTGCTAGACTCTGCCACGCCGCTTCCTCTGCTGGACGACGACAACGATGCCGCCGCCGCGAGAACTCCGCTGGACGATGCCGCTGGAGGCTGACCCCGCTGGATGCCTGCCGCTGCTGGACCCGCCGTTGGAGGCCGACGCCGCTAGTCGCTGGACACCTGCCGCTGGAGGCCGCGCCATTGGACGCCCGCTGGACGCTGCTGGACACCCGCCGCTTCCGCCGTTGAACGTCGTGGCCGCTGGACGCCACCGGATTCACGATCTCGATCTCACAGACACCTCTGTCTTTGTAATGGATAATTGAATAATTGATGCTAATTGCTTTGTATTCCTGCCATGTGATAATTAATTACTAATTGCTTCAAAGTAAGAATCCGAATGATGACATATGATGCCACTCAACTCAACTCTCCGTCCCAGGTACGGTGGCATTAGCGCCTTGCATAGAAAGACGAGTAAACCGACGTTTCTTAACTCGGGTCGCCCCTTCAAATGCAACGGCAGACAGCAACCTTGCATCTGCGCGGGGCTAGGCATGGCACGAGTTTCTCAATTCGTTTTGCCTCCCCGACTACGGCAACCTACCTCGAGGTCCGAGTACACACCGATGCACGCACTGACTTCTACTACAGCGAAGTTTTTTCAGACTGTTCATCCGAGTTCCTGCTGACTCGCACAAACAGTCGAGGGCTGCTACAGCGAAGTTTTTTCAGACTGTTCATCTGAGTTCTTGCTAACTCGCACAAACAGTTGAGGGCTCCTACAGCGAAGTTTTTTCAGACTGTTCATCCGAGTTCCTGCTAACTTGCACAAACAGTCGAGGGCTACTACAGTGAAGTTTTTTTCAGACTGTTCATCTGAGCCCCTGCTAACTTACACAAATAGTCGAGGGCTACTACAGTGAAGTTTTTTCAGACCGTTCATCCGAGTTCCTGCTAACTCGCATAAATAGTCGGGGGCTCGGAGACATATAATCACAAACCAACGAAGGATCTTATGACATCAAAGCATAAGATGAACAGAACAAGCACAAATATTAGATGGCATAACTGAAGAGTTCAATACATCACCAAAAGGAAATACAGCCAAAAAGGAGGACAAGTCTAATCCTCCTGCCCGGATACATCAGCTCCCTCACTATCCCCAGACACAGTGGGGACACCTTCAACCGCCTCAAACCCGGATTCATTAAGGAACTTGTCTACTGACTCACGCCAGTACTCGATCCGCGAATTTTCCGTTCCAGGTTGTGGGGGCTCGCCAAGATCAAACTCCAGAAGGTTCGAAGGAAGCTCTAGCGCCAAGTCCTTGGCTAGTGCCAAAGCATAAGATATGGCCACATTGGCCATACTCTTCGCCCGCACAGAGGCGTCCTCCTTGACGAAGCCCACAAAATCGCCTAGGCGCGCCCGGAACTCAGTCACCGCCCTCGGCAAGTCGTCCGAAGAAAACTTAGTGGAATCAGGACGGCCGGGGAACTTCAGGTCCGCCATAATTCTGTCAAGGAGGGAGCACGCGTCCATAGCCACCCGGGATTGCACCGGCAAACGTTCACGGGAAAGCTCCGCATTCTTCTTCACCCCATCGAGTTCGTCGCGGACTAGCTGGTGAAGATCGATCGCCGACTTAGCTGCCGCAGCAGCCGTTTCAGCGCGGATTGAGACCGAGTCCAGCTGCTCCCTCAACTCAATGTTGGCTACTCGTAGCCCTTCAAGCTCTTCGACCTGCTTGGCCTGAGCTTCGGCCTCTTCAACTCGGCGATTGGCTGTGGACAACTAGAGCGCCAACTTGGCGTTTGACGCCTGCAGCCGTGCGACCTCCTCTTCGCTCGTGCGAAGTCGGCCAAGGAGGGTCTCTTCTCGTGCGGCCGCCGCATGAGTCGCGCGCTGTCACAAGACATGAGGCAAAACAAACACTCAGGAAGAGTGACTACACAAGCCGAATCATAAGAAGCTAAGGAACACTCACCTTCATCTAAGTTAAAGCGTAGTAAATATACGTCCGATATTCGGTATGAGGCAAAGGACGCCTCAACTCGCCATCATCAGATTCTGGGACGGCTTCCGGACCAAGGCTGGGTTCTCTCAAACCAACGGCCGTAGTCGCCAAATCCCAAGGCGCTCCCACTGACGGGCTGATGCTAGAGGACCCAGCGCCAATCTCCAAGCTCCCCGCGACGCCGCCACTTTCCTCCTCCGGAATCACAAAAAGCTCCTGACACTCAGGGAGGGAACTCGACGAGGAAGCAGGAGGAACAGATACAGATCTAGAAAAGGTCCAGGACTTAGAATCCAAACGAAACGTCGAGAAGGAAGAAGAAATTCAAGTCGAAAGAGAAACCTACGTCGAGCCGGGGGGGTTCACCCTTTTCGTCGGTCTCTATGGAGCCGAGGAACTCGAAGGCCGCTTAAGGGCGTAGCGCTGCCAAGTACAACAGGAGCCAAGGTCAAAAAACCTCGAAGAAAATCAACTCGACGCTCACTCCCTTGAATAGCAGAGCGAGAAAACATACCGGGGCGGCCGGGCCTGTCCCGCTCGATGTCCCAACCAACTTCTTGCCCTTAGACGGCGGGGGCCTCTGGGGCCGGACTACCCCTGTGCATGACGACTCCTCGACAAAGACCTCGGCGCCTTCCCAGGGACCGAGTCCCATGAAGGGGCGCTGTGTGCGGGCCAGAAAAAGCTAAGCATCATTACAATCAGCCACCTGAAGACCAGAAGTGTATGATTAGAGGAACATGGAAAGGAAGCACTCACCGAGATGAGCACGGCCCGGGCCGTTTCTTCTCAATAGGCAAGGGAGATAATCTCCAGATGAGCCCGGGACTCCCAAGGAGAAACCCGAGCGCCATCCTCACCCCATTCGGCCTTGAAGAGATCGTCAACTCGACTCCGGACTTCAGCTGAATCAAAGAAGCATAAGAGTCGCTGAGTACGAAATCGTCGACAAACAACTCGGATCGTCAAAAGTGAAGAGTCTAAGGAACGTACCATCATTAGCCAGCATAAGGCCGACTTCATCCGACCACCCGGGTATCCCTCGAGCTCCCAACGGCGCAATGCGGCGAGTGATGAAGTCGCCCACTACGTGCACTGCCGTCAAACCATCTCGACGAAGCTCGTAAATGCGATCCCTCACAGCTCGGGACCTCCGAGTAAGTCGGGGATGATCACTCCACAGGTCCCGCGGGGTTGGAACGTCGCAGCGGGTGATCGGGTCGTGTGTCGACCGATTGCAGAAAGCCCAGTTGGAGGCCCACTTCCCCCATGAATCCTTCGGGGAAAATAGGATGTACCTCATCTTGATGTTGTCCTGGAGAGAAAAAGGCAAGAACTGTAGGCTTTGCCTGCCGACGACACTTTGAGAGTGTAAAAATACTGGAACGACTCGACATCCGGCATCGTTCTGACGAAGGCCTCGCATAGATGAGCAAACACGGCGAGGAAAAATATCGAGTTGGGAGGGAGGTTTACCAACTCGATCTCGAAGAAGGACAGCACATCCCACAGGAACTCGAACATCGGGAGTCCGAGCCCGCACTTGAAGAAGTCGAGGAAGACCACCAGGTCCTCCTCCTGGGAGAATGGTCGGGACCGGTCCGCCGGAGCACGAAACGCCACCGAATCGGGCAGTTCTCCCTCACGCACCATGCGTGAAAGGTCCTCTGGGGAGACGCGCGAGACGGGTAACCCGGCAATCACCGGACTGGGACTCACGTCGCCGCCCGCAACGGACGATGGCACCGATGACACGGCCGCCTCCGGGACCTCCGGAGCCTTGCCGCGGGATGAATCCCTGGTCACTTCCGCAGCCGACGAAGCTTTGCCCGCAGGTACCTCGGCGGCCACCTCAACGGCTCCCTCCGCCACCGGCCTCGACTCCGCTGACGACATTTCACAAAAGGATGATACCACACGAACACCACGGCGCTCGGTGACGGATCTCGTTTTGCAGAAAACTACCGCAAGCAAGAGCAAAAGCAAGACGAAGAAACAGAGCGCGGTGGAGAAGATGAAAGTGAAAGCAGGTGGAGAACGAGAAAGAAAGTATTATTATAAGGCCCCCTATCCCGGCATTTAAAGCGCACTACGCCGAGAAAATTGCAACCTCCCTGACGTGTCGGCGCATTACGCCTAGAAAATCGCGATCATCCCGGGGCGTGACCGGATCACTTTGAAAACATGCAAAGTGGAAATCATGACATCATCATCCGTAAATTTTGTCGGACAGGTTCAGATTATGAAAACGGACTAAGCTTGCCGAGTTCTACAACTTGGAAAGACCGAAGATAACATTCCGAGTTCTGCAAACTCGACGTCACTTGACCAACTGAGCCACGGGACCACTGCAACTCGAGTTGACCTTGTGAGTCATGTGAGGACTTGACAATATTTGTGATGAATATTTTGCCACCATATGTGGAGTTGAATCTTTTGGTTGCATGAATTCGAAGTTTGAATTACTTGTTATGTGGTTGATAAGTTTGAGTTTCTCAATTTGTCTCAAGGAAAAATTGAGTGGATGAAGGATTTTCTCGACTGACTTGGGTCAAGTGGAAAACTTGTGCTCGTAACGCTTTGCTTGGTCTATTGTGCAGGTGCGAGTTGGGTGCGGTGATGGTTTGGCCATTTGGACCGGCATGAGGCTTGGAGGGTTGAGATGCGGTCAAGGAGGTGGCAACGACATCATGCGGTTTAAAAGCATGTACGTGGAGGACAAGAAAGCGGGTGGAGACGAGACGTGAGGACAAAGTCAGTGCGAGGGCGTTTTGGTAAAAACATGGAATCTACCGAAGCATATCCAAAAAACTGCGGCGGCGGCTGGGAAGCGGTTTAGGGTTAGTTGCTTAGGGTAGAAGGAAAGATGGATGGTGGATGAGTCACTTAAATGTTTTGTGATGCGTGCTAAGTGCTCATGCCATCTAAGTGAGCTTAAGGCCCAAGTGGTGGGAGGTATGACTTATAAATAGAGGGGTAAGAGGTGCTTATCCCTCAACCCTTTTGTAAGCGTTTTGAGAACTCTAGTTAGGGACTGCTCAAGAGAGTTTTGGCCTAATCATGAGAGGCCTTTGAAACAGCAAGAAAATCCATGAAGATGCAATACAAAAAGATTTTCTCAATTCCTTTGTGTTCTTGAGTTATTTCCTTCATTAGCTCTTTTGGATTTTTGTTTTCTTGCATTTTCTGTGGATGATCCGTGGTATGGCAAGTAAGTGATGGGGAGATCATCTCTATACTGATCCTATCCAAGCATACCCAAGGATTCAACCTTTCTTCCTCTATTTCGAGTTTTCTTGAAAAGAAGCAAGAAATGAGATTTTCGTGATTAATCTTTGTAGAGGGTTTGATCCTGTGATTTAGGGTTTGGAATAGGTTGCTGGGACATGTGAGATGATACCATATTGATTTGAGATCAAGATTCCTCACGAGCTTCCTTTTTCCCCAAAATTTCTCTTTTTCTCACTTTTAGGGCTGACTAAAGAAAAGAGGGTAAAGGTCTTGACTTGAGAAGTTTTTATGAAGATCAACACTTGATTTAGACTCACAAGACCTTCCTACACCTCTCTGCCAAATTTGGTTTGATTTGGTTGGGGGATTTTGAATTGGTTCAAAAATTGAATCGAAATCACGGTTCTGGACTAATCTGCCTGTCACATAGCTGTCACCTAGCTGTGTCACCCAGCTGTGACACTGAGCTATGTCACACAGCTCTGTCACAGGTGTCACACAGCTGTGTCACACAGCTGTGCCACAGGTGTGAGCTACTGCTGCTGCTTCGGACGTTCACTGTTTTGATCATAACTTTTGCGTCCGAACTCGGAATTCAGTGATCTTGGACTCGTTTCAAAGCTATCGATGAGCTCCACATCACCACAGACTTTTGGGGATTTTTCCACTGAGCCAGCTGTGTCACCCAGCTGTGTGACACAGCTGTGTCACTGGTGTGAGACACTGCTGTTCCCGTTTTGCGGTGTTTGTCGAGTTATTTTTGCTGCGTCTTTTCTGTCATTTGCAGTAGCACCTCAGTTGCTATTTGTATTTGAATTTGAAGAAGAATTTTTAAGAAACCAACATTCACCCCCTGAAAGGACCGAAGGTGCCGACTAGAGGGGGGTGAATAGGAGGCTAATTAATTTTACTTTCTTTTAGCTTAGTTTATCAAAATTAAGACTTAGCTAGTTGCAAGGATACGCTAGCTGTGTGACAGGTGAACAGTACAGGCAATATATGATGTATAAATTAACATGTAGCTGTCACACAGGTAACTGACACAGGTAAGCTAAGGACTTAGATACAGATGAGAAAACTGAACAGCTGTGTGATAGGTAGCTAACACAGGTAAGAGATATGATCTACAGCAACTGTAACACAGCTAAGCTAACACAGGTGTAAAGGTGATCTATCACAGATAAACAGAATATATCTAAGAACACACAAGGATGCTGATAGAGCAAGTAAATAGAAGCAACACAATGAGTACTCAGAGAGACAAGGTGTTTTTCACCGAAGTTCTCTACTCTTTATAGAGAGGTACATCTCCGTTGGAGAGGCTACTCCGAAGAGATTGCCAGCACTAAATCGTGCTTGTTCTCCGAGTACCTGAGTGATCAGGCTTCTTGCTTTGCTTGTGGAAGTTCTTTAGCCTTGCAGTAGGTAGACTTCAGATCACCTTCACAAACTACTCAGCCCACACAAGCTTGGGTGATACCAGCAACTCCTACGCCCGTCTAGGAGTAGACACTCCAAGAGTAACGGAATCGGCAGCAACGACTCTTGGAGGAACCAATGCTCTTTACTCAAAGGCTCTAACTCTCTTAGGAAGTTTGGCTTTTGTTCGGAGGGTGAGAGGCTTGCAACGGTCGAATATGATTCACTGGTTTGAGCAAGGTTGAGGTCGAAGACCTCCCCTGGTCCCCTATTTATAGGTTTCACAGGCACCTAACCGTTACACTGTTGCCACGTAGGATTGAGTGAGTCACCGGTGACACAGCCAGTCACAACGCACAACTGTAACCGGCTCAGACAGATCAACACTTGTGTCACCAGAGGCACACACAAGTGAAACCCTTAACTGACGTAGCCTAACTACTCAGCCCGATCTTGGCACATCACATGCCCTCAGCACACAACTAACTTTGATCCCTAATAAGGAGAGAACCTCCAACAGCTTTTTGACTCAGCAGATAAACTATCGCAGTACAATTCCCTTAGCATTTACAAGCTCTCCCCTGGTACAGAGATGTACCTGAGTCATAGAGCACTAGACCACCTGTGACATAGCTGCATCACACCGGTGACTCTAACCTCTAGGGTTTTCTACTGCTAGCAATGCAGAGTGCTAACGCAAGCCAGTCTTACACTTGTGCAAAACTGTTAATACAGGGCCACTGACCTCAAAGCATCAGTGCCACTGTCCAACACCCTGAGCATTGAGTAAAAGAACCTCCATAGATCATTACTACTTCATCCCTCTTGATAGTACGGGTGTTTCCTATAGACTCAAGGAAACTAGAAAATCTAGGCTTTACCTGCCACCAACTGCAGTCACGGTCCTTGACGCATCAAGCCACCATCACCTTGCTTGCAACTCTTTGCACAGCACCGGCTTCCTCACAGCTGTGACACAGCTGCCTAGCACAGCCATTCCCTTGTCCTGGAAACCACCTTTGTACTTTTTGGGTGGTCATCCTTTCCTTGATGACCCTTCTTTCTGGAACCTCTTAATCCTGCTTACACTCATTGTAAATATTAGATTCCAGTTTGAGTTGCCATTAACCATCAAAACCAATTAGGGGCCTAGATGATCTTTCAATCTCCCCCTTTTTGGTGGTTAGTGGCAACCCATTCAATAATTTCACATAAAGATTTGAATGAGTGATACATGTACAGGTTGTTAGAATATACTCCCCCTAAAGCTGTGCACAATAGATTTGCTTTTATCATGCAAATGCACATATTTTAATTTTGGGTATGGGTAGTATTTTCTTACAACTTACACTTTTATCAGTTCAGATAATTTGATAGGTCATAGAAGCATGATTTAACTGAACTGATATATTTTTATTCTGATGTAGTTAGAATGACCAGAGTATAATGATCATAAAATTTCATGGTCTGAGTAAACATATGTATCAGAGCTACATATATCAGAGCAAAGATTCAGTAACCATATGTATCAGAGCTAAGATCAAAGATATGTGGGGAAAAATTATATCAGAGAGACCATCATCCACACATATCAAAAATATTACTGCATCAGAACATAAACATAGATTAAATGTAATCAAGACAGAAGAATCAGAGTTAAAACAAGTCTTGATACACCAAAATAGATAACATTTATCACTCCCCCTATATCCAAAATACTCTCCCTCTTATATTTTTCCCCCTTTTTCTCTCTTCCTTTGACACTAAAACACCAGAAAGGGGTGAGGAGAAGAAACATTCAGGGAAGTTTGGTCTTCAATAGCTGAAGAACCTCTGAGAGCTGAGCCTGCAAATGATCAACCTTGGAGTGCAAATTATTGACTTCTGTTTTGAGCTGGAGATTCTCTCTGCGCAGAGCTGCAAACTGTGTTGGCATGACCTTGTTTTGGTAGGCTCTGGCTGCTATTTGAGACATAAGAGAGGAGGACAGAGTGCCATCTTCAGCCACCTGTGTCACTGATATGAGTTCAGCTGGGTCAGCTGCAGGAAGATCAGCGGTGACACCGGTAGGCACTTGGACTTGAGGAGCTGGCACTTGAGGAGCTGTTGGAGTAGCTGTGGCACTGGGAACTGGCATAGTTAAGTCTGGAGAGTCTTCAAAGAGAGCAGGAATAGCAACCTCATCAGGATGGTTATCAACCTGAGGCCTGAGCTGGGTCTTGGAAGTCTTCACTGAGGTATCAAAAGTTGATTCTGGAAGACCTGTGCATTGAAGGATCATGTACATGATGTATGATCCATACCTTAGCTTAGCCTTCTTGTCCTTCTGAACAGCATCTATCTCATGAAAGATATATCTGGCCACATCAAAATGCTGATTCTTGGCTATGTGCACCAACACCTGCCAAACTGGGTTGTAAACTGCATCTGTGTTGCCTCCCTTAGGCTGAAGAGTAACATTGAGTATCTTGACCAGATGCTTGGCAGTAATTGTGATCCCCTTGAAATAAACATGGTCTGTTGGGGCATTGGCAGGGAAGGAAAAGTTTCTTGGATAGAACTTCCTTCTGTCAGCATTGGAGACTGGCTCTAATTTGAACAGATTGGGCATGCCAGGCTCCACAGGTGCATGAAAGAGGCTGTTGAACTCTGGCGCTGTTATGGATAGCAGCTGACCTCTTGTCCTCTAGAGTAAGACATCCTGATTGCTTTGTTCTACCCAAGCTGTGGCATAGATCTCCTTGATGACCTCTGGGTCACAAACCTGAGGCTTGAATAAGAGATGGTAGAGTCCTCAGTCTGGAGTTAGTCAGAGCAGACCAATCTATGGCCTTGCAATCTACAAACCCTTTGGAAGAAAGAATCTCATGATAAACACCCCTTTGATGATCATTGTGAAATCTGGGGTCAGAGCAAGATGGATCCAGGTATTCCTTATCTTCACTGAAGTATGGGCAGATTGACCTCATCTTCATGAATGCACTTGTGCTCATGGAGGCAACCTTGCTCTTTGACTTCTTAGGGTCACATTTAGGAAGCTTCTTTGCTGCAGCTCTTGAAATAAATTACATCTGGTTAGCCTCAGTCCTCAGAGCATAGGAGAATATGTAATGATACTTGGTTTCCAAATCGTCTGCAGCTACTGAGGGACTGGGTGAGCTGTCTTCTTGTTCTGCTTCTTCTTCCTCTTCTTCATTAGCTGATTCTAAACTGGGGGATGAGTTTTCAGCTTGGTAATCTTTATCAGAATCAGCTCTTGGTTTTCTTATCCTGGGAGGAGTCACTGACACTCCTCTTCCATCATCTGATTGGTTTTCTGAGCTTTCTTCTGCGTCAGCTGAGCCACTTGCCTGTGCCACAGGTGAAGACACAGGTGCTTGAGCAGTGGGAGAAGCAACTGCTGGTTCAGCTGGCGGTGACACAGGTGATGGAAACAGGTGAGGTACTGGGGCTTGAACTTCTTCTATCTGAGGCACAGCTGGTTGAGGTAGCTGTGGACTTGATGGTTTGGCAGCTTCTGAAGGCTTCACTGATCCAGCCTTTGGAGATGATAAAGGCACATGGGCCTCTTTTGCAGCTTGCTCTTCTGCCTCAGATACTAGGAATTGAGATGGAGACATTGAATTCTGCACATCCAGGGAGGAAAGTGTGTCAACACTTGTAGAGCTCAGAGTTCATCTGCTCCTCCTCTGGTATGTCTGCAAATCTGACTTGGCTGGGCTTGCCACCTGTGACACAGGTGGTGGCATCTCCTTCTTCAATTCTTTAAGAGCTTCTTTCTATTGATCAAGCTGATCTTTGACTGATGGCTTGGAGCTCTGTGTAGTTTCTGAGATGATTTTAACATCTGCCTCTGGCTGCTTCTTGGCTGGTGGTTCTTCAATGACCACAACTGTGTCAGACCTTTTTCTCTTGACACTTGGTGCTGAGGAGATTGCAGGATCTGGCCTGACTGTGCCAGAGAGCTTTCCCTGTTTAAGCTTCACTTCAGCCATCAAAGCTATTTTCTCAGGACCTCGTGGCAGTCTCATTGCTCTTCCTATCATCTCATTTATTTCTTCAAGGAGAAAACTTTCTTTTTGAGCTGAACTGAGACCTTTGAGCTGAGGGTTTTGAGCAGGAACAGATACGAATGCACTTGCTGTTCTGAACGCTGGTGAGAGCAACCCTCGCTTGAGCCTAATCTCAGCTTGTACAGATTGTCTCTCAAGGCCACTTGGCAGAGATTTGGCTTTCTTGGTCAATTCACTGATCTGTAGGATGAGATGCCTATCTCTGGCACCAGTGTGATGGAGCTCAATCGGTTTATGAAAAGAAGCGGTCAGACAGCTGGTTGACACTTTGTCCTGCTTCTCAAGAATTTGTCTTCTTAGCTCAACCTCAGCAGAATATGAGGTAGCTAACTTTAACTGTTTGTGCAGATCTGCAATTTCCTTCATAAGAGCTCTATCTTCTTTTGTTGGTTCAGGAATAGCCATGGAAACAGGCCTAGAAGCCTCTGATAGCTCAAAGCTTTTAGTAGTATATATCGTTGTCAGCTGCTTTTTCACTGTCTCATCAGTTTCAGTGCTGATCTGCAACTAATGAGAGGTGTGAGTAACATCAGATGAGGATCTTGTCCTCTTGGCAGGAGCACGTTGAGCAGAGCTGGACTGACCAGCCTGAGAAACTGTAGCTGATGCTTTCTTGGCAGCAGCTCTCCTCTGCCTGTAAACCCTTTGGCTTGCCCTTCTTCTCTCAGCAGCCTCCTCTTTCTATCTCAGCCTTTCTCTTTCTTGATCAGAATCTGAAATATTGATTTCTTTGCTAGACTCCTCTGGATCTGACCACTTGAGCCCACTGTTTGCCCTCTCAGAATCTGAAGGCATCTGAAGAAACAAGATAGATAAGACAGAATGTAGGTAAGAAGTGTTGCTGAGATAGATAAGATAGAATGTAGGTTAGTTGCTTAGGGTAGAAGGAAAAATGAATGGTGGATGAGTCACTTAGATGCTTTGTGATGCGTACTAAGTGCTCATGCCATCTAAGTGGGCTTAAGGCCCAAGTGGTGGAAGGTATGCCTCCACCACTATAAATAGAGGGGTAAGAGGTGCTTATCCCTCAACCCTTTTGTAAGCATTGTGAGAACTCTAGTTAGGGGCTGCTCAAGAGAGATTTGGCCTAATCATGAGAGGCCTTTGAAACAGCAAGAAAATCCATGAAGATACAATACAAAAAGATTTTCTCAATTCCTTTGTGTTCTTGAGTTATTTCCTTCATTAGCACTTTTGGATTTTTGTTTTCTTGTATTTCCTGTGGATTGATCCGTGGTATGGTAAGTAAGTGATGGGGAGATCATCTCTATACTGATCTCATCCAAGCATACCCAAGGATTCAACCTTTTCTTCCTCTATTTTGAGTTTTCTTGAAAAGAAGCAAGAAATGAGATTTTCGTGATTAATCTTTGTAGAATGTTTAATCCTATGATTTAGGGTTTAGAATAGGTTGCTGGGACATGTGAGATGATACCATATTGATTTGAGATCAAGATTCCTCACGAGCTTTCTTTTCCCCCAAAATTTCTCTTTTTCTCACTTCTAGGGCTGACTGAAGAAAAGAGGGTAAAAGTCTTGACTTGAGAAGTTTTTATGAAGATCAACACTTGATTTAGACTCACAAGACCTTCCTACACCTCTCTGCCAAATTTGGTTTGATTTGGTTGGGGGATTTTGAATTGGTTCAAAAATTGGATCGAAATCACGGTTCTGGACTAATCTGCCTGTCACCTAGCTGTGTCACCCAGCTTTGACACTCAGCTATGTCACACAACTGTGTCACAGGTGTCACACAGCTGTGTGCCACAGCTGTGCCACAGGTGTGAGCTACTGCTGCTACTTCGGACGTTCACTGTTTTGATCATAACTTTTGCGTACGAACTCGGAATTCAGTGATCTTGTACTCGTTTCGAAGCTATCGATGAGCTCCACATCACCACAGACTTTTGGGGATTTTTCCGCTGAGCCAGCTGTGTGACACAGCTGTGTCACTAATGTGAGACACTGCTATTCTAGTTTTGCGGTGTTTTGTTGAGTTATTTTCGCTGCGTCTTTCTGTCACTTACAATAGCACCTCAGTTATTATTTGTATTTGAATTTAAAGAAGAATTTTCAAAAAAACCAACATTCACCCCCCTCTATCGGAAGCCACCGATCCAATAGACCTGAACTCGTCTCGACTTCATCACGCATAATGATGGGGGGCTTGATGATGGGTAATACTACCACCATGGGCTCGTGACCAGGCCCACGAGTTCATGACTAGGCTTCCATGGAGAATCTGTGGCCCGAAGGCCTGATTCAAAGGAGGCATGGACCGCAAGTCATCGCACCCTATCAAGATAAAGAAACAACGTTCAACACGTCATCAAGAAGGAGTCCAACTCGTGTACTGCGAGGACTTGGATTATGGTATAAGGAGTCCGATTCGTGTACTATGAGGACTCATGGCAAGGTTACCACCTTATTCCGCCTATATAAGGAGTACCAGCCCCTCCAGGAGGGGACAAGCTGAATTGGATCGAGGAGTCCTAGTCACCTAGTAGCCTTTGAGATCCCTTAGCCCTGGCATCAACCTCGCCGAGTTCCCTACTCGTCGAGTTCCCCCTTGTAAGCCAGACTCGCCGAGTTCTCAACTCGTCGAGTTCTCCACTGTAATCGCCTGTACGCCAGATCGCATATCAATTCCATCAAAGCAGGACGTAGGGCTATTACCCATCTTGGGAGCCTGAACCTGGGTAAATCTGTGTCGGGAAGTCGAGCTGACCTGAGTCTTAGCCCTGCTACCATACAAATACGTGTTGTACGAGTACCCCCCGTATACCATACATCGACAATTCCTTTGTATTCTTGCGTAGTACAGTTGATTACTAATTGATGATTACCTTGCTTGCGTCAACCAAGCATGCTGCAGATTTTGCAGTATAGTTTGAGCTCATGCATTGCTTATGATTCTGAATCGAGGAAACTTCAACTTTCTTTTTCCTCTACTGATATCTTTCTATCCTAAACCACAAAATATTAATCCTATGATTTTGCTTTTATTTGTCATGCTGAAAATTTTCTTGTCGCGTGCAGTTTATGCTGATGGAAACATATGCTTGGATATCCTGCAGAATCGGTGGAGCCCAGTATATGATGTAGCTGATATACTCCCTCCAGTCTTGAAATTCCTGACGCTGAAGTGTTTTTCACAAGGTGTGGAAAATACTAACGTTGAGAGGTTTGATAGATAATCTTGACTCCTTTGCCCCTGCTATTAGTGCAACCTGCATGCATGGAATTTATGAGTGCTTCTTCCTTTCCCAAAGCTAGCCGCCTCCTTGATACTCGCATGCATGCATGCAGAGCGTTGGAATCTTGTGCTGTGACTACTCCTATACTACTCGGTTGGTGTTTGCCGGATGGTTTTGACAAGCTACCGGTTTGCAAACAAGAGATAGCCAAGGTTATGTATAAAAATTGTATGCCTAAATTCTTTTAAAATATGCATGGAACTTGTATGCACCTAAAGTACGTCTCCATTTATGTTAGTGCAAAAAAATGTATTGATCAAACCAGCAATACTCATCAATTGAAACCAGTCCTACATCTTTGCATGAATCAAAACATAGTACATTTCCACATGAATCGAAAAAAGCTTGCAACATTCTCTGATGGAAAATTATTCGGCGAGTTGTGCCATAGCCTCATCAACCAACGATGAATCACAACTGATCCTCAACGGAAGACGTCCTTGTCTTTCCAGTGCTCCTTTCTTCATATGAGGAATTTTGAAGTTATTTCCTCCTCCTATCTTCATCGTCTCCATCATAACTAGGGGAGTGTCAAGAAAATTCGATTTGACTTTTGTACGGAGTACTCTTGGAAGGCCTGTTTTGTGTAAAAAATGGTTAGCTTCAACTAAATGATGACAGTATTAAAAAAAGAAGACAATACCTCTTCAACAATTGGAACAAGTTGAGCAATCGTTTTTGCCGTCTTCTTATATTGAATGGACTGGATAGCACGGAAAAACCCCAAATCTAAGATATTAAAATCCGGTGAATTTGGCGGTTGACAAATGAGTTAAATATCGAACCCATCTTGGTTGGCAGCTTCACAAAACAAAGGATCAATAGGTGCAATATGTGGTTTAGCATTATCTTGCTGGATGAAGATGGGTTTGTTAGCATCTTCACGTGGCCACCTAGCACGAATAGCTGGCAAAACCTGATCGATGATAAAACTTCTAGTTACTTTGTAACCGATTTGATGGGCTTCATTTCAATTGTCCCAGCTACCCGGTTTCTACTTGTCCTCTTAGCACCTTCATAAGTAACGAGAGGGAAGCACCCAATTTTTCCATCAAATGTGCAAACTCCATTGGAATCAAACCTCGGACGAGCAACAGCACACAAAAGCATGATTTTAGGGATGAAATTCTTGCTTTTACACGTCCGTGTGGGCTCATCTTCGTCCGGAAGCATATAATATCTCTCTGTTTTTCTTGTAAGGTTGAACCACTTTTCATCAATAAAACAACATCAAATAGCCCCTTAAACATTGGTTCATTCGGTATGCTATCTTGGTCAAGCATAGACACACACCATCGTAGCCTACTTTTCTTGTTTTCATCTGTTAAGTACGGCTTTATACTATTTGACTTACGCCTAATGAGACCTTCCCTTTTCAATGCCAACAACTTGGTTCTACTAACATGTAATCGAGCACATACATCTTCTAGTGTTGTTCGATCTGAAAAAGGAATATCACGTAGCGCGGATAGATCTACTTGAACTCGCTTACGACCAGCGTTGCACCTTCTATTGTCCACATTAACCATAATGCCTTGTTCAAGATAACTTTTACCTTGCTTCCAAATACGCTGAACTGTTCGGATTTTAATAGAGAATAAATCACCTACTTCCTTAGTGACGTGACGTTTTAATTTTCCATTGATGCTTCTTGCTAACAAGGCTTGAAATATTTCTCTTCGTGTAGCGTTTGGCACATCTTTCTTGCCTACACATGCATGTACACTAGGACTTAACTACAAGAAAAAAATTGCACGAATAAAAAAGTTCAATTAACCTCAAAACGGGAGTGTTTACCATGTTGTTCTGCTGGTTCCATGTTCAGATTCATTCCGTCATCCAAAGCATTTCCGTTAGCATCTAAAGTGCCAAAACATGCGCTCTCAAATTAATTTAGACAGAAATTATGCACGTAAAAAGATCTAAGAAACGAGCAAAAATTATGTACACTAGGACTTAACTACATGAAAAAATTGCACGAGTAAAAATTTCCAATTAACCTCAAAAGTCAAATTAAACATCAAAAGAACTAAGAAACGAGCGAGTGTACCATTTTCTTCGGGTGGTTCCAAGTTCAAATCAATCACACAGTTCAAAGCATTATCATAAGCATCTGCAGTGCAAAAACATATACCCAGCTTTAGAAAAAAGTTGCACGAGTAAAACAAAGTTGAATTAGTCTAAAAATGACAAAGAAAAGATAGTTACCATTTTCTTCATGCTGTTCCATGTTGAGATCTACCCCATGGTTAGGAACATCTCCATCAGGTAGTTTCCAGGTTCAAATCCATCGCCTCCAAGTGGTCTTCAACCTCTGTGATTGTACTTGCTTTTTCTTGTGTGTGATTTTTGAGGTGAAAGGATACAGTGCTTAGCTAGGAGAAGTGTATATATATACTGCTCGTGTGACTAAATAATTTGGCGCCAACTGATCGAGTAGGCGAAATGACGTGAATTATTTGCCGCGAGCAAAGAAAAAAACGCGCCAAGAAACATGCATGCAGAAGAAAACGGCGGGAGATGTGCATGCATGCAGGAGATGGGTTATTAGCTGGGGGAAAACATGCGTGCAGGAGATGGGTTCTTAGCTAGAGGAAAAAAACAACCGAGGAAAACATATGCATGAAGTGGTCCTCGAACCTGGAACGTATCAGAGTAGTTTGATTTCCTCGAACCACTCGGACCACAGCAAGTTATTGCTCTCTGGGGTGTTCCGGGCTATATCATTTAATATGGGTAGAACAGTAAAAAAGCCCCGTAACTAACCACTCCTTGGTATGTGAAATCATGTCTAAAACGTCAGGAATTTAAAGACTGGAGGGAGTATATACTTACGTCCATCCAGGTACAAGAAATCTTTTTTTTCTTAGCAGCTCAGATATTTACTCACCAACATTTTGTAACACCAGCTTTTTACTTTGTTACAAGAGCTTATATTTTGAAGTTCATAACATGTTTTCAAGTTTGGAATTCCTCCAAGTTTTGATTTGGGACATATTTGGGTAGCCTTCAATGGTAGGTATATTTTAAACCACTTACTCAACACATCCAGACGGTAAGAAATCTTTTTTTTTAGTAGCTCAGATTATTTACTGACCAACATGGACCAGGAGCGGCAGCCCAGCAAGGGGTCATGGGCACTCGCGCGTGGAAGCGCCACCGGTGACCGCACGTGCCATGAATGCTGGTGCAACGCGGCTACCTAGGCCCAGCATGGTTGCTGCCCCTTCTAGGGCTTCAGCTTTTGAGATACCGGCGTCTTCTCCAGTACAGATGGTATAGTGTTAGGGGAGTCCAGCCACGTCGTCCGGACGAGGTACCCCCTAATGTATCTTATGCTTGATAATTTGTGCTGTAGCTATGCAGGGACATCCGGCGGACGAGGCGAGGCCAAGTCGCCCCCCGGAGGCGAGGTCCCGAGGTAGTAGCCCCCTTCTCCCGGGCGAGGAGACCAGGAGGACCCGGACCAAGCCGCCCGAGCCAAGCCAAGGACAACATCTTCCTGGGACGAGGCGGAGAAGGAGAAGGCTCGGTCCGAGGTAGAAAATGGTCCTTGCCTACGAGAAGACATCGAGCGTGGTGGTGGGCCGTACCGGTGAGGCGTGTTGGGGATATGCCGGCGAATATAGTAGGTAGCGGCGAGGAGGTGAGTACTGATTCGCCCGATGTACGGTGACATAGATTAGGATAAGGTCGTGATCTGTCTAAGGGCAGCGATGTATTTTTACTTGTAGGTCGATTTTGCCTATATTAGGGCGAATCGACACCCAGTATGAATCCAAGCTCACTCCTTCGAACTCCAATTCCATCTTTCATCGCAGCCCCTATATTAATCTTCGGCGGTAGTTGGGGCGGTTCTCATGGTCACTAGGCTTCGTTCCCCAAGTCGTCCTCTTAGCACCTCGGCCCTTCGACCCGAGGTGCCCAAGTTTACTGTCTGAGAGACGTTTCGTCGACGTAAAATAATTTTTTTTGCTTATTAGACATGGACTTAGTGCATGTTTGAATGTTATTGTTGACAACTTGATACTTTATGATGTGTTGATTGCTTCACTTTTTATGTTATATGTGCTTGTGAATTGTATAATTATTTAATATATAAATATATATATGTGGATTGTCAATTTTTTAGCAAAGGTCATGCCCAAATTTCTTTATGCAACGAGCCTAAACAAGCCTACGAGCGGCTCACGAACTTTTTGGCTCGGGTCGCCGAGCTTTACAAGCCGAGGAGGAGGCTTGGGCTCCGCTCGTTGCATCTCCAAGTCAAGCCGAGCCCGAGCCAAGCTGCGAGCCTCGAGCTTTCTGTCCAACCTTAGTCGCAGGTCCTCTATGGGCCAAGGGAGGCCCAACCCACGAGGCCTGCATAGTAGAGAGCGGTGCAGCTCCACGGGTCGTGGCGTCATGCGCTAGGGAAGGCCCATCCGTCAGGGCTGGCACGCCAGGTAGCAACCCGCCTCCTTCATGGGTTGCAGCAGAGGCAGGAGGGATCCTTTGCGCAGATGGGGGCAGGGCACAGTGCCATGCACGTCGCGCTCCCCATGCAAGTCGTTGTCGCGATTAACGTCAACCAGTGTACCTAACTCTAAAACAGAAGGATTAGTGGGCAATAATGACAGGTTATAATGACGTATAGGGCCACCCTAGACTACTGGCTCAGATGATGGGAAGGGCACCGAAGATGACGACAAGGATAGATCCGTGGAGTGTAGGTGCGGCTGACCACCGACGGTGGCAAAAGGAAAAGTCAACTCATTAAATACAACTCACATGAAATGTAGATACAACCAGTGGATTGATTACTTGTACCCTTTATGCATGGAACTATAGCCTAGAAACACACACATCTTGGAATGAACTCAAGTTTGTAATAGTTATAATTGCGAAGACTAGGCCAACATGCACACCCAAAAGTGCGAAGAAAAGAATAATCAGACTATATATTGAGGAGACGATAAATAGGCGTGGTATTGTGAAGTATCTGGCTAGGCATGTGATTGATGAGATAACATGCGGTGAGAAAAGCCCCATCCCAAAAACGAACCAGGAGAGAGTGAACTAAAAGAGTAAGACCCGTTTTGACAATGTGTCGATGTTTCCTCTCAACAATGCCATTCTGCTAAGAGGTATGGAGATAAGGGACCCAATGCAAAATGCTGATTTTCTGAAAATAACTATGAAGTTTATGATATTGACCACCCGATTTTCTAAAAATAACTATGAAGTTTATGATATTGACCACCCCAATCATATTGAACAATATGAATTCTGGCATTCAGAAACCGTTCAACATGATTCTAGAAATTGTAAAAGCTTGCTCAACTTTGGATTTATGCTTAAGAAGATAGATCCAACTATAGCAACTAAAATCATCAAGGAAACTCATATAGTATTTAAAACCATCGATAGACGGAAGAGCAGGTCCCCAAACATCGGAGTGGACAAGCTCAAGAGGTGTAGTCATTACATGAGTAGAATTACTTTAAGGAAGTTGATGATTCTTTACACGCTAACATGCATCACATACTAAGGACTCATGGCCAGGAGCACAAGCTAGTTTATAACTCGGCGACTTGATGGGAAGGATGACCAAGACGCTAGTGCCACTGGGTAGACGACACCCTGACCCGGATGCAACATTGTGAATGGATGAAGATAACAACTGAGCAAACGACATTGGATAGAGACCTCCTTTACTCCTACCATGTAGAAGTATTTTCCTCGTGGCCTTGTCCTCAACACAGAAAGAATAAGGGCGAAACTCGATAAAGACACTATTATTGGATGGCTTGTGAACAAAAAGAAGATTTTTGCTAATGCGTGGAACATGGAGAACGGTTTTTGAGTGCAATAGATCTATGTGAGCCAAAAATCATAGTGAACAATATGCAAAATTTTGCAAACCTACACCGTTGGCCACTTGCACTTGATCTTTGCTGTTGTAGCGCTATGCACCTTGAGCCTGTCTAGACCACTGCTGAGGCAATCAGTGGCAACCACGTCGGCGTACCAGTTGGTGTCGACATTTATACCCCCAATGCAAGCAAAGTTGCCAATGCGGTAGTCTTCAGGCTGGTAGGTGTGTTGAAACGCTGACGACAGCACAGTGCCTCATGCCCAAACTTGCCAAACGCTTGGCACTTGGGCCAAACAGTGCTTCATCTTCTGGAAGTACTCGACCACGGTCAAGTCCTTCTTCTTCGGGGTAGATAACTGACAGCGGACCTGCACGATGCTCGCCCTATTCTGCAGCGAGAACATGCGTGCATCAGTGTCCACAACTCGGCGGACGAGGTGAAGCGAAGCACCTGACGGAGAATTTACTAGGTTCAGGGAGGAGAGGAGGGCCCCAAGGACATCCTGGTTCTATTGGAACCAGCGAAGGTACTCTGGATTGGCCCGTCTATATAGTGGTGGTGCCGGTGCCCACGATCAACATCTGAGGCGGCACGGCGCTGGTGCTGTCAAGGTAGCCAAACAACTGCAGGCCACTCAGCACCGACACAGCTTGGGCTTTCCATAGTAGGAAGTTCGTACGGGACAGCCTGATGGTGATCATGCTGCGGAAGGAGGACGCCGGCGTGGATGCAACTGGCGTGGAGACGAGTCTCCACGGTGCCGACAGTGCCTGATGAGAGATCGTTCCGCGAAGTGCTCATGGCGATGGTGAAGATTAGACCATGGCTCTGATACCTATAGTTAAACAGTTTTCTTTTTGCCGTGCAATGCCCAACGTGGGCTGCTCCATATATATAACAACCGATCAATCTTACGGCCTGAGGAAACAACCGATCATCTTGTTCGGATTACAACAGATTACAGGATGTTAACTTCCTGCTCCGTTGGATCTTTTAAAATAAAGCATTCATATGATGGCTCCCTACACTGTGGACAAGACAAACTCTACTCTATGCAGTCACAGAATATGGAAAAAAATTATTGCTGAAGAATCAACGTGCAGAGCATTTCATGCTACAAGCAATTACCGAAAATGATTTCAAACACTGGATTTTGATCGCGCGATGACTGAACTGAAAATTTCTGAGTCACTTGATAATTCATATCAACTGCTATGAGAAAATGGATCATATCAGTTAAGAGAAAGGAAGCGTGTACCTCCTCATCAGCGTGATAAAGTTTGGCACCTAACAAAAAAATTGGTGCAGCCCCAGAGCGAACCTGCCACAGAACGAAACAACACTGTTACAAAACGCTGAAGAATGACAGCAGGCCTGGCTGTGATCGAAGACAGAAAACAAGCTATGGCACTACAGGTTTCTGGCTTCTCCGGCGTTGGTACGCCTGCTCCACCGAAGCCACAATGCAGAGGCAGAGCTACGTGACAAAATTTGATTGATCAGTTGATGAGTTGTGGTTCGGGCATTACCGTGAACACCTTGTGCGCCATCGGAACTAGGCCAAACAGATTTGGCTCTTCGCAACACTGGAGCGGAGGCGGGGGCACGGCAGAACCGATGGCGGGGTACTACCGGCTGGCGACCGCGGCGGCGAGTTGATTCAAGGCAAAAGAATCCGTCGCGGCCTTGCGCGGCGCCGGCGACGGCAAGCCTAGGCTCCCGCGAAATAGGAAACCCATAGAACTGTGGTGAAATTGGGGCGCGGGGGGCAGGTGGGAGGAGGGGGGACCGACGGCGGGGGACTACCAGCTGCCGGCCGCGCTCCCGCGAAATAGGGAACTTTTCTGTTGTAGCGAATGCGTGTTCGAGTTGGAGTAAAATTGATTTTGTCGTGGAATCCAATGTGAGCTGGTCGAGGAGCCAGAGCAAGGAGGCGGCTGACGTGGAAGTTGGGCCAGGTGGAGGAGCCAATGTAGAATACCCCATTAGGAAGGGCGGCCCCGTGGAGCGCACGACCATGCCGTTAAAGAAAAAGGCTGAGCAGCTATAGCACATCACGATAGTCCTCCACGACGTCTGGCTGCGGCTTCGGATGAGCCGAGGACGCCATTGCATGTACGTGCGTGTGCGTGCGCGTGAGTCACGATGGGTTGCAGTGCGTCACAGTGTGGGCCGTGACAGCGACCTTGTGGGCCGCCGGCAGGTGGTGCTCCGGTGCGAGGCGGTAGTCGAAGGAGAGCACGACCATGGGAGCTACGCGACATAGCGGAGGTAGCCAGCGTGAAAGCTGGGCCAGACGCAAGAGCTCGTGCAGAAGCCCCCGCTGTGGAAGTAGGCGAGCACGGGGAGCTTCTTCTCGCCATCCTCCCCGGCCGTCATCTTCGTCGGCCTGTACATGCAAAGGTTGTGGTCGCAGCTGGTGTCGTACACGATGTCCCTCCACTCAATGTGGCCATCGTCGGCGTGGTCGTCCACGCCGCTGGACGGGAAGGGTGGCCCCACAGAGCGCACAACCATGTTGTTGCTGAGCAGCTGCAGCACACCACGGCAGTCCTCTACGACATGCGACGGTGGCTTTGGATGAACCGAGGATGCCATTGCCCATATGCGCGCGCATGGGTGACAATGGGTTGCGGTCTGGAGCCATGTGCGTAGCAGTATGCACGTGGCCATACACGCATCTATTCGTATACTCGTTAGAGGAGAGCCACGACAGCATCCTCATGGGCCGTCGGGAGGTGGTGCTCCAGCGCGAGGTGGTAGTCGAAGGAGAGCATGACCATGGGGAGCTCCGCGGCATGGCAGAGGCAGCCAGCGTGGAAGTTGGGCCAGGCTCAAGAGCCAATGCAGAAGCCCCCACCGTGGAAGTAGGCGAGCACGGGTAGCTGCAGCACACCGCGGCGGTCCTCCATGAGAAACGAGCGAAGCGAGCCGGGCGAAGCATGGTTGGGTGTGGCAACATATCGGGTAGCATTGGCTAAGCCTGGTGATGAAGATTGTGACTTGATATGACACTTCAGTCTTACATGAGCTACCATGGTGTAAATTTTAGAAATTTAATGAATGAAAACCATGTCATGCTAAGATGCAAAATGTATGTTCCAGTGGTTTTAGAGCATGTTAAATATATTTCTAATCTGTAGGAAATTATGGCTCTGCATAGAATGCTAATCTGTTAGAAAAAGTGTCTTGCATTGCTTGCATTGTTTACTGTTTATTTTAATAGGATGTTGTTTGTGCTTTGGACCAGGTTTCATTCAAGTAATAAAAATGGGAAATGATCTCCTTGATACTCTAAAATGGGAAGACGGTTGTGTGCGAACGCGGAGCGACATGAAACGACACAGAGTCGAATGGGGGCGAAGGCACAACAGTGGTGAAGCCATCACGCCATTAGAAGTGAAGCGGAGCCAGGGGCAAAGCCAGCTGATAAGGTCAACGCCGCCATTGCCGAATACAGGGGATGAATATTGGCATAGTCGTCCGTCCCTCACTTCATTATCCATATTAAGGTGATGCCCATGTGCCGAAATCTCTCGCCAAAGGTGACAAAAACCACGTGGAGATTCATCAAAATTGAAGAAAACAGTAGTGCACGACAACAAATTGATAGGGAGTGGAGCTCGACCACATCGCATCATCGATGGAGCTAGAGGCAGAGTTGAGGGACTGGCAATAGAGAGGAAGGGATAAGAAAGACGTTGTGTTATCTTCTTACGGGGTGGAGTGGACAAGGAGACGTGCGGCGGGGATGAAGGAAATATGAGAGATGTGCAGTCTATGGAGAGGGGCAAAGCGTGAGAAAAAAGCCGGTGTCAGTCTCTCATTTTCCACCAGGCTTCGATAGCTCGGCAAGCCTCGCAAAGCCTCACATGAACCCTGCAATTTTGTAGGCTCTACAAGGTCCGATGTGTGCGTCCCTCTCTCCCCTGTAGCTTGACGACCCCTCCCTCTTCTTCTCCACCTCCGGGAGCTGTGCTGTTCCCCACCACCCTTCTTCAATGGCCACACCGCTCCTCCGTCCACCACGTGTCAGACCAAACTTATCTCTAAACCATTCTTCGGATAGCTACGTGAACACTGCCGAGTTTCAAACAACAGATACAAGTGAAGTGGTATAGCAAGATCTGAAGCGTTCGAGTGTCATCCAACAGTACGTCAGCTATTGTTGCTTTTACCTTTACCTTGTTACTTTAGTTGGTAGTTTTACTTTCTACTGCAATTTTGGCTATACAAACCATGTAAGAGCAGGAGCTCACTAAACCCTAGCCGCCAACCACCAGAAGGAATATACATATAGCAAAATACCAAAAATAGGTAGAAGAGGAGAAAAGAGAGCAGCGGCAGTGAGCTGTGATGTCCCATCCCCCTCCTTCGACGGCCTTGTCGCTCCTTGGGCCACCATGCCCTAGCAACAATGGCGAAAGAGGAGGAAGGGGAGCAACAACAGGAGGACGATGATGAGGTCAACTGGGTAGTGACCACATGCGTAGGAGACCAAGCTAGCCCTAGTCGCACACCAGGTGGCTCCAGCACAAGCTCGGGGATGACTTGGATTCGGGCGCACTGACATCAGGAATAGCCACCGGTCGCGAGGACGACATCCTAAGCACTACGACATTGACCTCCGCCTGACTCCTTTGCCTTTTTGGATGAGCCGGTTGTGAGGATGACAACCTACTCCCTGATCGAGCCATGCCATGAGGTGAAGGGTATAAATAGAAGCTAGTGTTTAGATATTAGGCTCATGCCCAACACAGCTGGCCTCCTCCTCATATATATACATGTGCAAGTTACAATATGAGAGGAAAGGATCAGACTACGGAAGATGAAAAGATCCGATGTGACACCAAAAAATCAGATATAACATATATTAATAGGCAACTCTGTCCCAAACAAAATGGAAATCAACTTCTGTGTGCTTGGTCCTGGCATGAAAAACCAGATTTGCAGACAAGTATGTGGTGCCAGGATTGTCGCACCAAGGACCAGCTACTTGGGACTGAAATACTCCTAGCTCACCAAGCAAGGACTATATCCAGACAATTTCTGCAGTAGCATTAGCAAGTGCTTTGTATTCGTCTTCTTTACTAGAGCAAGACACCATCACTTGTTTGCACGCATTCCACAAGATCAAGTTGGATCCAAAGAAAACTGCAAAACCACTTGTCGACTTACGGTCATCTGGGCAACCTGCCCAATCAGCATCAAAGAACGCACTCACCAAATTAGAGATAGACCTACCAATCTTCATGCTAGTAGTAGCAGCGTGACTAAGATATAGTAGTAGCAGCGTGACTAAGATATCATAGTATCCTCTTGACCGCCATCTAATGTACGTTGGTAGGAGAGTGCAAGAATTGACATACCTTGTTCATAGAGAAAGCAATATCAGGTCTTGTGAGAACAAGATATTATACGGCCCTAACAGTACTTCTATACTTTGTCGCTTCTTTAGAACTAAGCTAGTCTCCAACATTGAGAGATAGCTTCTCTGTGATAGACATAGGCATAGGAGTGCCTTTGCATGATAGCATACCCACACGATTGAGGAGATGATCGACATATTTAGCTTGAGATAGAACTATGTCATCATCTACTTTCTAAACTTCTATGCCAAGAAAGTAATGTAACTCTGCAAGATCCTTCAAGGCAAATTCACTGTGCAACTTTGAGAGGAGCGTTTGTATCAATGAAGGAGAAGATGTAGTGACGACAATATCATCAACATAAATAAGCACAAAGACCACCATTGTATCTTGCCAAAAAATGAACAATGATGTGTCAGCACGAGATGAAACGAAGCCCAATTCATGCAGCTTGAAGCTAAGGCGAGCATATAATGCCCACGGCACTTGTTTCAGAACATAAATAACTTTGTGCACTTTACAAACTGTCGTCGACTACGCGGTCGGACAGTGAACTTGAGGCACCCCCGGTTGAGTGCTGGGTCACCCGGGTGTGCGTAGGGGATAGCGGAACGGAGCGCACAGCAACGAGCAAACACTTAGAGAAAATTTGGACGAGTCAAGAAGCGAGTGTAACTTGTATTCCGTACCCCCAACCTGGGGGGTGCTCCCCTATTTATAGGCCTCGGGGAGCGCATGGCCGGATTACAATTCTGCCCCTAGGCAGGTTACGGTCTTACCCCCGGTCTGCCATACGGACAAGGGCACGCAGGTCATTCGTATGCCACCCGCGGAAGCATATACCCTAGCATCTACGTGACGTCCGGTACGACATGCCGTACGGTACGTCACGCGGTGGGGTCCTGCCCCCGGGGTGTTTGTACCCCGCGTCTGCACTTGCGCTTGTACCCCGCGTCTGCACCTGCGCTTGTACCCCGCGTCCGCACTTGTACCCCGCGTCTGCACCTGCGCTTGTACCCCGCGTCTGCACCTGCGCTTGTACCCCACGTCTGCACCTGCGCTTGTACCCCGCGTCTGCACCTGCGCATGTACCCCGCATCTGCACCTGCGCTTGTACCCCGCGTCTGCACCTGCGCTTGTACCCCGCGTCTGCACCTGCGCATGTACCCCGCGTCTGCACCTGCGCTTGTACCCCGCGTCTGCACCTGCGCTTGTACCCCGCGTCTGCACTTGCGCTCTGCGTGTCTCATGGCTGCAAAAGAGTTAGACGTGAGTTTGTAGCAGGTATGCGTGCCTTACCGTTGCTCGTTGGCGTTCGGGGCGCGCGGGGACCCCTCCCACAACAGTAGCCCCTTGCCGGTGCGGGCGGTCGAGAAGCGCCCGTCCGGACCGGTGTTATACCCCTAAAAAGGGGTTGACGGGCGGCTCGGACCAATGAGGCTCTCCCTCGGAGTCGATCTCTCATCCCCTTCTTCATCTGGCAAACAAGTCCTTCATACTCGGTGCAGAGGCGATGCGGCGCGAACAGAGGCTGCAGAGCTACCGCGTCCATAGATGGGTATAATGGCATCGTCCGCAACCTGGCCCTTGCAGACAGGGCACTCGTGAAGGTGGGAGTGGACGTGGAGCCACTGGTGGAGGCACTCCTAGCAGAAGAGATGGCCGCAACTAGTGACAACGGGATCGGCAGCCGTGTCAAAGTAGACATTGCACTCGAAATTGGCAGCATTGCGCCTAGCTTTGTCATCGGGTTCATTAGCATTGGCATTGGTGAAGGTGGGAGTCTTGAAGGTGGGACGAGTTGGCGGTGGATCCGGGACTCGTCCGGGGTTCCCCCGGAGTCCGTCCGGGTTACGGAGGAAACCGGCGCGCGGAGCCACCCGGGACTTGTCCGGGGTAGCTGGCGGGGTGAAGCTCGGGATTTGTCCGGGGTAGCTGGCGGGATGAAGCCCGGGGCTGGCCCGGGGTGATCGACGCGCTCGGAGTAAGCACGCCGCACCCGGGGTATGTGCGCGTCTGGGGAACGCACGCGGCGTCCGGAGTACGAGTGGTGCGCCCGGCGACGTGCTGCATCCGGACTGCATGTGGAGTGTGTGCCCGCGTGCTTGCGTCCGGAGTATAGGTGGCTGCATCTGGGGAAGGCGCGCGGCATCCGAAACCAGGCTGAGTCCAGCGGGGTCGGCGTGGGGCTAGAACGAGCAGCGCGCGTGCCCGAAGTACGAACAAGTCCAGAGCAGGCGCGGTGTCCAGCGTAGGCACTGTCAGCACGCGGGGTGGGCGATCGTCCGGAGGGCACTGTCACAGCCAGACCCGATGTACCGCCAAGTACTTAGTATTCTGTGTATCCTTGGGCCACAAAGGCCTTGTAAGATGTTAGCAAGCTAAGTCTGGTGGTGACTGCCGTGGACTGGTGGTGCATGTTTGTGGGGATAAAAGGAGTCTTTTAGTTATTGGTATGAGGTGATTAAGTAAAACTATTCCGCACACCTATCCTGTTGCTTCCTCTTCTTGCTATTCTTCCCCAGTTTTCTCCTAATTGCTACAATCCCGATCTAAATCGATTGGCGAGACGTCATCGAACCATTGGGTCGTAATAGGCACACGAACCCGGAGCAGGAGGGGGGCTAGAGTGTACGTGCACTGGGACTGGGGGTACACGTGCACTCTGTGAGAATAAATGTTGTTGACTTAGTCTAGATTCAGTTTTTCTGTTTGATCAGATATTTAGTTAGCCGGTCATGCGCGTGATCTTGTCAAACCGGTTGCGCGCATGTAGTGGAGCTCTGACGTGCGCTTCGTCCGCACGGGAGCGCGTTGCACGGCACGACTCTGGCGTTCGGGACGACATTCATCGTTAAGGAGTGGTGGCGTGCATGTCGAGCTGTGAAGCCATGACCTAGTCTGTAATCGTTGCTTTACATTCGCGACACAGAGTCCAGAAAGGCTGTCAATTGTAGCACCAAGTTCCTGCATGTTCGTGTGCGTTCAACCAACCAGCGAGTTCGCGTATGTGCGTGTCTGTATTGCAGCGATTTCGTGGGCGACTCTCCGACACGCTCGACGTAAGCTGCATCGGGAGCTGTAGTTCAACCGAAACAGGTGCGCGATCGGGAATTGCAAGTCCGGGGTGTGCGAGAATTAGAAGCCGGTGAGCGCCCCGAGCTCATGTGCGCCCGGACTAGGCACAGGCGCTTGGGGCGGACGCCCAAACCCATAGTAGCCGCGCGTATTCGAGGTGGCTGATGTTCGCCTGGCTCTAGCGGTCGCCGCATGTAGTAAGTATGGTCTTACCCTTTATATTACACAAAGTTGGTTGTAGCTTGTTGGCTGATGCAGTGGGGTGTGCGGGAAGAGGTCGCGGGATCAAATGCCAGGTGGCATTTTTTTGATTTATTCAGCGACTGGAGTATCCCGGGGTAGCAAGCCCGCGGGGTAGGCCCGGGGTAGCCCGGGGTAGCAAGCTAGCCCGTGCTAGCGAGCCCGCGGGGCGGTCCGGGGTAGCCCGTGGTAGCAAGCCAGCGGGGTAGGTCGGGGGTAGCAAGCCCGCGGGGTAGGTCCGGGGTTGGTCTGGATAGCAAGCTCGGGGTAAGTCCGGGGTAGTCCAGAGTAGCAAGCCCGGGGTAGGTCCGGAATAGAGCCAAGCCCGGAGTCCGTTTGGAGCTCCTCCCGCGTTACTCGAAATACATAGGGTTCAGTAGGTCGGTCCGCTTGTCTGCCATAAAGGTTGCTGTAGCCCGTTGGTTGGAGTAGCGGGATGTGTAGGCGGAGGTCACGGGATCGAATCCCGTTAGTGACATTTTTTGGCGGCCGGAGTTTTTATGGTGTGTTCGTGGTGTGGTTAATTGGGCGGCCGCCCCTTTACCTACACGAGGCCTGCCTTGGCCTATTGGTTAGTGTACAGGGTAGCTGAGATGGAGGCCGCGAGTTCAAATCCCCTTGGTAGCATTTTTTGTTCGGTTTATTCAGCGGCCGGGGCGTGCTGCCATTTGCATCCGCAGTACGCGGGACGCGTCAGGAGTGCGCACGGGATGCGTCCGGAGTAGCTGTTCGCTCTAGCCCGGAGTACCCGAGCGTCCGGAATAACGAGGACGCGCGTGTATGTGTAGCATTCAGAGCACGCGTGTTCGGTGTGCGCAAGCGTCCGTAATAGGGCGATCAAAGCCACTGCACGACCGCACCCAGTTTAGCCACGCGAGTCCGGGGTAGAAACTCTTTTAGGAAAGAAAAAAATCCTTCCTTTTTCTTATAGTTATATATACAATTATGTATGTATGAATTATATGACCAACTTTCTATGGGTCACATAGACATCCAAATAAGCAATAGAAGTGAGATGGAGAAAAGAGCGTATCCAACATAGCCGGGCATCCGCAGCAGGCAGCGTCCGGAGTCAGCATGCACCCGGAGCATGCGCACAGGAGGTGCATCCAGAGTGTGCTGCTCGGAACAGTTGCACTGTGTCCGAAATCCGGATCCCATCAGCTGTTCGATGTACCCGCAGCCCCCTTCGGGGCAAGCGATGTACCCGGGGTTCACGAGCGGTTACGGGCGGCCTTGTCGCAACTATAGGCGGGTTATCCGAAGTGAGCGCGACGAGCATGAGGCGCACGTGCATCACGCGCGCGGCTGGCGTTGGAGCGAGGTCTGGGCTCCACGCGCGGCCGGGGTTGGAGCGATAGTTCCGGGCTTTGGCCGGGATTGGAGTATAAGCGATCTCTGGGACGCGCGCGCGCTGCACTCGGAGTAGGAACGACGCGTCACGAGTATGGTTGCCCCGCAACGGGCGTGCTAAGCCTGGAGTAATTGGGCTAAGTACGTGCCGCTCGCAGCAGCCGCGGCGCATCCTGAGTACACGTGCTGCTCGCCTCAGAGTACGAACTCCGCTCGGAACGGCTAGTACACATGGCCTCTGGAGTAACAGACGTACTAGTCCGGGATGGTACGTCCACCCGGAGTAGTCGACGCATACGGAGCAGATGCGCCGGTGTAGTATCTCCGGCCTCTCCATCGACAGATCTGCTACACACGATGTATCCAGGTCGATTTATGGATCATCGGTAGGAGTCGCTGTTGTTGGGCATTTGCATGCATGCATGTGTTCTTTACAGAGCCGCATGTGCATTACACTCGGACATATATGCCTGCTCACTTGATCGATTGATATATATATATATATATGTAACGTCCCCAAGTTTACTAACAATGTAATGCGCATCATATGCACTTCATGGCATGAATTTTCGAACCTTAAAATCGAGTAAGTTTTTGAATTTTTGAAAAACCCTAATCTCACCCTAAGGGCTCGGGAATGATTTCGTTGTGTTGCATATTTAAGGTAATGTGGTAACATGTTCTTATGGAATCCTAATGTAAACCCTAATCTTCTTCTTTCTCCCCCCTTGCCGCGCGGGCCTTGCCCGGCCCGTTTTCTTCTCCTCTGGCCCAGCTCGCCACCGCCTCCTTTGCTTCACCCCTAAGCCACCGACGCCCCCCCATCCTCATCCTCCTACCCGGCTGCCCCCTGCCTCATCCTTATCCCCGCCACCTCCTGCTAGTACTCGCCCCGCCCTAGATCCCTCACCGAGCTGCCGCTTGTCCGCCGTCGCTCGGGCAACCAGGTGCCACTCCGGAATTTAGTTGGGATCATGGTATGCCCCCCGCTGGGTCGATAGCCAGTCTCTATCTGCTGGAAATAACCGGATACCACCAGGACTTACCCGTTATTAGCTTACTTGCCATGATATTCCTGCCTTACGGGTGAATATTACTCGGCTTATTACTTTTATTGTACAGGAGTTCTAAGAGTCCCTCACAATCTCCCTGCAAGTAACAAGGAGGCGCGCTCAGGTGGATACCACTCGGGAAACTTGCCCAAGGGAGAAGGTAAAAAGCACTTGATTTGGGCGAAGGCGTTACCAAGACAAGGTGCAGCCAGATCGTGAAGGACTCGGGGGCTACTGACGATGACATAGCACCCGGGTATCGTCAAGGAGGACAAAGCCGGCCCTCTGGACATAGGGTGGGCCGGGCCGACTGCTCGAAGTCCGACTTCTACACGGGGGCACTCCATCGACTTGGAGTACAAGATATAAACCTGTACCTACCCGATATCACGAGATCTAATTGTAACCGAATAGAAAATCTACTTATAAATCGATCCGGACTTGTGTAACCCTGCCCCTGCTGCCTATATAAGACAGGAGAGGGATTCCCCGATCGGTAAGTGACGATGACATGGCACCCGGGTATCGTCAAGGAGGATAAAGCTGGCCATCTGGGCATAGGGTGGGCCAGACCGACTACTCGGAGTCTGACTTCTACACGGGGGCGCCTCATCGACTTGGAGTACAAGACATGAACTAATACCTACTCGGCATACCCGGGTATCAGTTGTAAACGATTAGGAAACATATCTGTAAGCCGATCCGGACTCCTGTAACCCTACCCCCGGTCGTCTATATAAGGCCAGGTAGGGATCCTTGGATCGGTATAGGCTTAGAGACGATCAAGAGCAAGCTAGAGCACAAGAACGCTCTGAGCATAGGCATAGACACATACCCTCATATGGGATACGATCAATACAATCCACCAAACACAGGACGTAGGGTATTACCTCTCCGCGAGGGCCTGAACCTGTCTAAATTCTGTCTTCCGTGTGCACCCATCTGGATTTGATGTGCTCACACCGCCCCATATTCAGTATTGCCAGAATAATACTCCGACAGTAAGCAACATAGAAGCTTTCATACAGACTTAGATACACAAACCCTAGCAACCCAAAGATCTCTTCTCAAGGTCTCTCGGCATACGGAACACAAGCAATACAATTCACCAAACATAGGACGTAGGGTATTACCTCTTCCCGAGGGCCTGAACTTATCTAAACTCTGTGTCCCGTGTGCACCCATCTAGATCTGCTATGTGTACGCTGCCCCATATTCATTATTGCCGGATCAAAACACCGACATATATAGACATTTGTATTCATCATTGTTGGATGATCCAATGCTGACTCAATATATCATATGCAACTCAGGTGTATGCGATCACCGTTGGCCAGGCTGGGCAAAGACACAATATCGCAACACAAGCTAAATGCAATTCCAAGGTCCTGTGAAGACTTAGCATCATTCTTAAGTTCATGAGCATAATAAGTACAAAGGATCCCAATGATTGTAACCATACCCTAACCTAACCTGAAGGCTAGTGGGTCACCCAAAGGCCTGGTACAACCGCGCACACCCTGTCTAGCTGGTCAGCGCATCACAGCTAACCGGTTAGTCAACCGATACTTAACGCACTTAGTAGAAGAAAGAACCGCGGTACCTCTTCATGGCTAACTCATGCGGTTCAAATCATACACACATGGTGTATGGGTAGCCAACAAAACAACTTGAATACCACAACAAAACTCTACAAAAAGGATTTAAAGATAGTAGAACCCGTCCCATACACATGGCAGTTAATTAACTTCTACAAAACTCGACCCGAAGGTCGTCCAAATTAAAAATAACATTAATTCCAGCAACGGCACGTAATATAAACACAGAGATGACAAACCAAGTCATCTCCCAAAAACTTTACATATCAACCATATGACAAAGCAAGAGCAAACATTGCAACTAAGCATTAGACCCGACATTTTCGCGATCATATTATTCGCCTAGGCTAGGATCACCTGCATGAATGGAATTCCCAAGTGAAAGATGCTAATGTGCTCATTCCAATTATGTTAAACATGGCGTGGGATAACAAATGATAACATAAACAACTATACAAATTCAACAATGTATGAAGACAAGTGCTACATAAATAATCTAGAATATAATATCATCATGTGAATGATGCAATCAAGGTAACAACTTTGGAATTCATTCAAAATTTAATTCACTCTGAGATCTAAGAATATATAAAGAACCATCATACAAGACTTAAACATATCATCTTTCACATCAATCTCAACTTGAGACAATTCATGAAAGAGGGTTACACCACCCACACTTTCAACAACTTGGTCATCATCACCATCTCATTTATTTCTAGATTTAACACATGTGAGCAAGCAATCACAACCAATTTCATCTTATTCTCTCTAGGTCCTCCCCAACTTAGAGAGATGCCACATAGGGTTACATCACCCAAATCCGACTATAAGTGTAGTCGAGGAAGGGTTAAACCACCCTAACCTCGAACAAAAGTGATCCAATGAGTTGTGGGTGCATGGTTGGCCTACCATTACTCTTTCTAATCATCGTCGGTCTCACTCTCGCCGCGGGTGAAGGAAAAGATCCCATAATCAAAACTAATTTAGGTTAAACCACTCGCTGAACAAATCTAGGTTAAACGATCCAATGGGTATCAATTCCTGGCTCTCCCATCTCACCCTAGGGGTTCAAGTATTTTTATTAGATGATTTAAGTACACTTCTTTCTGTCCATATCCATCATTCCTTCCTATACATGTTAGTGTTTCACAATTTCCAACATCAACTATAACAAGCATTCAACATGCAATCATTTATCATCCAATCACGACATAATACAATGGAATGTTTCCAACAAGTGAGATTTTTTGTCTTATTATTCGGGATCAACCTCGAGACTACCCTCGTTGCACGGTTCTACTGACAGAAACACCGAACGCCGGAAAAACGACGAAAACGAACATTCAATCAATACCAGAAATTTCAATGGTGGAAACATGCATGAAATTCATTCTATAATGTATAGAATGAAAATATGAAACTAATGCAATTGGTTTCATCTCATTTGGATTTGTGGAACTCTACATATGAATTTTTCAATTTTTAGGTTCAAATATTTGAATTTGAGCGAAATTTATGAATTTCAAAAAATTTCATAACATGAACATGGATGAACCTTATATAAATAAAATATAAACAATAAATGATGAATTTAAAAAGTGAATCAATTGATTTTGAGTTAATATGAATTTTCTACAATTTTTTGAAGTTTAATCAGTTTTTAACATTTTCTGTCTTTTTCTCAGTAAAGAAAAACATATTCATTATTATTATAATTAACTGAAATGTAGCTACTGAGAATGACATGTGGGTCCCAATTTGACAAGAGGGCCCAATTGTCATACTCTGTCCTTTTCTCCTTTTTCTTTTTATTTATTTTTTAGTCTATTACATATGGGGTCCACATGTCATAATTTTATTTTTATTAATTTCTTAATTTCTATTATTCTGGAGAGGGGCCCACTTTCATGCTCATAACTATATTCATGGCCAGCCCCACATGTCATAGAGATGCTTAAACAACATTGTAAATAAATGTGCATTAGTTATGCCTTAATAGCAATCATTAGCTGACAATCATGGTCACTAATTCATGAGAAGTCATTAGTGTAATTAAGTCCATTATCAATTCATTAAATGATCAATCACTATAGTTATTAATCATTAACTATCACCAATAGCCAATCATGGTAATCATTAGGATAATAGACTTGTATTAATCGTGATATATTTGCCAGTGCAATAACTAGTACTTTAATGAAGCAATCATGGCGGTACTTAATTGGTTAGGTGCCATTAGTGGAGAATTAAGTCGGCCGTTGGGGAATAACAATAAGACCGTTGTGGCCGGTGATGGAGAAGGAAGAAGGCAAGGAGCAAGGAAGAAAGGGGAAAATTGGAGACACCGAGAGAGATTATACAGGACGGAGGGAAGAGAAGACGGGGAGCGCTGGTGACATCGCTGCTTCGACACGGGTGCCGTGTGTCCTGGCCATGCGGTGGCATGCTACCGACGAGTCCCGCCCGCAACCGAGAGGGGAGAGGCACGGCATGCTGAGGATGGTGCAGGGCTGAGGCCCAATGTAGACAGGAGGAGAATAACTAGGCCAGTTCAGCCCAGTTAGGTAAGAGGCCTAGTACCTTTTCCTTTTTTTATATTTTATTTTCGTTTTCATACTGTTTTATACCTAGGGTTCGAATAAAATGAATTCAAATGTCATCCTAAATATTTTATAAAAATTCAGGCTTAAGACATGTAATATCCTTGAATTAAAATAATGTCTTTTAAGCTGTCGTTTAATTATAAAAGTAACATAGCTCAAAATAAGCTTTGAACTCCAAGTAGTCCAAAGAGGTTAGATCTAGGGCAAAATTTTAGGTTTTTTGACATTAATTCTTTTTGCAAGACCTCGATGCATGCACGAGATGAAAATTACCCTTTATTGCTCATGAGTCCACATTGATCTCATATAGGTACAATTTACATAGTGGTCTGTACGGAGGCCACCTCTACATTCCCCAAGAATTGTTTTCCTCATTCCTCGATCCTTAACAAGAAAATAGTCAGGATGATATTCTAAAAAAACATCATTATTAGAAGTTAAACGATGAATAGAGATGAGACTTTTTTGGTAGTATTGGCAGTAGGGATATTGAGAATATTATGAAGCGGCAGGGATTGAGAAGGGATATTAATGGAGAATGACCAATATGACTAATAACCATACATGTACCATTTGTAGGGTGCACCTGGTCTCGTCTTGATACTTGTCATGCACCGTCAACTTGTTGAACTCGGAGGTGATATAGCCGCTAGCGCCGGTGTCGGTGTACCAGTTCGTATCAACGTTGTAGGAGGAAGAGTTGGTGTAGTTGGCCACACGATTGTCATCAGCTTGAAATGAATGATTGAAGCATTGACGACACTTGAGTGTCGTATGTCCAACCTTGTTGCACATCTGACATGTTGGACGCGGGCCGCCTCTACGACCACGACCAGAACCACTGTGGCCCCTGTGTTGAGGACCACGACCTCCGCCGCGACTTCTGCCATAGCTACCACCGTGGCCACCATTATGGCCACCACAATCATGGCCGCCACGGCCTTGGCCACCATAGCCACCACCATTTCCTTGACAGTTGTTCTGGTAGCCACACAATTCTACTACTCGAGACGTGCATCAAATGAAAGGAAATAGGAGTAAAACTCAGAGAGAGAAATTGACTCCCGCACGGTGATGATCCCGACCAGCGGGTTGCACTCGCTGTCGAGGCCGGCCATGATGTAGCTGATGAGGTCCTCATGCGACATGGGATGGCCAGTGGAGGCCATTTGATCTGCCAACGTCTTCATTCGATTGAAGTACTTTGTGGCACTTGAGTCATTCTTGCATGTAGTAGCAAGTTGAGTCCGGATCTACACAACTCGGGCCTTGGACTTGGAGGCAAACATGTCTTCCAGTGTGCGCCATACACCTGTCACAAAGGTCTACCTAATGATCCGTGACAGAATCTCCAACTCGAGAGAAACGAGTAGCACGCCGAGGACCTGCTGGTCCTTACCAGCTAGGCCTCGTACTCGGGATTGGGAACCTCCTGTTCAACGCTTTTGTCGGCAACGGTCCAGGCGACCATGATGGTCAGTGGCAGCGCGACAATAGATCCATCGACGTAGCCAATAAGCCTCTAGCCGTGAAGGATTGGCATTTGCTGGGCCTTCCATAGCAGGTAGTTTTCCCTTGCAAGCTTCATCATTGGAGTGAGACTAGGAAGGGCGCCACCATGCTAGAGGTGGAAGAAGCAGAGTGCGACATGGATGTTCTTAGAAGAACTTTGGCTTCGATACCATATAAATAGAAGCCAGTGTTTAGATACTAGGCTCATGCTCAATATGGCTAGCCTTCTCCTCGTATATATACATGTCCAAGTTACAACAGGAGAGGAAACAAGCAGGTATAAGAAGAGAGGAAACTATGAAGATGAAAAGATCCGATGGGACACTGAACGATCGAGGTTTACATATATTAACAAAGGGAACGGCTAGCCGACTCGGCAGCAGCTAGGCATAGGGGCAACACGACTGCACCTAGGTCTGGATGGGGCTGCGACCGAGTGGGGAGAAAGCCTTGGGCAAGAGCGACAACCAGGAGGCGGCTACTTAGAAGGACTCACTGCATCGTGCTCCACATCATTGGACACCAGAGCGAGGACTCGTCGCTGGTACTGGTCTAGCCAGTGAGAGCAAGGGCGCCACATATGGACACCCTTGAGCGTGGTAGCATTGGCCTCCACTGGATTTGGGCCATCCAGCCTCCAATTAGCATGCCGCCGTCGTGCACGGAGATGTGGAGAGCACATCATACACGGCTGGGCATCGTCAAGCATGTGGGAGAGGCGTCGTGCTGCTTGTCTGGAGACTTAGGACCAGCAGAGAGTAGAGTCTAGAGAAACACTCAATTACTCTAGACAACTCTTCATTCGGAGTATTTTGAAGAGTGCTTTGAGGCAAAGATTGAAATTGAGCATTTTGAAGCACCTAGTCTAGTTTCCAACCCACCGGCGCACCCCACTTTATATTATGGTTTTTCCTATACTAAATGTGATTCTCAAATCACTAAAATCTAGAAAATATGTCTAATCCTCACAGTTGCCTCGTTGTTTCTCCTTTTCAATTTTCTAGGGGTCACCAATGTCGATTGGACTCACATGTGAGACCAAAACTTGTTCATTCACTTGACACACACATTAGTCCCTTAATCGCTTGTCATTAGTCATAAAACCTCACTTAGAGAGTCTAGATGCACTTTTAATTAGTAAAAGCTTTTGTAACGATTTTCAAGCTACAATTACCCAAACTAATAGATCTAAATTTCTTCACTTCTTTTACATCTGGTGCCTTAGGAATAAGGGTAATCAGAGCAAACTTTAATCTATGGAGAACGAACTCTCCTTGCTCAAAAGCTAACACTAAGTCCATGAAGTCAGGTTTAATGACAGACCAAAACTTTTGTTAGAATAAGAAAGAGAAGCCATTTGGACCAGGAGCACCATTAGCATAAGAGTCAAAAATGGCAGTTTTAGTTTCATCCTCAGAAAAAAGTTGTTCTAATAGCTCATTCTCTTTATCAGGGACTCAGTAGGCTTCCGGGAGGCATCGCCTAAATGTATATTTGGCTTCGGTTCAATCAAAGGCAATAACTAGCATATCCTTGGTATTGGCCACTGGGCCATTAGGCCCAACTAAAGTGGCTAATTGTTTCTTCCTCCTCCTGTGGTTAGACACAGCAGAAAAATATGTTGTATTTCGATCCCTTCGTTGGACAAATTTATCCCTAGATCTCTACCAGGCTTTGGTTTCTTCAGATTTCCAGATCTCATGCAATCCTCTACAGATCTGAGATATCCTGAGCCTATCAGATTAATCCAGTCTATTTTGTTCAGAAAAAACGTCAAGAATGTCAAACTCTTACCTAAGATCTTGTTTTTTCTTCTTAGTGGCTGATTCTATATTGGCATTCCAGCCACTTGATTTCGCCCTAAGGAGTCTAACTTTGTAACGCTAGATGTCAATAGGAAGGGTAAAAGACAAGGAGCATTCCATATCTTTGTAACAAAAAGAACAAAGTCTTCTTTCTCTAACCACCATTTTTTAAATCTGAATAGGTTGGTGGAGGGTATCCTCCTAGAACTAGTATCAAGAAGCAGAGGGGTATGGTTACTTCCTGTTCCAAGTAGGGCTTTAATAGTGGAGAGGGAAAATTGATGGTCCCATTCTGTAGTAGCAAAAAGGGCAGCTAACACCAAGGCACCCTGGTTATTAGCCCAAGTAAAGCACCTATTAGAAGGTCGATATTCCAGAAGCCCATTTATTAACCCAATCATTAAAAAAAAGGCCCCATGGAATTTAATGTACCAGTATTTTTGTCTTTCTGAGTTCTTATCAAATTAAAGTCACCACCACCTAGCAATGTGGGATAGGGAACTATGATCCATGATATCATGGAGTTCAGCAATGAAATCCAACTTATTCTCAGCACATGCTGAACCATAGACTACAACCAATTGCCAAATAAAACTATCTGTTTTGTTTTTAACTACTGTGACAACACAGTACTGTTTCAAAGAAACCATCAAATTTCAAACTCATCAGTCTTAAAACCAACTAAGATACCACCAGAAGTATTCATAACAGGAAGATAATGCCAATCAAACTAACACTACCAGAGATAGATCTAAGAAAGCAGGAGTAAAAACCTCTTTCTTAGTTTCTTGGAAATCAACAAAGTGAGCCTTATTCCTAGAAATAATATCAGCTAGACAGTCCAGTTTGCCTGGATTACGCAGACCCCTAAAATTCCATATTAATCCTATCGTAAGCATTTGAATGAGCAAGTTCACAAGAACTTTTATTCCTAATGATAATAATCCATTTACCATTATAGTAGGTATCACATGACACCTAGTATTAGCAGAATGTTGTGTATGAGTGGAAGGAACATCATCTAGAGTAACATCAATATGAGCAGGTAAGGCAATTTCAGGCTTGTTATTAGCAGTCAATACCATTGGATAATTCAGTAGCTATCAGATTCTGAATAATAGATTGTTGTTCCAAAGCATTTGCACCAATTTTAATATCTAAAGAGAAGTTCCTAGACTTGTCAACTTGTAGCTAAAAGTTTTTGAAACTAATCTTAGAAAAATTTAGTAAAAGATGTGTGAAAAGACATGACACTATTAATGTCCGAAACGTACAAGATGTTCCCAAGAAAAGGTAAGTATATTATTTTAGCGGTAATTCGAAAGCGGAGAGCAATCCATTCTTGCCTACGCGGGTCCAATTTGGCAGCTTTTGCTTGCACAGGTGAGTAAGTTTGATTGGTCCAAACAAGTTCTTTATCCCTACTAAACACGTGTTAATGTATTATTACTAGACATAGATAGATAAGCCATTGCTTCTGATCGAAAGAGAATCAAACATGCTTGGCGAGGAGAAAACGAAGTTAGAATAGGAAAAAATCATCACAAGAATACAAAGACCAAGGTGATATAAAGGTCTTTTTTAATTGGAGTAACTAGTAAATACGTCAAGTTTTTTTTTGAACGGCAAATACATCGAGGCTAATTACCGAGAGAGCAGTGCAATCCTAGAACGCCAAATGTTCTTTATAGCCGCAGTTTACCCGTCATTATCCGTAGGCAAGAAACGACAGGGGAGAGAAACCCCCACTCCTACTCCATCTATCGGTCACAGCATCCGTCACCCATCGTTTCCTCCATTTCCGTGGGATTTTTCTGTGGGTTCATCCGTTGTTTTCTTGGCTCCATAAAGCAGGTGGATTCCTATTCGGGCCCAATCTCGCCGATAGGGGCAAGCAAGAGCCGAGAAGCGGCAGCCGGCAGGGTGATCTTATCCTAATCAGCTCCATTGTTCTGTTTCCAGCCGACGTCTGCGGATCGGGGTATGCATCTTCAATCCACCCATCTCTCTGTACCCTGTGGAACTGGAATCGGATTTGTTTGTTGCGATTTTTTATTTGTTTGTCTAATCGAGTCAGGGGTTTTAGTAGAATGGTGAGCATTCCAAGAACTGGGAGCTATGTTCTTGGTCGTCGAGTTCATCGTTGCTATGTGTACTTTGGTACCGGGCAGATCTAAGTGTGTTCCTCTATAAATTTCTCAGTGTGTGTTTCAAAGAAAAAAAATGGAATTACATATCTTTGTCAAAGTTACAAAATCTTCTGCCTTTTAAAAATTACTTTTCAAGGTCTGTTCTAGACTTCTAGTCAACTAGTTTAGTTGGTGCCATAGCCAGTCTCTTCAGAGCATATTTTTGGTCGCTAATTACTTAATTATGGTTCGTACTAGGATCGAGCCCATGTGTTGATTATAAAATCATAAACTAGGAGTAAATGTTCTATATGCATCATGCATTATTTCGTTAACGAATGAAATTCACAATGTAAGTTTGCTAGGTTGTAAAATTTAGAATTTTCTGTTGTACATTGTTGCCCTTTTCTAGATTTTCCTATTTTGGATTATAGTGCTTTTCTATGTCTATTTTTTTAAAATCAGAAGATAGATAGAAATCTTAATCTGTAATAAAGCCAAGTACAAAGCGAAGGCGTATGAGAGAGCCACATCTTCCCAATTAAGATTGGTTCGGTTCAGTTTTAAGAAATTTCTCCAAATAGGCTTTCTATTTCTGTTTAAGGATTTCTGAAATTTAATTGACCAAATTGAAAGCTGGTTAATTCTCAGTAGTAGTAGCACTACCAGGAAATAGTGAGTCCATAATATAACTGTTGAATCTCACAAAGTTCCTTTCAGAATTAACCAAAAGTTTTATCAATGAGATACTGGGAAAGTATTTGCCAGAAACTCCAGTTTGGCAATTAGAAACATCTTCAAGAACTATTTCTGAGTCCAGTGATAATTAGAATTCACTGTCTATTAACCAGAATATGAAGCCATTAAACAATGTTGTATCTTGAAAAATAAACGGGAAACAAGAATTAGCTTTAAAATTCTGATAGCCTGCCAATACTGTCGGTTTGTTTTGTGTATTTATAGCACATAGATTATCCTAAAATCCTAATAAACTTAAATAACTGATCATAACTGCAAAGTTTTGTAGATTCAGTTCAGTCATTCAATTAGTCAGCCTTTTACCGATGCCTTGGTTTTTAATTTTAGAGTGTACATTGTCAGGAAGCCAGTAACAATAATATGCTTACAATTTGCATATCTAGGTGCATTGCATTTGTGTCCATAGTTGTGGTTCTTACGTCATGCCCACCGGGTTATGTTCCATACAGTATCCAGCTTCATTTCATGCCTGTGGTCAATTCTGGAAGAAGTTGACTCAATGTCAGTCTTTTTAGGCTGCTTTATTTATCATATAAACTAATCAAACATTTCCTGTTTCAAAGTCACTTGGCTCTTTGGACCGAGAACCCCTTTAATTAAACAATATATGAAGTCTACTCTGTTAATGTGATTTCTTGTAAAGTCAGGGCTGTAATTTGGTATTCATCAGTATGACAATTTATACATCGCGTGGATCATGTGGTTTCACTTTAGATAAGGTCTTTGATCCAATTTTTTGTTTTCTTGTGGTGCGATGTTTTTAGCCAGTACTGATGAGAAGTATTTTGCTCTGGACAGTTTTGTGATCAGTGAAAGCTATGGCTGCTGCTGAAGCAAGGGCTGCTTGGCAACGTGCTGCAAACCGTTGCGTGGTTCAGGAGGACAGAAAGAGAGCCCCAAAACTAGCCTGCTGTCCATTATCATCTGAACAACAACATGGTACAAACAATGGAAATTGTACAACTTCAGAAGACCGTCCTATCTCCACTTTTGTGCCTTTGAGCTGTAATCCCATTAATTCTAATCTACCAGAAGATATCAGATGGTGGCTTCAGTTACAGCCGAATTTCGGGGTCCAGAAGGACCTTGCTAGTGAGCAGCATTATTTTTCGGACAGAGAGATTAGTGAGAAGGAAGTGGAGGATTCAAGAGCAAAGTTTAGACATGAGGAACAATTACTCTGTGAAACAGTTGACACCAACCTTGAGAAAGGTGAGGATGTTTTTGAGCCTCCATGGATGATTTCAACAGCTTCCATGAAGCATTCTTCTGAGACAGACTCAGAGGAGTTGAAGACCACTGGTGGTTATTCTCAATTGTCTATCAAGTGCAGAGCAAATGTCAGCATCAGTGACTGTTTGTATGAGGATAAAAAGTTCCTGGATTTCAAAAGCTCTGGTCCACCATCTTCGAAGAACCCACAGAAGGCTAATTTTGATACAGATGCATCTTGGAAAGGTGGTGAAAAGGCTCAGCCATGGTGGCAGATCATTGATGAGAATGAGCTAGTTTCACTGGTTGCAGAAAGGGCGACGCAGCACATTGAGAATTATGATCTGCCAAGACCTGCCCAGACAGTTCGTGTGCATGGGACAGAATCACATAATCATGAAAATATGGGTGAATATGCGGGACCATCATCTCCCGCAGGTATAGTGTCACATTCTTATCCTGGACAGTTTGAACATATTCAATTCAGTTATAGCAGCACAAATGAGTTGGATTTTTGTAATGATGGAGTTTGGCAACAGCATGAAAGAAATAATACGTACTGGTGTGTATTCTTCACACCTACTTTTATTTTATTTTCATCATTGATATCTGAAGTTTAGTAGATAGTACAAGTAGAATTAGCATTCAAAAAAAGATGAACAAACGCCTGATTCACTAAAATAGTCAAATGGTAGATTGTTATCTGTGAATTGTTTGGTGTTGGTGGATAAATTGTCTAATTTGATTCCGCTTCTCTTTATGAAAGGAAAATTTGATAATATTATTGAGGCATCTGTTTTGTTCAAAATTTTAGCAATACATAAGTAATTTTGCTTGTCTATTTTTTTAGTAATAAGCTACAAGACTCCACAATCCACTGACATCTATTCATGTATTCAGCTCCCTGCTCATCCCTCAAGACTTCAGATGACTTCTATATTTTGCAGTTCCTTTTATTTCCTGCTCACATATTTATTTTGTCACACATTCATGCAATGGTGCACATGTTTTTTCTAGGAGTAGCCATACTGAAGCAGTAAGCAAACAAACCTGCCTGAATCCATGGGAGCGGTCCCAGCTTTTGGAGGCACTTCGTCATTCACAAACACGCGCTAGGGAAGCAGAGATGGCTGCCAAGGAAGCGTTTAATGAGAAAGACGATGTCATCAAGCTATTGCTTCGGCAGGCCTCACATCTCTTTGCGTGCAAGCAGTGGCTGAAAATATTACAACTGGAGAACATATGCCTCCAGCTCAAGCACAAGCACAAAGGGCATCACATAGCAACCTTGATAAAAGAACTTCCATGGATGGCGCTAAATGAGAAGCCTGCGCGGGATGAAGAGAGAAAAGATTGGACAAGGAGGAAAGGCAGGAGGCAGAAGAAGAGAGGTAGCTTCTGCGACGCAATCTTATTTGCTTTCGGTTTAGGTCTTGCTGGTGCAGGGTTGCTTCTTGGCTGGACTCTTGGGTGGCTGCTGCCAAAGTTGTAAGTTATTCGTAGTACACGAGAGACTATCTAGCTAGGCAAGTATTTTGGTGTGTACCATAGATGAAAGCTCTCAGGTGGCGCAATAGAGGGAAAGGGTCAAACTGATGGACCTCAGAACCTGTTGATTTGGAAGCCGTGCTGGTTAGGAAGCATGTACGTAGGAACCATGTTGTGATTTGTAAATATGCGTGGTTTGGGTGTCTGAATATTTGTACGTATGGTTCAGTTGTGGGACTTCTCATATGTCGAATTTCAGCATCTCCATCAGTACAAATATGGTAAATCAGTAAAATGTCAGTTACACCCTATTTGGATGTCAGAGTTGGGTTTGGAATAGAGGAATTGGAATTGTGCAAAGGCTGTTTGGATGTTTTAGAATTTGATCTTGGAGTTTAACCCCAATTCCCCAAGATATTGTCATAAGAGAAGGGGAGAAGTGGTGAAAGAGAGGGGCAGTGAGGCTAAAGTTGAAATGAGCGTGACGATCGTGGTGTGCTCCGGGATTTTCATCGGGAGATCCACGGGATAGTTTAATAGAGTATCTCATGAGCTTGCTAATCTTGCTAGGCGAGATCGTCATTCTGCGGTTTGGCGGCTCGACGCTCCTCTGTGTATCTAGGAGCTCCTCGCTGAGGATTGTAAATATTTGAGTATCTTTGAATAAACTCTCTCTTACACGCAAAAAAAGAAATGAGCATGACGAGAGCATCTCCGTCGGTGATCCCTTGTTCGTCGCTGATCACCGTCGGGGTGCCACCATGGCCGGCAGGTCAGATCGGGCCTTCTGCTCCATTTGCTACCCTTCGTAGTGGCGCGACGCAGGTTTCAAATCCTTCGTCCCCACATGGCAGTGTGTCTTCCGCGTCCTGTGACACCTAGTCCCTCGCAGGCCATTGTTGGCGTTGTGCCGATCTCAACGGTGGTGGGTTTGCGTGGGAGTCTTCATCTCACCTTTCCCCTACAGACGAGGAGATTGCGGAATTCTACGGTCAGCATGGTCGTGCCCCCGTCACCACGACCTAGATTCTTCCATCTACTCCTTGTTTATGTTGGATTCGCCGAGATCTGTCTGAGCGAAGGGAATTTGCTCCTTCAAATTACTTCCCTACATTTGCAACACCCTATTCTAAATGGGGAATTTGACAATATGCCCCGTTTTTAAGCAGCAGTAGATCATATGCCCCACTATTCTTTACAATTGATTTCATGCCCTGTTTTTCATCATATGTTTGATCATATGCCCCAAGTCATATATTAAACTCATTTTCGTGCTGACTAGGATCAAAACTAACCAAAATGCCCCCGTTCTCAATTCTCATCTATTCATCTCTCTCTCTCTCTCTCTGAACCCGACTTGAACCCGACGCTGCTATTCTCCATAGCCCGCGCCGCTGCTCTTGGGGGTGAACGCCGGTGGAGATTGGGTGCTAGAGGACCGTTGCGCCGGAGGCCTACGTTGCTCCGTTACCCACTCGCCCTCCCTCCGCCTGCTCCGCTACATGTTAGCAGGCCGAGGTCCGTTCCCCACTCGTCCCGTGCTCTCTCTCTTTCATAGCAGCAGCGACCAGAGCGGTACAGCCATGAGGATGAGCACAGTGGCACGTCGTCGGCAAGAACCGCTCGGTAAGGTTCGTTTCCCCTTGAATCCCCAGCTTGTTAAACCGATTTGATTGAGTCCCGTCCTATCCCGATTGTGTGCAGAAATCCTAATTCTTCATGGATTCGTGGTGAGAAACTTCTCGGTGGAGAGCAACTTGTCACGATGGAGGGGAGCTCAGCAATGGATTCTGCCGGTGTGGGTCTCGCCCGATGAGTGAGTTCGTGACCCCTTTTCCCTCCCCAATCCTTATTGTTATATAAAACCTATTAGAATGATAGTACATGAGTTGAACTGAAAAATTTAAGTTTGTTGTGCATGAGTAGGCCATCGAGAAAGAGTATTTTCACAGTAACTGTTAGAGTACTGGGGTTTACTGCAAAGCTCGATGATGGCCGTGAACTAGAAGTAATTCGCCAGGATTTGCAATGGGAGGTCAACCTCATCGGTTTGACCGTGGAAACGTTGGTTCAACAGTTGGGAGAGAAGATATGTTGGGGTTCAGGCCAGGAGGTCCATTTGCTTTGGCGTGATAGCAACATCGGTGAGGTCGAGAGGATTTATCATTGTATGGAGTTGTTGATAGCTTTTCATGCTACCTGGGAGTCTAGAGTTGTATTTATATTAGCTGATGTTGTTGATTTATGGAAGAAATCTGCTTTCTCACATGTGCAGTCTAGTGCTATTATTCAGTCTAGCAAGAAATGTACTATTTCTCATGTGGATGCTAGAGATGCTAGTGAGTCATGCATTTCCATGGCTAGTCAGGCATTGATTGGTCACAAATTGAGGTTGCTCCCATGAATAATGATGATATAGATGTTCCTATTATAGAAGAAAACATGTTTTTGGTGCTTGGTATACAAGATGTAGATGCACGACAGCACACTGCGCCATCTTCTCTTGGCATTGAGGCTTGTCTGGCTACAATTGATGAGGAGTGCCTTTTTGAGGCAGCTATTCCTGTAAATGATGACAATCCTGAAGAGGAACAAATTATATTTGACAGAGATGAACTCGAAATAGTCGTAGGGTCTTTGTTCCCATCGATGCAAGAATTTAGGAAGGCCATTGCACAATATGCCATTAACAAAGAATTTGATATAAAAGTGGACAAAACTGACACCACAAGGTATATGGGGTATTGTAGAGCAGCTGGATGTCCATGGAAAATAACAGCCAGGATGAGGACAGATAAGAAATCAATCAGGTACAAACTTAGCTATTTATTTGGTCTTGTTTTTGTTTTATTGCTAATGGGATATGTAATCAAATGCTAATAGAACTTGTGTGCTATTGTATGCAGGTTAACAAGCTGGTTAGTTCTCATGAGTGCTCATCCACTAGCAGGGTCAAGACAAGCGTGGGATCCTAGGCCTAGGTGGCAGATAGGTCAGTTAGCATACTCCAGCAGGATCCTACCATTAGGGCTAAGAAATTGCAGAAGAAGCTACAAGATACATTCAATTGCACTATTGGATATGACACTGTTTGAAAAGGCAAAGACAGAGCACTCGACCAGCTATACGGTTCTTGGAGCCGGAGCTATCATTATCTATGGAACTTCAAGGTAGAGATTGAGAAGAGATCTCCAGGCAGTATTGTAGAGATAGATGTGAAGAGGATTGGAGGTAAAGTGTACTTTAGCAGATTCTTTATGGCACTTAAGCCCTGCATTGAGGGTTTCCTAACTAGTTGTAGACCTTATCTTAGCATAGACTCAACCACATTGAATGGAAAGTGGAATGGACATTTAGTGGCATGTACAACACTAGATAGACATAATTGGATGTTCCCTATAGTATTTACATTCATTGATTCAGAAACTTATGCCAATTGGACTTGGTTTATGACACAACTGAGTAGGGCACTAGGACCTATAGAAACCCTTACAATCTGTACTGATGCTTGTAAAGGCTTAGAGAATGCAGTGAAGAAAGTTTTTCCTCAAGCAAAGCAGAGAGAGTGCTTTAGGCATTTGATATCAAACTTCATGAAAAATTTCGTGGAGACAGTTTTGGTAAAATGTGATTACATTCACAACAACCTAGTTGAGTCATTCAACAATTGGATAAAGGAAATCAAAGATCTACCTGTGGATGAGCTAGCTAACACGATTAGAGGGAAAATAATGAGGCTGTTTGTGTTGGGGAACGCGCTACGAAAAACAAAATTTTTCCGCGCACGAACCAAACCAAGAAACACTATCGAGGTGTAGGTAACGATATCATACCTTCGACGATCACGTCAATGCAGCGGAGAAGTTGACCGATGTCGATGAAGTCCGCAGACTCCCGCAGCTAGGTTATACCTCCCAGCCGCGAGAGCGATCTCCTCGTGAATAGTTCGCCCGATCAAGCGCCGAAGTATACGACGTCTCCGAGGTATCCACGCGTACCGGATCAGCAACACCGCGGTAATGTGTGGACCAGCACACAAGAACAGCGGGGATCTACGAGAAGGAGAAGCAGCAGCGCGCCGGCAGCTGTACTAGATCTAATCTAGAAGAGAGAGAAAAAGAAGGCTGTGGCCAATCTAGAGATGGCCGGCCTAGGGTTTAGTCCAAGGGACTAGGGCTGCCTCTGGGGCTGCTTGGGATACCCTTTGAGGTGCCCTGCCCCTCTATTTATAGGGGTTGGGGCAGCTCTCCCTAGGCAGGTGGAATCCTACTCCAGCAGGGACACCCTGTTGGAGTTGGAGTCCAACTCCACTAGAACCTTCTAGAACCTTCTAGAATTTCTAGAACCTTCCAGAACCTTCTAGAATTTCTAGAACCTTCCAGAACCTTCTAGAACCTTCTAGAACCTTCCAGAACTTTCCGGAACACTTCCGGACATCACCGGAACCATCCGGGACCTCCCGGAACACTTTCGAGATCATCCGAAACACTTTCGGAACCCTTCTCTCTCGTTCTCTATAAATCGTAGCATTCCTAAATGTCGCTAAAACGTTAAGCGTGTGACCCTATAGGTTCGAGTATATGTGGACATGTCCGGAATACCTTCCGGTCAATAATCGTCAGCGGGATCTGGACAACCATAACGACTCCCACATATCATCGAAGATCTTTATCGAGCAAACCTTGTATTGTCGCATACAATTCCTTTTGCCTCACGATACATTACACAACCCGAGGCGAGACTTTGACGGTATCCCTGTGATCAACTCCTTGATCACCATACCTAGTTATCCTCGTTACCGGTTTGTACTCTTTTCTCGTTTCCGTATTCCGGTATCCCCGTGACTAACCTTTTAGTCACAATACCTGGCCAGGCGATGCTGGACACCGTAATACCGAGTGGGCCCAGAGTGTATCTCTCCATCGCCGGATGGGCAAATCCCAGTCTTGACATATCTAGAACCACGATATATTTTCTGGTGTACCTGGAAGTCACCTTTATAATTACCCCAGTTACGGCGTAACGTTTGATGACCCCAAAGCAACCATCCGGTATCCGGGTCTATGATATTCTCATGGTCTAAGGACGCAAGTAAACGTTAACACATCATGAGAAGATACTGACAACATATTGACGAAGTGATCTCGCAGTATCTCATAAGGGGTCTATCCAACACCATTGTTACCCTAACAATGTGTTCCCATTATTGCCGGCATCCTTGTTACATTAACAATGCCCATGATCAGGAAAACAAGATCATCAACAATACATGAGCTAGTCCAGAGGCCTGACTAGGGATCTGAATGGTGTTTATTATTCCACACATGCAATTAGGTTTTCCTCTGAATCTCATATTCAAGAACCAATGCAATTTTAGCATAGAACATAAACTTAATCATGAACATGAAAATAGAATAATAACAACTTTATTATTGCCTCTAGGGCATATTTCCAACAGTTTGATAAGAGGAGAACAATTGGGGAAAAACTTAGTGAAAAAATGTTACCAGCTCTCATTCAACAGTTAAACAATAACAGCAGAGGACTTGGACATCTAAAGGTCGAAAGATCTACCAAGGGTAGCTGTGAGGTGAGAGATATTAACCAGAACAACCTTAGACATGTTGTCAAGGTAGAGAGCCATGATTGCACTTGCTTGGAATGTCAACACATTGGAAAGCCCTGTGAGCACGCACTAGCATTCTTGCTTGAGAGAATAAATGTGAACTTTGAGGATTACGTGCACGAGTACTTCTCCTTGGACAGGTTTAGGGCTTCGGTGAGATAGAACCTATAACGGACAGGTTTAGTGACCCAAGGTTAATCTAGCCTTCGTTATGCTACCACCAATTGGGAAGAAATCAGTTGGGAGGTGTAGGAAGTTGAGGATTAAAGGTTGTCTTGAAAAGGGTGGCAATGGGAACAAACGATCAGGGTCGGGGAGCAAACACAGATGCAAACAATGTGGAGAGTTGTGACATAAGAGAGCTACCTGTCCTCAGAGTGGTACCAAAAAAAGGTAACACTTCTATTGCTTTTCATTCATATTACTTTATATGCCATAGAACTTATTAACGGCTGTATTGTTTCAACAGGAAGAGGAAGGCTAAGCCTGTTCATAGAAGTGAAGATCAACGCTCTGAAGATGTGGCTGCTATCCTCCAAGACAACCCTGGACCTGTTACAAGAAGGTATTACATCTTAGCCGCGTATGTTGTTGCTCCACCAAGTTTGACAAATAAGCTCTAGAATCATTATGTGACAATTGCAGGAGACTAGCCATGGCGATCACAGATGATGCATCTAGAGCAAGTCCTGTTTCTCCAACAAAACCTGTGGACATGCCTGGTGATGGTGATATGCCACCCGGGTATCACCAAGGAGGACGAATCCGGCCTCCCGGCCACGGGATGGGCCGGGCCGACTACTCGGAGTCCGACTACAACACGGGGGCGACTCACCGACGTGGAGTACAAGACAAGGACTAGTACCAGTCCGGCTTACCCGGGATTGGTGGTAACCGAATAGGAAACATATCTATTAACCCGATCCGGACTCTGTAACCCTGTCCCGGCCGACTATATAAGGCCCGGCAGGGGTTCTCCGATCGGGATGAAGCAACTCATTAGATCATCAGATTAGATCTCATCCAATCTACTCTGTTCTCTATTGTTTCAAAGCTCAGGCCCCTTCGAGATCGATTCTCCAGGGCCTGCGGCACTCGGGATTCAGCTATACCAGCCACCAAACACAGGACGTAGGGTATTACCTCTCCGTGAGGGCCTGAACCTGTCTAAATCTTGTCTCCCGTGTGCAGCCATCCTGATTCACTGTGCTCACGCCTCCCCATAATCAGTATTGCCGGAATAATACTCCGACAGTTGGCGCGCCAGGTAGGGGACGTGTGCATAAATCCATCTACACGCGTCGGGATGGCTTTCGTCAACAACAACGCCTTCGTCCCGGGATGCATCATGAGATTCGCCCTCGTGAACGCAGTCCCGGATCCTGGCCAGCTTCTCCGGTTCGGGAAGTTGAACTTCATCGCCGACAAGACTCCTCCAAGACGACACAGATCGGGACTACGCTCAGCGACAAATAGGAAAGCGCGCTCGTCAGTTTCCTTCAGGACAACCGGGACATCTTTGCTTGGACGTCCTCCGACATGCCCGGATCCCGAGGGAAGCTGCCGAGCACTCCCTAAACGTTCGGCCGGATGCAAAACCGGTCAAACAGCGCTTACGCCGATTCGCTGAGGATAGACGTCAGGCTATAGGAGAAGAAATAGCCAAGCTTTTAGCAACTGGCTTTATTAAAGAAGTGTATCATCCCGACTGGCTAGCGAACTCAGTTCTTGTTCGCAAAAAGAATGGAAAGTGGAGGATGTGTGTTGATTATACTAGCCTTAACAAGGCGTGCCCCAAAGATCCCTTCACTCTTCCTCGCATCGACCAAGTGGTTGACTCCACGGCCGGGTGCGAAATTTTATGCTTTCTCGATGCCTACTCGGGCTATCACCAGATCAAGATGAAGGAGGATGACGAGATCAAAACATCTTTCATCACTCCATTCGGCGCTTTCTGCTACGTCTCCATGCCCTTCGGACTCAAGAACGCCGGCGCTACGTACCAACGGTGCATACAGCGCTGCCTTCAGTCCCAGATCGGCCGGAACGTGCAAGCCTACGTCGACGATGTGGTGATCAAGTCCCAGAAAAAAGAAGACCTCCTAAGTGACTTAGGAGAGACCTTCGCCAACCTTCGAAGATTCAGCATGAAGCTCAACCCCGAGAAGTGCGTTTTCGGGGTCCCTTCGGGCAAGCTACTCGGCTTCCTCGTTTCAGAACGAGGGATCGAGGTCAACCCGGAGAAGATCGACGCCATCCTCAAGATGGCTCCACCAAGGAACCTCAAAGACGTCCAGAGGCTGACCGGGTGCATGGCGGCACTCAGCCGATTCATCTCCCGACTCGGCGAGAAGGCCATGCCCCTCTACAAGCTCATGAAGAAGTCGGAGACCTTCACCTGGACACCCGAAGCCCAGGATGCCCTGGACGGCTTGAAGAAATTCCTAACTACGGTGCTGGCGTCTCCCATGCCCAACGAACCACTGCTTCTCTACGTCGCAGCGACTACTCAGGTAGTCAGCACGGTCCTGATCGTGGAACGTCCCGAGCCCGGTCACATTCAGAAGGTGCAGCGCCCGGTCTACTTCATCAGTGAAGTCCTCTCCGAGTCCAAGGCGCGGTACCCTCAGATCCAGAAGATAGCTTATGCGGTCTTCATCACATCACGGAAGCTCGTCCACTACTTCCAGGGCCACCCCATTACGGTGGTCAGCTCCTTCCCGATCTCCGACGTCATTAACAACCGCGACGCCACGGGTCGGATCGCCAAGTGGGCCATGGAGCTCATGGCTTTCAGCATAGTCTATGCTCCCCGCACGGCCATCAAGTCTCAGGCTCTTGCCGACTTCATGGCCGAGTGGACAGAAGTCCAATCCCCGCCCTCCGTCGTCGACCTCGAACACTGGACACTCTATTTCGACGGCTCGCTGATGCTCCAGGGCGCGGGGGCTGGCGTCGTGCTCATCTCCCCCAAGGGTGAGCGCTTCAAGTACGTGCTGCAGATCCACTTCCCGGCATCCAACAACGTCGCCGAGTACGAAGCTCTGCTGCATGGTCTTCGTCTTGCGGTTTCACTCGGAATTCGCCGCCTCCTCGCGCGCGGCGACTCGGAACTAGTAGTCCGGCAGGTCATGAAGGACTGGTCGTGCCGAGACCCTTCCATGGAAGCCTACTGCCAAGAAGTCCGCAAGCTTGAAGCCAAGTTCGACGGTCTGGAGATTACCCATGTTCTGCGCCGAGACAACGAGGATTGCCCGACGCACCTCGCCAACCTGGAGGGATCCAAGGTGAATCGCATGGAAACGACACACCAGGAGTGGCCCTGGTGCCTGGTCGAGGCGTCGCCGGCAGTGCAACGGGCGCGCGGCGGCGCGGCCACGGCGGTCTCGTGCCACCTTGTGTTGTCCTTCAAGTGCTGAGTGTGGTCTGTGGAATTCGCGTCGCCGTTGGGAACACCTGTCCGTCGACCGAATAGCCATTCCCTTTGCTACTCCGTCCGCGCGCGTCGACATAACGCAAATCACACTCACGCATGACCGCTCCCAGTACCAACGCTATGGTCCGCGACGTGTGATCTCTGAATTGAAGACACGCCGTACTGCTGGCGGCCTCCTCGGGCCCAGTGTCCTTACGGCTTCACATTAAAAAATAACACAGAAACAAGTGTGGCTCACATCAAGATAAGAAGTCGAAGAGATCGCGACATAAAACAAAGAAGAAGCTATGATAATGGGAATCAGAAAATAAGTGATAGAGCAGACGAGGGATATAGGGAACGCAAGGAAAGACAATTTCATCATGGCAGATAGTAGGAAGACCAAAAGTGCTAGAAGGAAGATCAGAGAAATCAAGAAAGGAAGGAGAGGGGGGTAACAACTCTGAGAAGAACAGTGAACATAATCTAAATCGGGATACAATTAGTAGATAGAGAATAGAGAGATTACAAACACTGATACAGAAATAGAGACACAGGAGGTAAACAACACTAGAAAGATGAAGGAGCGTGATATAAAGCATAGTGCAAGATGATATATACAGAGTATGAGAGAAGTGAATAGAGTATCAGGAAGTTGTAAGCACGGAAGGACGCGGGTGAACACCACATCTCAGTACAACATGTAACAATGGGGCCAACAGTCGAAGGAAAGGAGATCAAGATGAGTACGCAACATATGCGAAAGAAAGAAAAACAATAGAAGAACAGTCGACACACTATGGAGGAAGTACATAAAAAAAAGAAAGAGGAAAGGGAAATGAGAGAGGATGGGGAGGGGATGGTGAAGGGGAGAAGGCGATACAGAAGGAGAATAGCGAGTGGATACTATTACAGGCAAGATAGGAGGAAGGAGAAAAGGTGAAAAAGGGGAGGGAGAGAGAAGGAGAAAAGATAACTGCTGAGAAGGCCGTCGAGTTCGTCCGGGACATCGTTTTCCGATTCGGCGTGCCCAATAGCATCATCACCGACAACGGCACTCAGTTCACCGGTCGCGCGTTCCTCCAGTTCTGCGACGACTTCAACATCAGCCTCAATTTCGCCGCCTTGGCACACCCACGCGCCAACGGGCAAGTCGAGCGGTCCAACGGGCTAATACTTCAAGGCCTCAAGCCTCGAATTTTTCAGCGACTGAACAAATTCGCAGGCAAGTGGGCAGCCGAGCTACCATCTGTACTTTGGAACCTCCGGACAACGCCTAACCGGTCCACCGGTTACACACCCTTCTTCATGGTCTTCGGTGCTGAGGCCGTCCTCCCGACTGACCTGGAGTACGGGTCCCCGCGTGTCCGCACCTTCAACGAATCCGAGTCAGAAGAAGCTCGGCACGACGCCCTCGACCAGCTCGAAGAAGCCCGCGAAGTCGCCCTCCTTCGGTCGGCTAAGTACCAGCAGACCCTACGGCGCTACCACAGTCGGCACGTACGCGGCCGCTCCTTCAATGTCGGCGACTTGGTTCTGCGCCGAGTCCAATCGAACAAGGAGCAGCATAAGCTCTCGCCGCCATGGGAGGGCCCATACATAATCGCTGAGGTGCTACGCCCGGGGGCTTACCGACTGACGGACAGCGACGGCAACGTCTTCACCAATGCATGGAACATAGAACAGCTACGTCGTTTCTATGCTTAACCCCTTTTCCTAAGTGTATCAGACATATCAATAAAGAATTTGCTTTTGCTTCCTTCAAAAGTACCTCTCTACCCGACTGCCCCGTTGCGCCCGTTCGTGGCAGGCACTCGGCGGATCACCATCCGGGTCACCATCAGCGCAAAATGCTTAAGTACTGTGTATACAAGTCTAACGTTAACTCCTTGACTCCGATCGCCGGTCTACGCCACACCCTTACGCTACTCGGGACACACGCCCACGGCTAATCCCTACGCAAAGGAGGCTACGACGGATTGGCAAAGAGCACAAACGCACAAGCTTACATACACAGGAACACAAGCCTCTTTCTCTGATGGGGCCAAGAATTTACTTGTTAAAACTTGCAAAGTTAACACAAGTCACTCGGGCATCCCGAGTGCACAACAAAGCAACTCGGCACCCCCGAGTCCTTTACAAAATCTACTCGGCTATTCCGAGCAGTTCACATCTACTCCTATTACCTACAGGCCGGAGCGACTCAGCAGCGACTCGACGGTGGGCTCGACGGACTCCACCATCCCTGGGATATCTTCGTCGGGCAGGTCCGCGGCGTACCCCTCCCCGATGGCCTCCAGGTCCAGCGTCGGGTAGTGGGACCGCGCCACCGCCAAGACAAGGCCGCCTCCCGTCCTCGCGCTCTCCTCCTCGATGAAGGCCACTCGGGTCAGCACTTCGCTCAGCCGCTCGGCGACTACCGCGACGGAGTCCGGCGCCGCCTCGTCCGGCCAGAGGGCGCTGCACGCCTCCTGCCCGGCCTTCATCAGCGACCCGAGGATCCCACGGGACTTCTCGAGGGCCGCCCTCGACTCTGCACCCAAAAAAGGCAATTGAGCAAAGAAGGAGACAGCCGGACGGGACAAAGACAAAGGCAATGCAGCACTCACCGGACTCCGCCGCCGCGGCTGCTTTCTTCGCGGCTTCCGCAGCTGCCTCCGCGTCCGTGGCCCTCTTGGCTGCTGACTCGGTGTCGCGTCCGAGTTGCTTTTCCATCCGCTCCGCCAAGTCCGCGCGAGCCCTCTCCGAAGCAAGCGCCGTCTCTAAGTCCGCGGCCCTCTTGGCCGCAGACTCGGCTTCGCGCCTAAGCTCCTCCGTGCGGGCCTTTTCCGCCGCCAGCTCCTCCTCGAGCTTCGGAGCCTGCTCCCTGGCGGCGTCCAGATCGCGGGCTCGGGCCGTCATCGCCTCAAGCTCCGACCTCAGCCGGGCGACCTCCTCTTCGGCTGCTGCAAGTGACAACCTGTCAGCAAACCGAAACACAACGCGGGAAAGGAAACAGGTCACTCGGGTAACTTACCTTGGGACTTGGCCATTTCTTGCGAAAGGCCGGCCTTCAGGCCGGTGATCTCCACTCCGAGCTTACGGGCCACGTCCTCCGCCGACTGCCGCTCTGCGGTGATCTTGTCCCATTCGGACTTCCGCAGATCCAGGCGCTCAATGACCGGCAGTCGGTCTTGGAGAAAGGCGGTCTTCTCTTCCGACCGCCGATACAGCTTCTGCATAACGTGAAAAGTCAGAAAATGAAGTCACCCGAGAAGATCAGCTAAACCCTCCACTCGGTCCCAAGGACCAAGTGGAGGCTCGGGGGCTACACCCTCTGGGTGCACTGTTCGTGCACCCCGAGTCCGACTGACAAAAGAAAAAGACGACAACTATACCCTCCGCCCGACTATTCTAGTCAACCGCAGGCTCGGGGGCTACACCCTCTGGGTGCACTGTTCGTGCACCCAGAGTGAAGACTACAAGGAAAAAACAAAGCACCCTCCGCCCGACTAACTTAGTCGGGCAGAGGCCCGGGGGCTACTCCCTAAGGGACCTACTCCTACAACGGGAGAAACAACTCACCTCCATCAGGGGCAGCAACCTGCCGTTCAGAAGATTGGCGCCCTTCTTCGCCGCCTTCATCAGCGCAGGGAGGATCTCCCCGATCTGCTCAGCGGCGGCCGCCGCGTCCCGCCACTCCTCCTCCTCGACGTCGTCGACCCTCGAAGCCGGATCCCCACCGTCCGCACCCCGGACTCGGAGCGGCCGGCGTACCAGCTCGGAGCATGGCTTGGGAGGCGGAGCCGCGCTGATCTCTCGCACCGGCGAAGGCGCGCGGGGACTCGGACCTTCAGCTGCCGCCGCATCCTTGCCCAGCGCCGCATCTTCACCGGCACCCGCGGGTGCCACCGGCGTCGAAGCTCCGGGTAAGGCCCCCTCTTGAGGAGCAACCGGCACGGCTGGCTGCGCGCCGGGCTGCTCGGCGGAAGGCTGGGGAGCACCCGCGGGCAGAGGCGACTGCGGCCGGGGCGACGGGGGATCCGCCGCAGCCGGAGGCGATGACGCTCGGGCGTCCGAAGCGGCAGGGCCTTCACCCTGGCCAGACCCTGTGGCGTCCGGGACCACCTTCGGGATATCCCCCACCCTTCGCGTCCTGCGGAGGCCATACCAATCGCGTCAGCACGTGTGGCGCACCCGGTTTTAAGGCCGGACACGTCATTTGTGATTACCGTACTGGTCCCTGGATCAGTAGCCAGTACGCACAAATACTTGATAGCATTCACATACAATACCGAATTCTTATTACACGATTAGACCATTATGGTCGCGGTTCGATACATGGCCTATTGGCCGAATAAAACAGCAGCGGAAAACATAACGAAGTGGATAGCCCATCGGCTTGCCGACCCAACAGGCAGCTGACTGGGGAAAACGTCCTAACCCTCGGCCTCGCTGTCGCCTTCTTCGTAATCGGGGTCTTCTTCCTCCTCTGGCCAATTCAACAAGCCAGGTGAGTACATTGAATGTACTCGCAAGCAATCCCCATTGGGGGAATATACGGCTATATTTCATGCAGGAATATTTCAAGGGACAGCTCTAACCTATGTTGGCAGTTGTGCGGAAAGGTAAGTTCTGGATTTGTAAATACGGCATAATAGATTGTAAAAGCAGTTGGAAAAGCTGGTAGCAAATCAACAGCATCCCATCACATCCCTTCCTTTCTCAGCTTGTGCGGTAAACACCGCTAACACCTCACGACCTATTACCTGATAGCTTCCACTCACCGTCAATGGCTCCGCCCATCAAACGGTGGCTTCACCCTATCAGATAACTAGGCTTTCCACCTCCCCACCGTATTCCGGTCCTTCCCGGCAATACGGCGGACTACTCCGGCAATTTCCTCGCCACCGACACATGGCCTAAATTGCCCAAATCTGTGGACACATCATGCCCACGTCCTTAATCCCTTTTGCCCCACGTTGGCAAACAAAACTTAGTCTAGCCTGGGTGTGGCTGTGCCAGTTCATGTCCATAACCGAGGACGCGGCTATTCGAATAGATTTTAACCCTCTGCAGAGGTGGTACGGCTTTACCCACAAGATGTAGGTCACCCTGGGTATACTTCGCGACGTATACTGACAGGGTTATTACAACGAGACTTTTCGCCTGCTTTCATACTAGAGTCGGACCCGCTAAATGAGACTAACCCCATCTCCGGTTGTGCCCAGGCAGCCTGACACCACAACACGGAGAAGCGCTCATCTTTGTGTCGAATCCTCATCCCTGCCTAAATGGAGCTCACTAAGAATCTCGACCCATGTAGCGCCGTGAGAGATTCTCTAGGGGCCCATCGTCCTACCTAGCACATGCTTCTTACTTCCCACGGGTCCGAACCCTAGTATTAGGCGGGTTACCGAGCCAAGTCCTTCCCATAAAGGACATGTGGACGTACGGTGGGGGAACTGGTTTAGCGGCACGGTGGCTCGGTCCTTAACTGATTCGAGTAGGACTCCAGGTCATCATCGATCACCAAATAGCCTCCAGCTACTTCGTCTCCCTTCGAACCACCTTACTTCCTACCCGAATCCAAATCATCTCCATCTCCATTTTGGGTTTTGGCAACATTTCATTTAAAATCACCGCGGATAACATATGCTATCCGCGGGTTTGATATTCCCATCCCCGGTTTGAAAACAAAGGTTTAATTTTAACTATAGCAGGGCTAAGCATTGGCTATTGCCTATAACCTTAGTATATCGTCGGTTGAAAACCGACCGACGGATCCCTAGGGTTACAAGGAATCAGATGTTCGACCCTAGTCCGTATGCATCTACCGGACATAATTACCTCTACATAAAATACTGTTTATAACATAGCATGCATATTTCGAAATCAAAATAAATATACTTCACAAATATAGGATGCGAAATGGTCAAGGCGGGAGATTGCTTGCCTGGCAGTTCCTGTTCCTGTTCCTGAGGTGGGGGTGTTCCTGGATCGTCCTGACGCACGTACTTCACTCCGTGGACTACGCGTCGAAATAAAACATCGAATAAAGAGCAATCCAACAATTCAAGAAAATCGAGCAGCATGCATGACGGAATAAGTGATGGATAGCAAGATGAATTAAAGAGGGTACTTGCCCTCGGACGATCGAGTTGAGGTGTAGGGTTTCGGACGGCGATTTAGAAAAGGATTAATGTGTAAGGAGCTAGGTTCAGGGTTCGACCCTACGACTTCACGGTTTAGGTTTAGGAAAGCAGCAAATGCCCTCGACGATGGTTGTCTATAAACTGGTCACATAAAATGACGATGCGATTAACGGGAAATTCGTTATCGCTAAGCTTTTAATCTAGTGAATTTGGTTCCAACGAGCTTAGGGCTACTGCTATTTTTATTTCTACGATATGGGAATGAGCATTTTCACTTATAGCTATTTCAAGTTTATGCATGCGCACAGGCTACATAGGTGAGTTAGCTGGTTAAAGGACTGTTCTAATTTTGTTCTCTAATATCATACGCATGAATGCTTAACTCCTAACCATGCATTAGACTCAACCTAAAAAGGATTTAACTTATGACTTCAGAGTTAACAAAAGAAATTGAAGAGATAACAGTCGGCCACTAGGGTTTAATCAACTGGATTAGAGCAACAAATTAATACGAGCTAATGCAGTGGATTTAATTAGTGACTTGATTGAGCTGGGTTTTTAATCAGCTGAACAGTGAGTGTAGCTAGGAGTTACTTAGTGCATTAAGGGCTAACCGGGTACTAAGGGGCTGCTCGGGTGGTTAGTGAACTAGCAGAAGAGCTGCACTAGTAAGTTAAAGGAGTTGGGAAAAAGCAAAGAAATGCTCCAACACGCTACAGGACCAGCATCTACTCTACGTGCTGAAGGAAAAATGGATAAAATGCCCACACATGCTACAGGACCAGCAACTCTACTAATGCGCTGAGGAGAAAAGAATAAGAAGTAGAGAGCGGCGGCGCATGCACTGGGCCTGGCTTACTCGGCGGCGGCGCTGCTTGGACCTGGGCGCGGCAGAGGGAGCTGGAAGGCTCTGGAGATGGAAGCAAGGGAGGAAGTCTGAGGCGCGGGCGGGAGTATGAACGCGACAGAGGCTGCCGGCCGTTCCGACCAAGCTGCGGCGGCGGCAGGTAGGTGTGTCGGTCCGGTGGTTAGAGCGGCCGGCTTAGCTACTGCAGGTGGTGAGGGAGCTCGGCGTAGCTGCCATTTCCGTTTTGATTCTGGGTGAAGCTTGGGGCTTTGGTGCGTGGAGCAGAGGAGCGTTGGAGTTGAGCTCAAGTGGCCTGAGCTGGAGAAGAAATGGCTTGGGATGTAGGTTGGGGTGAAGCTTAGTGGAGATGAAGTGAATACAGGGAGCTCGGCAGTCCTTAAGTAGGCGGCGGCGAGCTGAGCACGCGCGGCCACTGCTCCAGGTGAGGCGACGGCTCGGGGTTAATGGTGAGGCTGGGCTGGCGTACGGCAAGAGCAGCTACCGAGGAGAAAGGCCACGGCTCAGGGCGACTGGTGCTCGGAAAGGCTTGACGGCGGCCAGTGCAGGTCAGTGCTCAGCGTGCGTACGACAGCCGGGCCGTGCTGCGGCAAGCTCGGTCGTGGAGGACTGCTCGGCCGCATTGATGAGGTTCTGTGGTGGGGGATTCATGGTGGGGTCGTGGTGCTCACTGCCGGCGATGCGACGTGAAGGCGCCGGGCGGTTGACCAGCTCTGCTAGAGTACGGCTGGCATGCTGATGCCGATCCAGGCGCGCCCAGAGTGGCACGTTCATGCCACGGCGTGCCCCGAGGAGGTTTACTGCGCATGAACACGTCAACGAGATGGATGGAGACCAGACTGGAGGCCATGCAGGAACTGGCATAGAGCACCATGTTGTACAGAGCCAATTCATGAATGCCCTGCACGACGGGTCATGGCTTCCAATTGAATGCTGATATGTCAAGGGTTGCCAGTGTGTACAGGGTGATTGGAAAGATGAGGCAGGCAAGGGCTGATCATTAAATAACTTCTGGGCAGCTTTAGCGAGTGGTTCGCAGAGATTTTATGTGAGACGTCAATCGGGACGAAGGTGCTCGGTGTTTGCCATGTTGGATCTTTACATAGCGCTCACCCATGTTTTTATATATTTGGACTCCTGGGAACGTGGGGAGTGTTGTGGGATTTTACGGGAATTTTCCGAGAGGGAAAGATTAGGGATAATGCATGCATGAAACGTGCAAAGTATTTCCTGATATGCAGGATGTCATGATTTTATGCGGTTTAGAAAATCAGGGCGTGACAGCACGTGAGGAAAGACAAGATCAAACTAAAAAAGTACTCGGCAAGAGGCTTACTTTGAAGACCGAGGAGCGACGAAGCGCTTCTTGGACCCCGCGACCCGCGGCCCGGCTGCGGTAGCAGTCGGAATCGGCGCGGTCCCTGACTCGCCGGCTGCCCCAAAGGCAGCATCGGCGTCTCTCTTCTCCCCCCGGCAGGGGGGTGCGTCATCACCAGTCGCCACTGGACCAGCACCGGCGGCGGAACCTTCTGGTTCCGTCGACACGGCTCCTGTGTCGGCCGGTGCCGCCGGGTCCGCGCCCGCGGCGGAGTCTTCCTGCTCCGCTGGAGTATCCGCCGTGGCAGTCGGCACGTCCGGATCCGCCCCAGCGACGGGGTTGTCCGACCTTGTCGGCGCAGCCCCCGCGGCGGGCGGAGCTGCTGGGCGGGCACGGGAGGCCGAGGCGCCCCGTTTGGCCGGAGCGCCGCCCCTCGCAGCGATAGAGCCGCCCCGCGTCTTCGGGCCAGTACCCGCCGGCTTCCTCCTTTTCGTCATCCGGTAGGCGCTGCCGTCATCCGACGACTCCTCCTCCTCATCCGGGGCGGCCGCGCTCGGCGGAGGGGGCTTGACGATCGCCGGGCCCTTCCCCTTGGAGGGCCCGGTGCCCTTAGAAGACCCGGTTCCTGTCGGGGGGCCGGCGCCGGACGAAGGCGCCCCCGCCGGCGGTGCTCCGCCCGCCGGGACGTCTGCATACTGCGGCTGGTTCCAGATCTCGTCCTCCGGGAGGGGAGCGCTGGAATAAAAGCCGAACAGATCCTGCGAAGAAATGAAGACAGTACCCGAGTCAGGCTCGGTCAGCGATTTAACCAAAAAGGCACGGCTTCGGATACTTACGTCGCTCGGCGTGTTCGCCCGGCAGAAAGGAGCCGGTCGGTCGGAGAAGTCCAGGCTCGTTCCCTGGGCCAGAAGCTTCTCCAGCCGGCTCTGCACTTCGCCCTCCGACAGCTCGTCGGCGGCCTCCCGAGTCGGGTCCTCCGGGCCGGTGTACTCATACATGGGATGCGCCCGGAGTTTGGCCGGCTGCACCCGCCACCGGACGAAGGTCGCGACGACGACCGCCCCGGTGAGCCCGGCGTTCATCACCTGGCCGAGCTTCCCCATCAGCACGGCGGCGCTGCCTTCCTCTCGCTCCAGAGGCAGGTCCGACCAGCTTGGCTTGACCACTGGTGCTTGGCCTGAGAAGGCCGGCAGCGCCGGGTCGGGATTGGCGCAGTAGAACCATTGGGCGTGCCACCCCTTGAGGGATGACGGCATCGGCGGAGCCGGGTAACTCTTCGCCGTGCCGGATCTCAGCTGGAACCCGGCGCCCCCGACTACGGCCGGGTGATCCCTGCTTGGCTGCGGCTTCACCATGAAAAGGTGCTTCCACAGCGCGAAGTGTGGGCGAATGCCGAGGAAGCATTCGCAAAGCGTGATGAAGCTGGAGACGTGCAGAATGCTGTTGGGGTTGAGGTTGTGCAGCTCCAGCCCGTAGTAGTAGAGGAGCCCGCGCAGGAATGGGTGGACTGGCACCGAGAGCCCCCGCTCGAAGAACAGGCTGTGGACCACCAGCTCGCCGGTGTCTGGAGTGGGAATGTCCTCTCCCACGGCGGCGCGCCACTCGACTAGTTCTTTGGGCGGCAGGACCCCCATCCGGACGAGGGTCTCCAGTCTCGCCTCCGTCGCCGTCGATTTCTGCCAAGAAGCCATCGGTTCGGCGGATGTTTCTTCTCCTTCTTCTCCGGTCAGCAGCTTCCAGACCAAGGCGTCCTCCTCGGCTTCGTTAGGATCGGCTTCCCAGTCCGGGGCTTGCATCCGAAGGAGCCGGGACGGGGATTAGGGTTTTGGAGCACGCGGAGCGATTGGAGGCAAGGGGAAGACGAAGCGGCAAGTGCTGGGTGAATGCGGAAGTGTTTGAGAGCGTGGGTCCCTCCCGCAGCCTCTGCCGAATATAAAGGGGAGCGACCGGGCGGTTCGGATTCCCCACGATCGCACGTTCCGGATTCACCGCGGCCACGTCCGCGCCGTTTCGGATTCCGCCGCGCGTTTCGGGCAGGCCACGTTGCGGGTATCCCGCACCCACGACTTGATGGCGCCACGATTCGTGCGGCTTAATAAAGGAGATCCGACGGTTAGCCCTCCAGGCTATTCAACCCATCGGAATGCGTCTCCGCTACATGGTGGCTAAAGCGTATTCTCCGAGAATCACTAGCTGGCTGCCGGGTAGGACTCGGCGCCGGGCGCTTTGGCTACAGAGGGTATCAGAGGCTGGCCTCAAGCGAGGAACGCAGTCGGCTGATTACACCCGAGTGAGGGACAGAAATGGCGTGCCTTCCGAGGGCCACGAGTCGGATGCTGAGCAACTCGGAGCTGCCGGATTCTTCACCCAGGCACATCGGGCGCTCCGGCCTCGAAGCTTTGGTATCTGGGATCCCCAGATTCAGTGGAATGACCCGGCATAAGACTTCGAAACTCAGGAACCTATGCGCCGTGACTGTTTTCTCTGGTCCGGACTTGGAGTTTCAGAGGCATTCCTTCAGGGGACACAAGCCGGCCTTGACCCACTCGGGAAGGCCGGGTGCTACTCGGGAACTCAGTCGGGATTGATGGCAAGCCCCACGCTGGGTTATCAGCCGGTCCCTGTCCCCAGGGATGGACCGGATGCCACCAGAGATTACCCGTTAATAGCTCACCTGCCTTTAACGTTCCTGCCTTACGGGTGAATGTTACTTGGCTTTAATTGTCTTTTCCACAGGAGTCCAGTCAGCCCTTCGCGATCTCCCAGCAAGCCAAGGCCAGTCGGAAAACCTAATCGGGGGAAGAGGCAGGCAGCGGCAAGACCACGAAGGACTCGGGGGCTACTGATGGTGATATGCCACCCGGGTATCACCAAGGAGGACGAATCCGGCCTCCCGGCCACGGGATGGGCCGGGCCGACTACTCGGAGTCCGACTACAACACGGGGGCGACTCACCGACGTGGAGTACAAGACAAGGACTATACCTGTCCGGCTTACCCGGAATCAGTTGTAACCGAATAGGAAACATATCTATTAACCCGATCCGGACTCTGTAACCCTACCCCGGCCGACTATATAAGGCCCGGTAGGGGACCTCCGATCGGCATCCTACCTCAGAACATCTCATCTAGCTTAATCTCCATTGTTTCATAGCTCAGGCCCCTTCGAGATCGATTCTCTAGGGCCTGCGGCACTCGGGATACAGCAATACCAGCCACCAAACACAGGACGTAGGGTATTACCTCTCCGAGAGGGCCTGAACCTGTCTAAATCTTGTCTCCCGTGTGCAGCCATCCTGATTTGCTGTGCTCACACCGCCCCATAATTAGTATTGCCGGAATAATACTCCGACACCTGGGAGCTCCAAAGGAAAATGTGTGAAGAAATTAACCCCAAAGAAGAAAAGGAAGATTTAATATTTAGTGAACATGCTATAATATTTTATGTGATTCTAGAGCACTGTAATATCTAAGATTGTGTGATATTGAGATTCTGGAGCACTGTACTATCTGAGATTGTGATTTTGAATTATGCAATGCTTTTGTGAACTATATTTCCTGACCAATTTGATGTTATGTGCTGTCTAAAATCTGCATATATGCTGATAGTGTTTAAAATGTCCATATATGCTGTCCAAAATTTTACTCACTCTCAACCTGGGTTAAGCAATTGGTCTACAACAGGACCAATACCTGGGTTAAATGGCAGCTATTCTGCTTCAACAACTGGACAAATACCTGGGATAAATGGCAGCTATTCTGCTTTAGCAACTGGACAGCAAGATGCTTCAGCAATTGGACAAATACCTGGGTTAAATGGCAGCTAGACAGCAAGATATAGGCATATACCTCAACACAAGATATATGCAAGATAACATGTCCATGTCTTGCTAATATATAGCATTGCATATTGTTCCATTGCAGACATAATAATAGGACATACAAGAGGACCAAAATAGCATTGTATATCTCTTGTTCCAGCATTGCATATTGTTCCATTGCAGACATAACAACATGACATACAAGAGGACCAAAATAGAATTGCATATCTCTTGTTCCATTGCTAATATCTACATACATCCTAGCATAACATTACATATTACTTCACTAGCACAACTAACAGGACCAAAATAACAACTAAGACAGCAAAACAATTCACTGATACAAGAAAATCCACTGTCTTCCCCAACTTGTTCATGCATCCATTCATGGCTGTTACTTCAACCTTCATCCACTCAATACTCCGCCAAGCTACATCTGATTCACTGGTTGAAGCCCCGGCATCCAGCTTGCCTAATTCTCCGAGGAATTGGTTGTGCTACTCCAACCACATGAAAAATGTGCAATCTTTCGGCATCCGTCCAAAGAACAAACATTGGGCCAATTAGGCATTCAAACATTCAACAAATTTTACTGAAATTCAGAAATGCATGAACACCTTCTTTCCCTTCTCATTCCTTGGGCATTTGATGAAGAACTTCCCAGGTTGTCAGCCGTGCTGGACTGCAGGAGCTACAGCTGCTCCCGTCCGCAGTTGGGGCAATCGATTAGCGGGAGTCCTCTCATCCACTTCACGCCGGAGTTGTAGGATGAGCTCCCTTGCGACATCTCACCCTCACGAGGTCACCTCCCTCTCCGGCTCTCCGGCTTTGCCTACGTACGGTGAGTGCAGCAGAACGACTCATCGAATCTCTCAAATCTCTCACGCCAAATCACCGAATCGGGTCACTAGGGTTTACACAATTATGGGAGAAAGGGGATAGCAGAACCAATGGAGAAGAGCCGCGGGCGAATCCACGATTGGAGAAGGGATGGGCCTTACCTTACCTCGGTCCTGTTGATACTGTCGGTTAGCGGGGGCCGCCGCTCACCATGGGCCGAGCCAGTGTGGTCGCCTGATAGAGGAGGGGATCGAAGCGCCTGTTTGCTGGTCACCCGCCAGTGTCCGCCGTCACCGGGCGATTAGCAACGGCCGACTTGCGTTCGCCGAATCGCCGCCTAGGGCACCTCAGCACGGACTGAAGAAGAAGGGAAGAACAGAGAGAACAAGAGAAGAGGACTGCGTCGGGTTCGAGCCGGGTTCAGAGAGAGAGAGAGAGAAAGATAAATAGATGAGAACTGAGAACGGGGGCATTTTGGTCAGTTTCAGTCCTAGTTAGCACAAAGATAAGTTTAATATGTGACTTGGAGCATATGATTAAACGTGTGATGAAAAATAGGATATGGAATCAATTGCAAAGAATAGTGGGCATATGATTCATTACTGCTGAAAAACGGGGCATATTGTCAAATTTCTCATTCTAAATTCGCTCAATGCTCTCACCTATAGGATGGATCTTCTATGTATAGTAGTACTACTTTTATATTTTCGTTCTTGTCTCATATAAAAGAGTTAATTCGGAGATAGTATGCTTAAAACACGAGGGTATATAGATCGCTTGCGTGAGGTCTCGCGACAATTTAGCTTTGCTGAGGTGCTCCGCGGAGGTCTAATGGCGAATGGTGCTTGAGGCCAGGGGCGGGTATCGGGGTATGTGGTGGTGGTGGGCAAGGGCGGCAACCCCTCCCCTCGCATCCAGGAGGTTCGCGACCACCACAACCTCCACCTCCCGTTCGTCAGCAACAGGCGCAGCAACCTCCTCGTCCTGCTCCACCTCTGCAACAGCAACAACCTCGCCAACAACAACAACAACTTCATCCATGACCTAATTCCCCAGTGCTGGCGACTGGTGGTGCTGGTGCTGCGGCTTCTACCGATGATGGGGGTTCAAATCAGGAACATGTACTCGATCATTGCTACGCAAACAATCTCATCTATTACAACTGCGGGGACAAGAGACATTTCGTGGGCAACTGCGTTAAGCCTAAGCTCTGCTTTATCTGCAACAAATCTGGGTATACGTCAATAACTCTCCTGAATGGGTTTGGCTTAATCGCTGTGCTACTTACTTCGGAAGTGCTGCTCAAGGCCTGGGTTTCTATCACATCGATGTGCCGGAGAATTTGGATCCTCAGTGGCTGAACTTCCGCAATTGTGGTGTGGTCAATGTGAAGAAAGGCAGTATATCTCTTTCTGATTTAGAGACCAAACGGACTGAAATCTTTTGCAAGCAGCCCCAATGGCCTTGGCAGATTAGGGAGTTGGATCCCAATACCTTTCTTGTTCGTTTTCCTCCTTGGAAGTTAGTGGTTGAATTGATTGAATTCTCAGCCTTTGAGCTTGAGGAAAATGGTGTCATAATCAAGAATACTCAGTGGGATGGGACCACAGATGCCTTGGAGAATTGTACGAAGTTTGGGTTCAGATCCAAGGTATTCCTTCTAAATGGTGTGATTGGAGAGTGTTTGCTCAGATTGCCTCTTGCTTTGGGATTCTGGTTGATGTAGATTGGGCAGGTCCGATTAAGAGCTTCTATGCTAAAGTAAGGATTAAAGTCTGTCGAGATCCTACTCAAATTCCTTTTGAGAGGTTGATAGAGATGAAGAAGTTGTTCTTACTTTTAGCTTTATAGCTGAAGGGGTTGTGCAAGTTTTGGTGGTGACGATATAAGAGATGATCAGGATTATGATGAAGAGTTTGATGGCCTAGGGGAAGAGGATGACACCAAGGATACAGCAGCTGGGGAGAGAATGGACGCTGACAAAACTCCTGCCAAATCAAACTACACTTCTTTCCACATTGGCCAGAGCTCATCTGTCAAGTCTAGAGGCAACACAATGTCTGTTCAGAACTCTATGATATTTCATCCTGCTATTTTCAATGAAACAAACTCAGATGTTATTCCTAAAGACAGATTGATATACCATATTAGTGAGAGCTGGCATGGAGAGATTGACTCTTGGGGTTTGAGTCATGATGATGATGGCACCCAGTCTGCTTCCCGCCCCAGGCAAGTGGTTGGATATGGCTGCTTGGCAACACCTGGATGTTGCTAAGGATCAACACAATGACACTTCTCAATCCACTGAGATTCTATTTTTCAATGTGAATTTGATCTGATCAAGGTGGTTAGTTCTCATTGAGGAGTCTCAATCTATCCACAAGTCTTACTGCTCTCAGGTACCAAGAGATTTTGAACATGTGGTGCATGAAACTGATTCAGTGGAGGGCGATGATACACAGCCAGTGACTCAATTCCTGATCCTCACTGTTTGGATGGCTTTGGGTCTGTGAAGAGAAGCTTATTACTTAGTTTTGAGGCAGCTTCTTCACCAGACTTAGTATAGGATAAGGTACAAAAAAAACCTGTCCTGAAGAGAAAAATCTGGGGCCAATGCTTGCGATCAGGCAGAGTAAGGGTCTGTTTGGTTGGACTGTGGCTGTTGACAAAGCTACTGTTGGCTGACTGTCTAGAAAAGCTGTTGTGGTTGTGTGAAAGTGAATATATGGCTTTTGGTTGATCCAAACCATCTACAACATTTTAGAAATTGAGCATTGAAGCTTCAGCACATTGCAAAAAGCTGGCAGAAGGCAGTTTTTCCAAACAGCTGAATTTGCACTGCAAAGCCCACAACTACCGTTGACAAAAGCTGCTGAAAAGCTAGCCGTTTGGTTGAGCTGCAGCTTTTTCGAATGAAAAGCTACTGAAAAGCCCAACCAAACACCCTCTAAGAGGACTCAGGGGGCTGGTACCATGTTGGAGAAAACTCAAGAATATAAAAAGAAGCTGAACACGGAGATTCCACCTACCTTTAAAGGTGACTCATTTGCTGTTCAGAGTCCAGAAGTTCTTGGCAATTTAGGCCACAAAATAGATATGAGAAGTGTTTCTACGCGCTTCTAATTTTTAAGTGTATGATATGTGAGGCTTTAATATTGATAAAAATATTGCCTAAGCTATAATTTAAACCAAACATCTACCTAGATTAGTCAAATTTATGTAACCTTAAATATGTCAACCTTAGACGAGTTTAGGTTCAAACCAAACTGCCCATGGCACTAGATTTGGTTCGTTGCTTAGCAAAACAACGTGGGCAAAAAAAAATTTCACAACCACCGGCACTTAAGACCCTGTACAATGCAGGTGCTTAGACAGGTGCCTCAGAAAAAAAAACCCGGTTTTTTGTGAGAGGTGCTTAGACAGGTGCTTAGAAAGGGCGACAGAAGCAAAGTTAAGCACCCGGTGCTAGGCTGGTGCTTAGGGTGACACAAGTGACAGGTGCTTCAACCGGTGCCTAGCAAATAGTACTCCAAGAAGCACAAATAGTACTCCACACAATGCAGCGCTGCATTGGAGACAACAGGTGCTAGAGTAGGTGCTACACGAATATTAAAGCAACTTAAACACCCATATGAAGCACTCTGCATTGTAAGTCATATATTTTTTTGAGACGCCACGCTACTCTCTCTCTTTAAGCACCGGGCTATAAGCACCCTGCATTGTACATGGCCTAACCATGCCACTTGGCTAGCACCAGGTGACAGAATCAGAGGATTAAGTTAAGACACCACCACCCTACTCCAACCGGCCTGGTGACACAACACCCAATGACGTACTGGCGCCTGCACATCTATCGGAGTTTCTCCTAGTCCTAAACTTGTCCAAATAGCTCGCCGCCCTTCCTCCTGTCACTAGTCACTACACAACAGTAAAGAGACTGTAATCACCTTCTAGGCTGACTAGCGCCACCTACGAATACGATTTATAGGACGACAACCCGTATGCCGTAGCAACAATGTACGTTTTTGCTGCCTCTAAGCTCTTAGAAGCTACCTCTATAGTCTGTGATATGTCCAGCAGTATGTCTGCATGTTGACGTGTGCTAACTTCCTCAATATTTGAATGAGCAGTTCTGCACATTTATGTATATTATTATCTGTCTAATCTATTATATATACTAAACATATGTTTTGAAAAAATAGATTCTGAAAGATAACTTCTTTATTATCTAAAAAACTAAAAATACAATACAATCAAAAAAATAGACTAGAACTTCCAACAAAAAACAAAACATCCAGTCATTACTCAAGTGGACTCTATTATTTGACCACAACCGATAGATCTTCATAACTATACTAAATAGATCATAACCGATAGATCTTCATAACTATATCTAAACAGATTCTAACTGATAGATCATTATAACTGTACTTAAGCATATCACAACTGATAGATCATCATAATTGTAACTAAATAGATCACAACCTATAGATCTTCATAATTGTACCTAAACATATCACAACTAATGCATCTTTATAGTTGTGTCTAAACATATCATAACCGATAAATTTTTATAATTGCTCTTAAATATCATCCGGTCATTGATTTGGCGGACCTTCTTATTAATAGACCCCAACTGATATATCGGCATAATTATACCTAAACATTATCCCCCATTGATATGATTTATCCTAATTACTAATAGCCCATCACAACTGATAGATATTCGTAATTTTTTACCTCATAAAAAAGCTACCTAGCCCTTAAATCTACATATTGATATAATATCAACGACTAGTGATATGAACTTTAACTCCACATACTAATCTAATATCACGTAAGTGTCCAAAAAATTAAAGATATTAAAGATGTTTTCCGCATAATTACACGAGACACCATGCTAGTGTATATACTAAACGAAAAGATATCGAAAATAATCCTAAACAAAGAGTCAAACAGTAATGTAACAGCTTAAGTTCATTTCTGCCACCTAAGGTAAATGCTAAGCTATATTTTTCTTGTCTATTATATGACAAGAAATATAACCTGCATCCTTCTATAGGAATATATGTTAAATGAGGTAAAACAATTCAAACTGTAAGTTCTTTTACGACAGATAGGACTCTCAATTTCTTGGTAGTTACAAATATATCAATTGTCAAAGTTCAAAAGAGGAGTGTACTATAAATATTTGAGTTGCTGGTGATGGTCGTCTACCATCTCACCTCCTCTCCACTAAAGGTTACTTTCTAACTGGAGAGAACATCTCTCCATGATTTTTATCATCTTTTTTTCAAGGTTTGCAAATGTAATATGATAAATTTTATGGTTTTGCTATTTGTAGGTTGTCTTGTTTTTTATGACTCAAAGTCAGTTTTTGTGACTATAGATTTATATGGAGACTGATGCTTATGATTAAATTTATTTTATTATTTCCATGATAATCGCGGTCATTCAACTAGTATATCCACAAAACAGAGTGCAATTACATCTAAGATGCTCTGGAACATGCATTGTGTTCTGTATTTGTAGATAACAGAATAACAGAACCTTACCTGTTATCAGTACGAATATAATCATGCTATCTACGTATTATTTACATTGACTCTAATGACAAGAAGGTAAAAGAAGAAGCAACAACATTCCAAAGGATTTTCTTGGGCCGGAAAACCACCCAAGTACTACCAGCCATCCATGCTTTAATACTTGCTAGAGCCTGCCACAACAATGTGGAGAACCACAATGGCAATATTTAACTTTTACTGTGCCATTCACATCATAGACATGATCTAGTAGATATAGTCATAAGTCAGCTCCTGAAGTGGTGAAATATTCTCAGCAACAACGAACATGATATATGGCATCCTTTGGTCATAATGATCCCAAAGAACACATCTATTGTGAAGCCATCATCTTGAGAACGAGGGCCAGAAGAGTTCAGACCTGGAATTGATGGCATCCCTTTCCAGAGATCCTCATCATCATAGTTATGTCCTATATCAAACTAGTATTCGTCATTCCTTATCTGGTTAGCTTCCTTGCGATGCAACAGCTCACCAACTATGCAGCACCGATACGTCACAGAGCTCACGTACCCGTGTCGGTTACCGTATTCGATACGGATATGATATCGATACTCAATGGATATGGGTACCAGTTATTTTTGGCTAGACCGGCCCAAAATAAGACAGTCAAAGGATCAATCGTGCAACAGAGAGACGACGGCGAACAATGGCAAGGCAGCGACGGCAGCGAGAGCGTGACGACACCGACGAGTCACTGACGACCATCACCGTAGGGTCAGATCAATCGATCATACGTGCCGGCGCCAGCGCAGCAACTCTCTAACTCCGATCAATGGATCATCTAGATAAGGTATGCATATATAGCTCACTCCGATCAATCGATCAATCATACATATTTGATGTATATAGCTATTATGCACATGTGTATATGATTTTTAATCGATCATATCAATCGATATGTGGGCTTTGTGATGTATATAGCAATAGGATAGGTATATATGATGTTCATGTGTTGTTTTTAATGAAAAAACACACTAGTGTATGCATCTCAATCTCATCACATTAATATGCTTAATGCAACAACGTTATAAACAAAATACATCGTGTACCATACCCTAAAATCAAATCATAAAAATATATTTCTTACATATAGGTTGTGCATGTGCTTCTTTACATGATGTCTTTTTCCCTTAGGTGTTAGGAAATGGCATCAGGTGAAGGTGGCAGTTCTTCTCATGCTAATGACCATCCTAAGCAAAGAGAAATCACTAACATCTCACTAACATCAAGGCCCCTTTGTGGGATCATGTTGAAGTTGTAGAGAAACCTAAATCGGTGAAGAAAATAGTAGACAGAAATGCAAGTTTTGTGACTATATTGGCTTTAGTAGCTACTCTAGAATTAAAAATCATTTGCTGAAGTTAGGTGACGGAACCACTCAATGCGAAAAGGTGATAGTGGACATTCTCTTCGAACTCAAAAATGAAGTTGCTTGGGCTGCAGCAAAAGTGAAAAAATCAAAACCAAAAAATATACCTTTGCCATCAAATGTAGGTACCTCTACCATGTCTACGAATAGAAGAATATGGGAGCTGAAGGCCCAACAGAGAGAGCTTGGGCAAATAATTTATGAAAACAAAAAGATGCTATAACTGGAAGGATGTATTATTTTGGAGGTTAGCACTTAATGACCAACTATAGCATGTTATTTTAATTTTTTCCAACAAGATACTAATGATGTCTTTTTAAATTTGCAGGGTTGTCTTTCAATCTTGCAAGAAACCCATACTACCAAGAGTCATATAAATTTTCTTCAACCCACAATTTGATTGGGTATGTTCCTCTTGGGTACAACAAGCTGAGAGAAGGCTCACATTAAGACCTTATCGGAGCCTATAAAGAGTGTATGGCCTAAAAAGGGAGTGAGCATTTGTTCATATGGATGGTTAGATTCACAGGGGAGACCTCTCATCAATATCGTTGCCATTTGTGGGAATGCACCAATGTTCTTGAAGGCTATCAATGTCAGCAGTGAGGTGAAGACAACAGTGTATATTACTGAGAAGTTGATTGGTGCTATTGAAGAAGTGGGTCCAAAAAATATTGTTCAAGTCATCACTGGCGATTCTTCCAATTGCAAATATGCAGGTTTGATTGTCCAAAAGAAGTATGGCCATATTTTTTGGACACATTGTGTTGTGCATACTCTAAATTTAGCTTTGAAGAGTATTTGTCATGCAAAAACACCAACGTACGATGATGAGGAAGCACTAGCAGTGTATAATGAATTAAAATTCATAAGTACAATTAGATAAGATGCTACTTTAATCAAGAATTTCATAATGAATCATGGCATGCGACTCCCTATGTTTAATGGGTTTAGCAACTTGAAATTACTTGTTGTGGCAGAAACAAGGTTTGCCTCTGGTCTAGTTATGTTGAGATGGCTTTTTTTGGTCAAGAGACCTCTCCAAAACATGCTAATTAGTGAACAATGAGATAAGTACAGAGCTGGAGTGAAGGGAGGCAGCCATTATCAAAGAAAAGATACTTAGTGATGTGTGGTGGGATGAAGTTAATTACATTGTTAAATTTACAGAGACTACATATGAAATGATGCGTGTGGCGGACATCGACACACCATGTCTTCATCAGATTTATGAGATGTACGATTCAATAATTGAGAACGTATCAAAAGAGATATGCCGACATGAAGAAAATAAAATTGAGCAAGTAGGACAATCCACCTTTCGGAGGGTTTTGAGAATATATTGATTGAACGTTGGTATAAAGGCAACACTCCACTCCATTCTTTAGCGCACTCACTTAATTCAAGGTATCATATATATTTACTCTTTTCATATGCTAAATTTCAGATTTCAACTTTAGTTCTCACATATTCAAATACCTATTCGTATATCTTTACTCTTCTCATTTTATTTTTTATAGATATTATAGTCAGGAATGGCTTGATGGAAGTGCTGGTCGTGTGCCCTCACATAAGTATAATGATGTATCAAAAGAACAAATGATATGCTTCAAAGAATTCTTCCCTATACAAGAAGATTTGACAAGAGTGAAAGAAGAGTTTTCAAAGTTCTCCATTTGTTCGGATGAACACTGAATTTGATTCCATCTATGATAGATGGGCTCTTTCTCCAAAGGATTGGTGGGCATATCGTGGACAATCTATTCCTATATTGCAAAACTTAGCTCTCTAAGTTGATCCGCTAACCAGCCTCATCTTTTTGTTTTGAAAGGAATTGAGCATGTATAGCTTCATCCATAGTGTAAAAAGAAATTCCTTAACTACTGAGCATGCGGAAGATTTGGTCTTTATGCATAATAACTTGAGGTTTCTATCAAGAAGGTCAAATACATACGAGACAGGAGCATAAAAAATGTGGGATGCGGGAGGAGATGCATTTGAATCTTTAACTAGTGTTGGTATTCCAGAAATTGCGGACCTCTCTATCGAAGAACCAAAGTTGGAGGCTGTGTGTTTTGGAGATGTTGATGCTTCTATTGTGGTGGAGAATGACCAAGATCAAGAGAAAAAGGATGGAGAGTAGCAGACCTCAAAATGGAGATTTATAGTCTCATATTTATCTTTCAATTTAGACTAAACTAGAAAAATATATGCTTTTTTATGTGGAACTTCAAATATTGAATCTCTTTTTGCTATAATTATTTGCTCTCTGTTACTTTGTTACATGTCTTTTATGCACCTTATGCAGAATTATTAAATACAAAAGAGAAGTACAGTTAACACTTCAATCTTCAAGATGACATACAGTGTGCTATATTTACAATATCATCTTTATTTGACAAGTTACAAAATAACGTTCTTCACAATTGAATTTTTCCTTCCTAGCCTAGCTCAACTGGAGGACTTCATGGGGAGGTGGCCACTTGCTCGACTAAAACGGAGCAAAGAATGATATACATGTATCACAAAGATATGTATCCTCATCTATTTTCTGCTCAAATTTTGATATATGTAGTATATTCTGTTTTCAAGAAAATATCTAGCCGTGTCCTTTATTTGGTGTTTTTAAAAATTGATGTATCCCCGTATACGTATCGGTCCGATACATATCCACGTATCTGTATCCGTGCCACCTAGCTCACCAACATACTCGCATATAGCTGCCAGAAGAGATGGACCTTAGGGATCATACACCCCAACCTGTCTTGGTTGTCCTGAATACTTCCAGTGGAATTTTCATACCAAGCTGACTGACCCTGTTGAGGCAGGAAGGTGGACACCTACAAGATGGACCACACCCGAATATAAGGGGCTTTGCATGGACAGCTGCACTATTGTAATTAAATGGGATTTCTCCTCCATTCTTCACAGCACAAGCGCAGCTAGCAGAATTTGAGCAACCATGGGTGCAGTCACAACCTTGAGGACTTCTATTTGCAGGCAAGGATGGATAATTTGATTCTAGTGATGTATTTAAAAGATGTTGGATGCGCATTATCAATATTATTGATCACACAGATGGGAGTTTTCTCCTTCCCTTTGAGATATATCAGCTATGCAGAGACCTGGACGCACTACGGACTTTCTCAACCCTTCAGCAACATGCAGAGGAAGTTCTGGTTGTCCAGGAATCCTTTCTAACCTGTAGTTGAAGACCCTTGAACCTGGTAGACCTTCCTGCCAGCAATCCACCACAAGATAAAGCCCATCATAAGTAAATGTTGAGATTTCTTTGGCCTTCGGATAACTGCCTTCTTCTCTATTTTGACCTCTAAAGCCATGAATTACTCGGACAGCGCCTTTGTTTTGATGCAATTCTTCAGGGCAAGGTTCCCGCGCTCAAGCTTTTGATCCTCATTCTCCTTTTTGCCAGCAGTCTTTTCTCCAGAGCCGGTGTATATAACTTCACCTGAGCTAGACAATTCGTCAGGGTAACCTCCAAAACCAACAACGCTAAGGCAATAAGCATATCATTAAGGGTTAAATCTTTATATGTCTCTACAAAGTTGAAAATCACCCTTGTGTTTATGACATGTGCGCCACCTTGTATCTATGAGATGTGAACTTAAGGGTATATAAGGTTTTAATCTTTTTTGTAAGGGCATATAGAGATTCACCCTTATCATTAATAGAGTGGATTTGCTGCCTACGGTGGTGGCTACGCACCTACTAGCTGCCGTTGGATATTTGTTGAGATTCGTGCGAGATTAGCTTCCATGATTTCACATTGCCCCTAACAAGTAGTCTTAGTACTTGTTGCTTTTTGCATGCATGGGTCAAGTTGGGCAATAGAGCTGTACGTTTTGCAGAGGGAAAGAGAGGAGAGTACGAGGCGATGGTTCCTGTCAGAAAGGTAGAGGCTTGCATCGTTATTTGCGTGGTGTTGTGTTAGTTAATGCCATGCATTGTTATTTGCGCCGTGTCGTGTTAGATTCAAGCCCCTGACTTTTTGTTCCAGTTCCATTTTTATTGGTGCAGCAGTCTAAAGTGCATCTTCCAACTGCGTCGTCCATAAAATTTGGGAGACCACTCACGTGCCGTTGCCTGTGAGACTCGGCTCTGTACACTTTACGCGCCGCTTCAACTAGACCCCACACATCGTTATTTGCATGGTGTTATGTTAGATTCATGCCATGCATCGTTATTTGCATAGAGTTGTGCTATTTCTACCATTGACTTCAGCTCCGCTTCACAACTCTAAATATTGTGGTACTGATATAGCGGATTCGACTACACCTTACAACCTTAACCATCGTGATAGTAATGAAACAGAATCGGCTACGCCTTGCAACCATGCCAATGAGGTAGGAATGTAGCGAACTCGACTATGCTTCTGTCGACAAGGGAGCATCGATGGAGGCGTAGCCGACGCCATCACATGATTACCACATCGATTAGGGTTGTGAGACGGAGCCGAAGTCGATGTGAGAGCGTCGACGGAGGCATAGCTAAGTCCGCTCCATTACTACCACATCGGTAAGGGTTGTAAGGTGGAGGCAAAGTCGACGCGGTAGCGTTGACGGAGGCACAGCTGAGTCTGCTTCATTACTACCAAAATGGTTAAGGTTGCGAGGCAAAGCCGTCAACTTCGGCTCCACCTCGCACCCTAACCAATGTGGTAATCGTGTGGCGGCCTTGGCTATGCCTCTATCGACGCTCGTACGTCGACTTCGGCTCCACCTGGCAACTCAAACCAATGTGGTACTAATGTAGCGAACTCGGCTATGCCTCTCAACCCTAACCGATGTGGTAGTAATGGAGCGGACTCGGCTATGCCTCCATCAACATCCCCACATCGACTTCGGCTCCGCCTCGCAACCCTAACTGCTGTGGTAGTAGTGTAGCGGCTTCAGCTACATCTCCATCGACGCTCCCGCGTCAATTTTGGCTCCGCCTCACAACCACAACAGTTGTGGTACTAATGTAGCTGACTCGGCTATGCCTCTGTCGATGCTACCGTGTCAACAGAGGCTTCACCTCACAGCCCTAACCGTTCTGGTGGTAATATAGTGGATTCGACTACGCTTTGCAACCCTAACCATTGTGGTAGTGATATAGATCATGTTTGTCTATACTGAGTCAAACTCAGTAGCCAAAATTTCAGGAGTAGAGTTACTACGCGATTAGTCATTTTTTGCCAATAAAAATGCAATCTCCTAAGCAATTACTTCATAAAAACATCACAATCAAACGTGGAACAAAAACATTCCACAAAATTCGGTGAACCGAATCAACCTTTCTCAAAGATTAAACCAAATCTTCAACTCTAGAAACCATATTAACATGAACAAATCTCCACTTGAAAAACCACTAGGATTAGAGACCCCAAAAAAATTCTAATAGACATTCAAGAAGAGAATCATCAGCCATTTCTCTTCCCAAATGATTCACCATTCTCTCGTTCTGCATAAGGAACCATGCATACATTAGGAGGCGGCAGAATGATTCACTGCTCTCTCATTCTGTACAAGGAACCAAGCATGCATCTAGAGGTTCTTTTCGATTCCTTTACAGTACGTAAATACACATCATTTGTTGGTAACAAGATTTCCTGCTGCCACGTTGTGTCGTGCAGCACGTGCGTAGCTACACGCGGTGGTAGCAGGATATATTCCATCATTAATATCCTTGGTGCTGTTGATGCCTCCCTGGTACGGGCGGTGGAGACCAACGATGGCCAGCTCTACTCTATAGAAATTCATCACCAATTTCAACACTAGGAACTTTACCCGTAATGGGCCCGTGTTTGGTAAAGCCCGGTAATTTCCTGATTACTTTATCAGCTGCAAGATCAACTCTCCGAACCTTCAGCGAACGCTGTTCCACAGCTTGAACAAGAGTCCTGCATATGAACTAAAACCTTCTGCAGATCATCCTGACTTTGCTCCGAGCATCAGCATTCTGACCACCATGTTGCATGTGACGCCATACTGAAGGAAGGCATGAGGGATCATTGAGGTACAACTCAAGCTTTCCTTCATTAACAGCTAGCGCCTTCAAAATTTAATCATCTTCCAAGTGTGAATCCTATTTTTCCTTTAGTTTCTCCTTTGCTAAGCAAAGCAGATGTAGAGGCGACATTCACGGAAAGATGTTTACTTTGAGCTGGACCTTTCACCTTCAACTTCTTCCTGGGACAAAGAGATTCCCTAGTAGCGGCAACAGACTCCTCCTTGCCCATGGAATAGGGTCTATCCAGAGTGACCAGCGCAGACTTATTAGTTGCTTCAACAGGCGACCGAATTGACTTTCTAGCAGTGAATTTTACCTTGCGTCTCATGATACCTTTGCGAAATACTCCTGCTGCAACATCAAGAGATGATCTTTTCATGCTACAACTCTCAGACACTCTTTTATCACGAATATGTTCTTTTGGAGGACCTTCAGCGGAAGGTCCAGCGGCAACTTTGTGTGAGCTGCCTTCACATTCGTTCATCACCTTGACATCTTCAACAACTGGCCATGCTGCACTCTTTCCCCTGCTCTGCAACGCGTTCCCACAGATCATGTCATTAGATAAATACCTCATAGAAGGTTCCGCAGCAACAATTGCCGGAACAGCACACTCATGTCTACCAGCTGGAGACTCGTGCGGGATAATGCTGAGAGTAACTTGAGTCCCTTGGAAGAAATGGTCTGATTCTGTAGGAATCTCACCCTCCTCCAGTTCCTTTACCTCTGCTGCTCCATCCAATGAATTCTTGCTCGCAGCTTCCACAGTGTACATGGCACACCGGCCTGCTACAGAACCACCACCATCTGTAGCCACCACCTCCTCCAACGCACCCAAACCACCAGCTGCACCATCAGCTGGCGGGGCTTCCAACTGCAAACCTCCGCTAGCAAATGGAGCCACCACGTCCCTCCCGCAGCCGGGAGGGAAGCGGCGCCTGGCAGATACCATCCTCCGCTTGGGTGTTGATCGCGCGATTGGCACCAACTCCTTCTTCATCCCCAATTCACCACTCCCCTGTGCCCTTCCAATGTCCTTCACCGCCAAGCCAGCAATGTCTTCTGCCCCATCTGACGATTTGACCACCGTAGTCTCTGGACCATGACGATATGCATCCTTCATTGGAGCACCACCATCTGCAGCCGCCTGCTCCAACAGACTAAAACCACCATGGGAAGGTGCAGCTGCCACCCGCAAGCCGTCCTCGCCGCCGCCCACGATCAGAAGCGCCGCGCCCCTCCCGCAGCCTGGCGGGAACTGTCGTTTCGCCGACACCGCCCTCCGCTTGGGTGGCGGACGCGCAGCCAGCGCCAACCCCCTCTTCCTCTCCAGTTCACCTCCTCCGCCGCCGCCTCCGCTTCCCCTCTCCTCCAGAGGCACTGGGCCAACCATCAAGTCAGCAACCCCCTCCGCGCTGTCACCGACCAAGCCTCCCGAGACCGCCATCGCATTTCCTCCCGCCGCCACCATCGCCTCCCCGCGCTCCGCTCCACCTCCGCCCCCTTGGCGTCGACCACGGGCCACCTCCGCCTCACCGCGCGCCCGCACGCTCCCGCCCGCAGCGAGAGGAGGAAGAGGAGGAGGCGAAGGGCGAGGAACCGCGGCCGGGTGTCCGCAGCGATCTGGCCAGCCGACGCCCGTCGGTCTCGGTGACCGCGCGGCGTGGAGCATCATCCGGCAGAGGTCCGTTCGGTCCATCGATCGCGCCGCCTGGTACGCGCCTACAATCCCCACACGCAGAAGTGCAGAACCAAACCAAATCAGCAGCCATCACTACGACAACACAAATCGAAGCGGAGGAGAAGGCTGGGAGGACTCCTGGGACGGTTGAGGTGTCCTCACCTGTCCGCCGGAGGCCAACGGCCGCGGTGGCCGGCGACGGTGGCCGGCGACGAGGAGCGGAGAGGCGCGTTTGGGGTTTTGGCGAGGGAAATGGTGCGTGATTTGGTGGGTTAGGGGCGCCCGAGTTCCAAGAAAGCTTTTCTCTCTCTTCTCTCGTGTTAGTTCACAAGTGTTGGGTGGTAGAGCATCTCTAGGAGAACCCAGTACCTCTTTCTATAACTATTTTTTGGCTAAAGTAAAAAAAAATTATTCTAACCGAATCTGCATTATGCTCCCTATTGCTGTAGCTTCTGCATATCCCATTCGATCCACTCTACTCCTGGCCAACATCCTCGCCTCTGCATCCTGCAACCGCCGACGCTCGCCCTTGCTCGGAGCCTTCACTCCCCCCAGCGGTCGCCCGTCCTTGGAGGCCTCGCAGGACCAGTTCGTCAGAGGCCATTCGCTGGAGCTGCCGGTGCGTCCGTTGCCCTTGCCTCACAGATCGTCCGTCCACTGGAGCAGGCCCGGAGCTCATCCCCACTGAATAGGCGGCAACCAATCCGGAGGTACGTCTGCATCGCCCCCCTCCCGCGCGACCGCATCATTGCCCCCATCCTCTCGGATCTGCATCCTTGATGTCTCGCGCCGCTGTGTTGTCCCGCATCTGAGGCCTGCAGATCCCACCGCCGGATCTGAGGTCCTTCCTCCGCTCTCCCCTCCCGTTGAACCCCGTAGGTCTTCGTCGCCCCTCCGCCCTCTCAATGTTGCCGCTAGCACTGCAGTTATATCAGAACAATTTTGTTGTGTATCCACTAGAATTTGGGAGGACTAGGGTTCTGCTAGTAGTTGGGAAATTTAGGGTTGCTGATTCTGGTACACGTTCTCAGAAATTGTAAATGGTTGTGAAAGATTTGCCCCCACACGGTGGTTCATTCTTGAGCTAGCTCTATTATGCATCACATCTAAATTGTTGGCCGGAATAATGACCTTGAAAATTGCTTATGTTCAAATCTCTCTATTCTGTTTGTTTGCTTAGATGAAACATTTTTAAGTAGAATGATCAATTGAGTATGAGTATGGAACACTTTAGTTCTTACTGCAATTTCAGTTGGCAAAGTTTAAGACCTCATGAGCAAGACTCACACAACCAGACAGCTCAAAAAATTTCAGTAGTCTAAGTTGTTCATCAGGCTGCAGCAACGGAGCTCACTCATATTCTTGAACTTTTGGATAGCTAGGTATATTCATAGACCCAAACTCAATATATATTCTATGGAAAATGGTCATGTGCATATGCCAGATTACTTGCCAAGCATGAACATATATGCCTGAAGTTATTTCTAAGCTGAGTAAAGCATAAAAAATTTAAATCTATAGATGATCGACTTAGTTAAACTTTTTTTGAGTAAGCAGTCAGATGCACATTGCTTTGTTTTGACTTCTTATTCTAAATAGAGAAGGCTTTTTTTAGAACATTTATACCTCAGATGCACCGTAGGAACTCTTAATGCAAACCTGAGAATGAACTAGAGTACTTTGTAGCAGGATATTTGTGAACATTCATAATTATTGGCAAGCACTTAATTAATGTATGATCAATTAGTATAAAACAATAGATTTGAATAGTATGTTCTACTGATCAATAGGTGGTGCACTTTGGCAAGCACTCCTGGCATGTGTTTGCAGCTTGGCCTGATATAGAAATATGAATCACTCATATATTAACTAGTGGATTATATCATATTTTATAACTGAAGTATCATTAGTACTCCAATGTTAAATGCAATTAAGTTTTGTGCAACTCGATTTATTGGAAAGCATGGAACCACTGCTCTTACTTTCACATTTATGTCTATAGCACATCACATGTATTAGCAGGACATATATATGTTGACTATATTCCATTCATCCTGATGAAATGTTCATGCATAGCAAGCTCTGTGATAATTGCAGGAATAACCAGTGATGGATAACAAAGTGAAGATAAATACAGAAGGTTCGGCATGGACAATTAATGAAATAGACGGGATAGCTAGCGCACTTAAGAAGTTAGCCTTAGAAAATTTATCTCCCATGTCCTCCCCTCGCTCAAGCGATATGAACCTTGTGCTAGTTCAAATAGAACAATGGACCATCGCCCTTGATCGAGTTGGGACGCAGTCAAAGGAGTTGCTTGAAAGCCAACCGATATTACCTGCGCAAGAGGAGCTCAAAGAAGACCTTGGCCCTGATGATATTATCCCATTGGAGTATGAGAGTGATCACAGTGACGAACTAGATTTTTGGGAGCAGTGTGATGATTGGGGGATTGAATTCGAACCAGATTTTTGGGAGCGCTGTGTCATATCGTATGTTTGTCTGATGTTATCTGTGGTGTTTTCTTAAAACTATTATGTATATGTGATATGGTAAGACTATCATGTTGTGTGATGTTGCTATCGCTTAACTTATTGTGTGATGTCATCGTTAGATCATTATGTTTTGTGCGATCGTGCTGATAACGTATTAGAGTGGTAGAATGAGGGTAGAAATTGGACAAGAATCAAATCATCAAACTTGTATTACGTGCACTGTCACATTTATATACAAAGCAAGGGGATGGCAGTTACAATCTGGAAAAAACATCCCTTCTAAGAGACATGATTAACTACTAATTGCAGTTAGAGATGATTGATCACATGTGTTTATTCGTAACAAAAGTATGTCCTGATGCATCTTTGTATCCTCAAGTTTATACATTTATTGTATGCTCACATCTTTATTTCCTCACATTTATTGAATTTACGCATTATGGCAGGCCAGATAGATGGTTTTGATGCTTGTTTACATTTGATGGAACTGGATATCCTCTAAACAACTCTGGAATGATATTTCTACTCCGGAACTTCCAATCTGTCTGGTTTTGGCTCCACTGATTTTGATTGTTTTTGCCGATGGTTTTCCGCTGCATTATCTGATTTGAATACATTGCATTCTATTCTTGTTTTCAGAAGAAAAAGTTGAAACCAACATTCACCCCCCTCTCTGTCGGAAGCCACTGATCCAACACAAACCTTACGACCTCTAAAGACATTACAGACATTTATATACTAGAAATGCATTACAGACCTTATGACCTCTAAAGACATTAAATATCTAGACTACACCTCTCCGTGACGTTCCCACAGGTGCTCCACTAGATCAGCTTGAAACTGGGAGTGAGCTTGCCTATTTCTAACAGAATGATGTGTTTGAATAAACTCATACAGTTCACACGTATGCTCGTGAGAAACTATCACATTTTCGTCAACTCCATCATAATGGAAGTCTTGAGGGCCTTTGTGTAAAGCCCCAGTTGTGAATAAGTAGGTTAGCTCGAGCTTAATCTTGATCAGCTTATAAAACTCATTCTCATTTGCTGCATGCATCTATGCATTTGCATTTCAAATTAAAACCCTAAAATGGAATGTTAAAATGCTGCTCTAGTGTTGAAGTCAACTAAATCTAGGAAAGCAAGAAACCTGGGTTTCAATAAGTTCAATTCACATTCGGTTTAACTTAGCGACTATACCTCAACTAAGGATTTCGTTTGCATCTCTTAAACTCATAATCTCTCTTGGCTCAATTATTTTAAATTCAAATTATAGCTAAGGGTAGGTAAATTTTCCTCTAATAGAATTCAATGGAGCAGGCCTATAAATCTCCAAAGTTTTTGACTTCCTGCTTTTATGGTATTTGAATTACAACTCATATGAGAATTGGAAAATCGTGGGGATTCAAGAAGTGAGCCTTGGTTCAAGGGATTTCTTTTAGTTACTCTATCTCAAAACCGAAACAACATCAGATGGGAGTATTACTATAAATTGATAGGATTAAGGGAGTAGTATGCCAGCTGAAGGTTTCTTCAAACTAATCAAACTTTTGAATCCTTGTTCCTCTAGCATTTGAACTATAAATTAATTGAAAATTTTAAGGAAATACCTAGGGCATAAAAGAAGGGAGAATTTGCTTTTCTTCCTGTTTGGGCCACTCGGCCCATTCCTTCTTCTCTCCTGGTGCTCGCCGAAATCCTCCCAGGGCAATGCAACGCCGGCGCTGGTCTCTGTTGGCCGTTCTGCCGCTGAGGGGCGGGACCCTAATGCAGAACTCGTTGCCACGCCTTGGCCACACGTCCACCGGCAAATCAATCCTCCCTTCCTTTCCATGCAAACGGGATACTCCCCTCGGACGTTCCAAGGCTCTATCGTGTTTCCTGCCGGTTATTGCCTCCCGGGTTCATCGCCGTTTTCTTCGCCGCCGCCGACTACCGGAGCATCGTTGTCCTCACCTAGCTCCGACGAAGGGTCCACCAGCGAGCCTCGCTAACCCATCGCCGCGCCCAGCTCTTTCTTTCTTTCCTCATTACGGCGCTGATCTTGTTGTCTTCTCTGTCGTGGCCATCGCAGGTGTTGGCCGAGGGCGCCGTCGAAGATCAGTTCCTTCCCTCTGGCGAAACCGCAGCGGGTGTCTCAGCTATCCGCTACACCGTGAGCCGTCAATCGTTGAAGCCCTAATCGCAAAGAGTAGATGGTTGCGCGGTGTTCCCTTCTCCATTCCCAGTGATCATCTAGATCTAATCCTTCAGCAAGACCTGAGCTCGCCGTCTCTTTGCTCAGGTTTGAACAGCGGATTAACTCTTTTTCTAAAGTGGTTAGTCATCTTCTGGACCATCCTATTCCTCTTTGTAATCTGCCACCCCTGAGAGTTAGGATAGTAGCCGGATGTTTCAAGTTATGTGGCAGGAAACTGCATATGATTTAGGTTATTATTGTCCAGCAAGAATTCATCCGTAAGCCCTTGTGATTTCTGTGGTTAACGGCAAGATTTCCGCTATGGAGCTGAGAGTTAGTTTATTATGTAATTAAAAGTTCAAACACTTCAACTCAGGGAAGCCATTAGCTAACTAAGTGAATGATTAATGGAATTAGGTCTACTCCTTGCCATATGTTGTCTGTAGTTGAGTGAGTAACAGCATATACACATATACGTGTGCTTGATTTGCTAAGTGAGCTCAGTTCTTAGTTCACCAAAGTGGATTCACTAGAATTGGTTATCAAATCTACTGCTGACATTGGCATAAATATCTGGGAGTTGTCCTATGTCTTAACAGCTGGATTAATAATTCGTTCCGAGTCAATCTCATGCTCAGCTAGTTGGTGTTGAGTGCATTAGTGTTTATGGCATTAGGAGTGGGAAATAGCACTGGTTATTAGGAAGCATTGTTCAGTAGCATTATGAGTCCATATCTTCGGTAAGCCTCTATAACTATCTCAAATAGTGGATCCATGGTTTAAGTAGTCAATCTATACACCAAATTGAGTTAATTGAATCCTTCCTTTACACATATTGCGGACAGCAAATCTGGGCAATTGGAAATAGGCATATGTGAATCAGAATGCTAATGATATCCGTTAATTCTTGGTTTAGTTTCTTAAAACTTCAGAACCGAGAGTAGGTATTGTTTCAGCTTTTGTAATGTACTAATATTAACACATTAGAATTAATTATGACCTGATGATGCTAACTCCCCAATTTCGCTATAAGGCTCATTCCCAGACTTGATTCTATCTTTATTTGTTTTAGCATTAGCTCAGGGATGTGTAATCTTGAAGATTTAAATCATTCCCAAATGCATAACTAAATACTCACAACTCGAGTTCAAACCAAACTGACAGCATTAAAATTGCATTCCCATTCCATGTAGGCTAGAATACATGGCATACATCTCATCTCTTGGTGTTGTGGTGTTTCATTTGCTAGAGCCAGGCACTGAGGGTTTTATTGAGTGTGATCAACAGCAGGAGGACTTCCCCGAGCAATCAGGCAAGCTTGCACGCTTGTTGGTTTAATTCCAGTTACTCTTATGCGTGCTTGTTCAATTTATGTCGTGTGGTTCGAATATTTCCAATGGTTGGCTGTGATATCTGATTACTAGCATGAGTAGGTCGCTCATGTGGGTGTTTGGCATGGATGTGTCATTTAAATCACCTTAACGAGAACTTAAACCCTCTGGGGAGTTGTGAGAGACGGGATCGGACCCGTGGAAGACTTGACGGGTATCTGCTCGCTTGATCTTACCATAGTGGTCAATCTTTGAGCCGGCGAAGGTATATTCGATGCGAGTTAGAGAAGAGTAATGGTCGGCCAACTATTACCCTCGACCGTATCGGAGTACCTCCGTTCGAGGTGCAGGTGATAGTCGTTACCTCCCTCGACTAAACTCGATCCGGGATATTTGTCTCGGAATCCCTCTAATGGCTAGCAGGTCTTAGAGGGAATAAAAGGAATTTGGTTGTGGTACTTTGTCGTGATTGGAGTCTTGAATTGGGTAGTAGCTCAATTGTGGTGCAAATCTTGATAATGGTTACTTGTTGGTAACTATTTGGTGCTTGTGATATGATGCTATTGGTGTAGCTTCAGGTCCGGATTTGTTGTTTAATCTGATGGAAAATCAAGTTGGAGCTTGGTTATGTGGTTCATTATCTTGTTATTCATGCACTAGGTGCTAGAGATGGTAATCTTTAGCCTATTTTTGCTGTAATTGGATTGTATTTCTTCTACCGTCATTTAATTGTCAAGTATGCCTAAGTCTAATCTGGAAAGAGCAATTGCAACTTGCGAGTACGAAAGTACTCACTCGGGAATTCAAATCCTGCAGGTGATCCTAGCATCGACGATTTTTACAATGCTGAAACTGAAATCCCCAATGAGTAATACTGCTTGGTTATCCGACTTGGTCTACGGAAGGGTTGTATAGTTTTTGGGGAATGGTTTTAGTAAATCATTCCCATGTTTATGTTGGAGTTCCGCTGCTGTTTTTGAAGTTTAAGTGTGCTGAAAATGACCCTTAGGTCGTGTAATAATGAAGTTAGAATGTTTCCTTGGTATGGATGACATATATGTTCTTAAATCCTCCTCATGTGTAGAGTTTTGTGATGGTATTCGAGTTGTTTCCAAAGCTGCCCAGGTACAATGCGTGTATGTTATGAAGTACTTGGGTATGCCGTGAAGAATTATATCGGTTCTTTCTTTCACTGGGTCGAGTAGCTGTCGGTCGAGTGACCCGCTGGCTGAGCTGCGATGCCGGCCAGGCAGGGTGTGGGTGTCTTCTACCGGGCCTTCGGGTGACCCACTAGCTTTCTGGCTAGGTTAGGGTGAGGGTGGAACCACCGGGCTCCTCCGATCCTACTTAACATAGTGGATTTGAGAACAGTTCTAAGTCTTCACAGGATTTTTGAAATCTTATGTGGTTTTAGGAAGTTTCGTTATTTCCGGCCGGCCGCGACGCGCCCGCGCGGTCCGAAATCAACCGCGGGAGCGATTATCTGCAAATTACAGTTTTCGTCGTCTCTAATAGGACTCAAAACACTGAAGTAAACCTCGCCTTTTTATTTAAAGGAAAGGTGAGAGCCACGGTTATTATTGTTCTGGGTACCATAACACGGTTGCTATCAAGTGTCAACAAGAAATTTAGGGGATGTTCCAGATACATACGACGTATGGTGCGTATGGTATGTGGGTCCGGTGTCGGGTTATCCAACGGTGATAAATACATACGACGTATGGCGCGTATGATATGTTGGGTGACTTCTCGGTCCTTCGCAATGATCCGTTGCTCTAACCATATCTGATTTCGGAGTCCGTCACACTTTGTCACGCTCGTCTTCTATTATCATATTGTGCATGATGACACATGCAGTCATGATCTCTCGAAGTGTGTCTTGATCCCAAAAATGGGCTGGTCCGCAAACAATGGCAAAACGGGCTGGTCCACGAACAATGGCAAAACGGGCTTGTAGAACTCCGAAGGCTCGTTCAACATCTTTCCTAACTGATTCTTGAGCTTGGGAGAAATATTTCTTCTTATTGCCTTGTGGAGATGGTATGGTCTTCACAAAGGTTGCCCATGTAGGATATATGCCATCAGCAAGGTAATATCCCATTGAATAGTTGCGACCGTTGATGGTGAAATTTACTTCCGGAGCTTATCCTTCTGCTAACTTTGAAAATAGAGGAGAACGATGAAGAACATTAATATCATTATGAGAACCCGGTAAACCAAAAAAGGCATGCCAAATCCAGAGATCTTCTGAAGCAACTGCTTCTAGAATGATTGTGGGTTCGTGAACATGCTCGGTATAAATGCATTGCCATGCTGCAGAGCAATTCTTCCACTTCCAATACATGCAATCTATGCTCCCAAGCATGCCGGAAAAACCTCTCTCTTCTCCAATTGCTAGTAATCTAGAAGTATCGTGCTCATTTGGGGATCTCAAGTACTCATCTGCAAAGAGTTCAACAACTGCTTTCACAAACCTTTTGAGGCTCTCTATAGCAGTGCTTTCCCCAATCCTAACATAATCGTCTGTTGCATCCGCTGCAACTCCATAAGCGAGTATACGACATGCTGCGGTTATCTTCTATAGAGAAGATAACCCAAGCACTCTTGCTCTATCTCTTTTTTGCACAAAATATACATCTTGCGCTTCTACGGCTTGCAATATGTGCAAAAAAAGAGAACGGCGCATCCTAAACCTGTGTTGAATATAAGAATGAGCCATGGACATGAGGATAAACAAGTTGGTATAAATAAAATATGCACTATTTACAAACTTTCACCGAAAGAGTGTTGGATCATATGTCGGGGATTCTGCAAAGTAGTCTTCATATAGTCTTGAATGCCTGGCTCATCTGTTGCGTTGGATGACCTAATGTCCACGCACCGAACCGCCATGGCGTGGAGCATTCATGAACTCATGGTGTTTCTCCGCACAGTATGCAGTGGCAAGAAGGAATTGGTCATCATCATCGGACGACGACGACTCATTCACAAGAGATTGCAGGAGTGAGTCGTTGGGATAACTCATTGTGATGTCTACGAATGAAGAATTGGACTGAAGAGTGAAGAGTTACAGGAAGGAAGAGTGAAGAGTGAAGAGTCAAGAGGTGCAGGAAGGAATAGCCTGAAAGAGCAAATAGCCTTGGATTTATAGACCACAGAAAGTAGCCGTTGGAAAATATAGCTGTTTGAAATGTAGCCGTTGGAAAAATAGCCGTTGCAAATGTACCCGTTGGAAATATAGCTGTTGCAAATATAGCCGTTGAAAAAATAGCCGTTGCAAATATAGTCGTTTGAAAGATAGCCGTGCAAATATTAGCGTTCGAAATATAGTCGTTCGAATTTGGTCGTCACAAATTTTTCTGTTACAAAAATACCCGTTCAAAATATAACATTTCGAAAAAAAGAAGTTAAATGCATATGGTAGTTATAGAATATCATTATAATATAGGATGGTGGAATATGGGGAGTGGAGAATAGGGAACCGGTTGGAGGTGAAGAAATATAGGGAGAGCATCTTTTAGAGGAGCTCCCCATATAGAGATATAGGGAGGATGGTATTGGGGTTTCCTTGGAGATGCTCTTAGGAAACCTCCTCCCCACCTACATAAATGTGAGTAGGATGTCTGTTAATAATTTTAATATGATATACTCCTTCTGTCCACAAATGTAAGGCATGTACGAAATTTAAGGTCTAACTTTGACTAACAATTAGACCAATACTATTATTTATATGACATAGTAGTGGTATCATTGGATTCATATTCGTATCACTTGTGAATATATTGGCTTAATTATTGGTTAAAGTTAAACCTAAAATTTCGTGCACGCCTTATGTCTATGAACGGAGGAAGTTATTCCTAGCATTAGATGTCTATAAAAAAGAGAAGAGGCAATCATTGTGTAGACTTTTGATCGATCTAATATAATAAAGAGCTTCTCCTTCCTTATATAGTATGTCCTCTTTTACTTTAATGCACATGCATTGTTCGTCTTTTTCTTTCTTAACATCGGTTGCAATTCGACTTGTCGACATTCGGTTGCATAATATTGGACAGGGCAACCGCGATATCTAGCCTGGCTGCTCGGTCGGAGTCTGGCTTTGACTCGGGTCTGAGTCGGGCTTGACCGGGTCGCGCCGGGGACAGGCCGGTGTGTTCGGGTCCGCGCAACGGCTAGCATGCATGCATGCATGGTGCAGTGCGTGACGGGGGTACGCGGTGTGATTCTGGTGATGTGACCGGCCGGCGCACGAACCAACTCACCGCCCGTCTGCAAGATTTGATTCACGCTCTTTAAATCACACCATCCGAAAGCAGAAAATCCATCCCATTAACGAATATATGTGACACAGCTACCTTATTCAAGGAGATACCATTCCCGAGAACAGTAAACCATAAGCAAGGAAGGGAAAATGGTGGGTTGTGGCTCCTAAAGTTTGGGTATGACTCTATTACTGGAACTTAGAGCAACTCTAGCAGATTCCCTAAATCCCCTTGATCTTTAAAAAAACTGCTATTATAAAGGAAAAAGGGCAAAATCCCACTCTAGCAGATTTCCTAAACCTCCCTCTATCCCTAAAATTTTTACAGTGCACTCTAAAAACTGGGTTCTAGCCTTTATATTTAGGGAGAAGGAGAGAGAAGATACAGTGCACTGTATCCCTTTTTCTTTTAGTGCCACGGACATTTCACAGGAGCCCGAGCTCCCGCCGCTGGCCACCTCGCCGCGCCGCCGCCGTTTCCGGCCACCTCCGACCGTCGGACCGCCGCCATCTCGCAGCCCACCTCGCCGCGGACCATTCCCGCCGGCTCCCGCGCCTCCTACGCGACCTCCTCGGGAGCACGGTGAGCAACTCCAGCAAGGCCGGGTCGGAAGGTGCTGCATCTGCGTGAGCAGCCGCGGGGGCCCGAGGCAGAACCGGCGGGCGGCGACGAGGAGCGCGTCGTGGAGCTGCGTGGCGGGGTCCGAGAGCGGCGCGCCGCCGGGGGGACTGGATCTTCGGGCGGAGCATCTGGGCGGCGAAGAAGAGGAGGTCGGAGGGAGGGGGCGAAGAAGAGGAGGTCGGCGGCGTCCATCGCTGCGGTGCCGGCGACGGCGGCGCAGGCGGGGGCGGGCGAGAGTGGGGAAGCGGGGGACGGAGGGGATTGACCGGGGCGGCGCGCGACGGGGGTGGCGGCGGAGGGCCTGAGCGGGGCGGTCGGGGGAGCGCGGCAGCCGGGGGAAGGAGCAACCGGGGCGGCGCGCGACGGGGGTGGCAGCGTGAGGAGGCGAGGCGCCGGAGCGGATCGGGACCGGGGCGGCGCGCGATGGAGGCGGCGGCGTGAAGGTGGGAGTTGAGGGGATCGGGCGTCGGGGGCAGGGAACAGAAGAGGAAAAAAATTTATAAAGGGTGAATTTAGGGAATCTCACTTTGGAGCAAGGCTTTGAAGTCTTTAAAAAATTTTAAAGGGCACTCTAAAACTGTTTTAAAGGCTCTCTTTTTAGGGAATCTGCTAGAGTTACTCTTACTCTTTCGAGAGTCACTACCGGCGGTATAATTGTGTAACGGAATCATGCTAGGCAGAGACAGAGTAGTAATTAATGGTGGCTGAAGCGTGCAGCTATGCTGGAAAGATGAACATGCAGTACAGATCTTCTGTTGCTGTTAATGTTTTTGCTAATTTCTGGTAGTGGTTTGGTCGATGCATGTGCTCGCCCCTGCACACCGCTCAGCACATATATGGTATGCGCGATTCTAGCCGTTGGTGCATGGGGTCTGTTTGATCGATCGATCCATCGATCGCTCGCACGTAAGCTGTGGGTCCTAGATGGGTGTACGCACCAGTGAATCTGCAGGAGGAGGAATCGGCCGGGACTCTTACCCCTGACCGAGTTGTTCTCTCTGAATCTGTCCTTACTTCTCTTCATCCGATTGAGTTGTCCAGGTCGCCCGTCCGGATCACCTCATCGTCCTATTCAACCTTGCGCTATGTTTGTTCCGTACATTATTGTGCGTTGTTTAACGTCGGACATGGTGCCTGTCGAATTCTTCTGCACTAACTTTTGATCCAATCAACATCGCGCTTTGAAACCACTTATTACAAAATTAGTCTCCATAACAATATATCATCATCAACTTCCATGACTAATAATGTAACTGTTTAGTCATTCCATTAGCAGAAATATCAAGGTCATGCAGCATAGGATTTACCAAAAAGTATATAAAAAAATTATACTAATATTTGTTGACAAGGTTCACTCGAGAGTGACATCCCCAAAAGCACTTCTACGAGCGCTACTCCCCTTCATTGTTGGATATCACGATGAATTCGACACCTATGGCAATCGCTGGTCAAACCACCCGACATAGATAGTCAAACTGCTCCCTTTGTGCTGAATCCACCTTAAAGCTCACAGTTACATGCAACGGTGCCTCTTATTTATTGAGAATGTGATTATAATGTGTTCGCTCCAAATATTATATGATCATATTCACTAATTACATCACAATTCGAATTATAATCTACTTATATATATTTGAACAACTTTAACACACACACGATGCTTCATGTGAACTGAAAAGGCTAGGGCTTTTTCTTCAAACTCGCAAGCACACTATAAGATCAGGTAATTAATTACTTTCTGCTAAATCGGAGTTTTACTCAAGTCTATCTCCCTCCCATGCATAATGCATGCATGTTCCTTTTTAATTGGCACCACACACAAAAAAAAACTCATCCGCAAGCAACGCCTTGCATGCAAGAAAATACTATCTCCACAATCTATAAAAATCTCTTGAAGTGCAGGTGCTATTTTTTTAGTTAGCATAAAGAATACATTAGCAAAAACTTAGCCTCTCTAGTTCCTACAAAAGAAAAGGCAAAAAACAAAAATTGGTTAGACACAAGTGGGGCGATGTCCTTTGTCTAATTATTGCTAACTTTGACCAATATATCAGATTGACATATAAAAATAGTATACGTAGATTTGTCTCAAAAAATACTTTCATTTGTGTAAATTTTTATAAGTTTTATATATTTCCAAAATAGAATTAGAATATAGATTTTGATCTTCAAATGAAACTTTCTGAAAGTAAAACATTGCTATCCAAAAATAATTTTCCAAGAAACAAAAATCTAGAAAGTTAATCGATTAAAATTGCACATATAAAATTACAATACTATTATATATAGAGAAGATGAATTTTTTTTAATTTCTAAGTATAATTTATGAACTAAAATTGTTATCAAATTTGTTACAATTTTTATGCTACTTTGGTCACTACGGTAGTCTATAAAAAATAATATTAAAATATATGTAATCGGTTGGATGCACGAGTTAATGACTTGGGTTTGCTAACGGGTAGAGCCAAACTTCAACAAGAGAAAAAATCCGGCTTCCAATTGCACCAAGCAAGGTTCCAGCTATGCGAAATTGAGCTTCCAACTACTCGAAATTGAGGTTTCAACTAAACTTCTAGGACTTTTAACTAAATTTCAACGAAATTTCTACCAAAAATAAGTAAACTTCCAACTACATAAAAGAGAGCTTTCAATTAAAATTTTAGAGAGATTTTAACAGAAATTAGAGAACTTCCAACCGAGCTTTTACAAACTTTCTACTAGGACACAGAGGAGCTTTCAACAAATCTGCATGCACTACTAGAACACAAACGGGGCATTCCACTATATTTTTGGGGGAAAAATAATTCCAAAATATGCCATCTCCACTTGTGAGGCGCTGACAGCGAATGACAGTGAGAGAAGCTCGATGCGGTGCACTATGGCGAAGGAAGGAACTCACGATGGGAATGGCGGTGGTGCTCGACGCATCGTGGTCTCGAGGCAAGGAGTAGAAATGGGGAACAAAGGAGAGGCGGGCCCCATTAGCCAACCCCAGCACGCCGGGAAAGGCAGGAGGCAGTGCAGCGACTGCCCTACACGACGACATTCTTTGCGTGAGGAGAGATATTGGAGTAGGAGGAAGAATCGAGAGAGGTCAAAGAGAGATGAGACAAAGAGAAAATTTGTGAGAGGATAAAAGAATGGTAGGTGTGTACGGTGCCCACAAAAGGAGTTGTTGCAGGTTGCAGGATGACCGTAGCCACAGTCAACCACAAAAGTGTCGCTGTTAATATGAGCTTTCATGAAGCCACCGCTCATTCCTGTGAGAAAATGCCACCCCTCATTCCTAGTAGAAAATAACTTGATATTCTCACACAAATCTAAACAAAGTCATCTTACAAATTAGCAAATTAATCAAAAAAAAGAAAAATAATCTGATGTCCAATTTAGCCATAGTTATTGGAATTAATATTCATGTACGGACAAAATTCAAATATGAAACTGGTAAAGCAATGCGACCTTGATCAAATCAATACAATATTAGTGAAAAAATGTTTAATCCTAACAGGTCTGATGTGATCGGGCTGTCAAATGCACCCGTAATACATTTGGAAAAATATGCAATACACGTGCATAAACAGTAATTACAATTTTTTGAAAAGAAAGATTCCATTAATCCTCCGATCTCTGATGCACACAGCCCAAGTAGTGTCCCATTATTATGGTCTCAAGAATGTAAAGGCAGCTCGATGGTTGTCCAAACATCAACGAGAAGCAAATACAGTAAGGAATAAAAAATAAATGAGCTCAGGCGCATCATCCATCGCCCAAACGTCTGCAGATGCGCCAGTAGGTAGTAGAGAAGATTTCCATCAGCATCGCCTCCAACTTTTTGCTTCCTTTATAGCCTGGACCAAGCTGCCTCTGTAGTCCACGTCTAACTAGGAATTAATTCAAGGAATATTATACTTTTTGGCCAACTCATAACTACATAAAATTATTACATGTTTTCAATAATAATGTTTGAAAAGTGTATCCTAAGAATTTCCAATGTTTCAATTCGTATCACTTCTAAAATAAAATGAATGTACTTCAGTAACTTGCTACTTGTGTAGTTTTTTAAATTACTAGCCCGTCAAGGGCATGGGTTGATGATTAGTATAATTAATCTTATAAGTTAGCACGGGTGTTCAACTAGCGAGATCGTCTATTCATACCATCTACCTACGGTTCCTCGCCGAGAAGATTGGACCGCCCCATATCGTCGTGGTATCAGAGCCAGGGCTACTCAGTGAGAGCTATATATCCGTAGTTTTAGTCTATTTTCTGTCATATACACCCAATAAAAAGCCTATAAAATATTTATGTTTAGCTGTAGTTTTACTTCTGTAATTTTACAAAATCAATACAATATTAGTGAAACAATGTTTAATGCTAACAAGTCTGATGTGATCAGGCTGTCACACAAACATGCACCCGTAATACATTTGGAAAAGCATGCAATAGAGATGCATAAACAGTCTAATTAGAAAAAATAATTTGAAAAGAAATTTTTTATTAATCTTCTGGTCTCTGCATCAAGAGGATACACATAGTCCAAGTAGCGTCACGTTATTACGGTCTCAAGAATGAAAGGAGCTCAATAGCTGTCCAAACATCAACGGGAAGCAAATATCTCTACTACTTAAAAAAAGAGTAGCGTTCCCTTTCCTGCCGGCAGAGTGCGTTTTGCCCACTCTTCATCCAACCTTTCTGTTTTGCAACCTTCCTACCAATAAATACTTACTAAATATGTGTTTACCAAATAAAATCCTACTATTTTTACACAATCATATTAATATGGGCAGGTAAATCACGAGCTAACGTACTAGAATATTTATACCCCGTTGCAACGCACGGGCAATTATCTAGTAAGGAATAAAAATTAAATGATCCTAGGCGCATCATCCATCGAACAGACGTTTGCAGACACTCTAGCTAGTAGAGATCTCTGTCACCAATGTCTCCAACTTTTTGCTCCATCTATAGCCTGGATCAAGCTGTCTCTGTAGTCTACGTCTAATTAGAAATTAATTCAAGGAATATTATTCTTTTTGAACTAATAATAACTACATAAAATTATTATATGTTCTCCATAATACTGTTTGAAAAGTGTATCCTAAGGACTTCCAATGTTTCAATTCCTATGACTTCTAACATAACTAGCTACTTATGTAGTTTTTAAAATTGCTAGCCCGTCAAGGGCACGCGTTGATGAATAGTATAATTAATCTTAAAAGTCCATGGCCCAATCATATCTGGAATTCCGAATCTGCTATCCAAGTTCTCCTTCGACGTTGTCCAGGACTGAGAAGATGCTATGTTTACATATGTTAAAAGGTTGTGAAGAATAAACAATATACAATACACAGACAGTATCAGTATTTGAACAAATATGCCAGCAGCTGATATCTTCTCTGTTGCATAAATTTTTTTATTGTTGAGTATTTTTGGGTATTGTAATCTTTTACCCTTTTTTGGCATGTAAAAATGTATCAGTTTTGTGTTAGGATCATGTGGCTTTATTTGCTACTGATCTGACGAACCCTGAACTGAAGCACATCTCTTCGAAACAAACGGCATTGTTCATGTCGGAAAAAACAGATCAGGTAAAGACTAAACCACTAAAGATACGTTTGTTAGAACAGCCATACCTGACACAAACCTTTCCAAGAACATTGTTAGGTAAGCACCCTTGAGGGTACATAATCTCTTTGTAGCTAGCAGCAGATTAGATTACAATCTCCTGCTGCCGCAGCTCATGCACTGTTTGGGCTAGCTGCTCTTGATCCATCTCTCGCTGATCCGCAACCTCTTCAGGCTCTGCTTCAACGCTCTCGTGAACGACGGTACGGGAGCAGCTAAGAACTCAGAAACTTCAGCAGCTTTCTCCTCACAGTGAACTGGTCATACAGAAAAGAATACAAGAGAAGAGGCATTTGTGAGCTTGGTATCAGGAAGAACAATGGAGGCAAAGGTGGTTCGCATACCGGTGAAACAATAGAATTGGCGAACTCTGGTATGAGTGAGCTAGATGGCCAAGTTTTCAAGACATGGTCCCAGTGTTCCTGCATGATCCCAGGGGCATAAATAAAAATGAAACAAGTGTAGGAGGAAGTACAACTTCTTAACTTCTAATAATAAAGCAGAAAAAGGTTCACATATTCAAGCCAAGAAAGACTTGAACTTGGATGGCAGGATTGTAAATCCCCTACGGTTTATAACATGGGCATAAACATCCAGCATGCTTTCAAACATTCACATAATTATTAAAAATAACATGACCACTAAGCTTATTTCAGAATGGTGACTCGTTAATAGACAAATTGTAGAGGCTGAATAAAATTCATAGGAACAATCCACACGCCAGGCCAGATGATCCATCCGACAGAAACATCGCCTGTAACAGAACAAAGAACTTAGCAAATTAGTATTGAGGTTGACAAGCAGTACCATGTTTGCTAGTTTCATTTCTTTTGAGTTCAAGGACTATGTACACTGATATACACATTCGAACGCCTTTACTGATATGCTGCCTCCAACCCAAAAAAAAGAGAGGAAAGCAGCCGTTGCTATTCTAATGGTCAGTTATTGTTCTTCTGAATTTCTCACTAAGGCAGCGCCTAGCAAATGGAAGAACAAAAAAAGAATTAACATAAGATTAAAGTTATCGATAAACTGATAAATTAGAGGTGCTGGAAAAAAGCAATCCTGACCAAGCGGCCAGTCCTGCTATAAATTAGCTAAATTTATAGCATAGGAATAGAAAATAAGCCATGCAAGTATATATATGAGCTCTTTTACGGTACCTCGAAATAAATATAGACTATATATTTATTCTAATTTAATGGTTAATCTTATCTGATACTTTAATACTATGTTTAAAGGCTACCACCTCTAAAAAATTTAAAAACTTAAAAAATACCTTAATATTAAGGGTAAAACCGAGAGCTGTAAATTTAGCGATGGGCATGGCTGGCTGATTCGTGTGCATGAACTTCCCGGCCAGCCTTCTCCTCTCTCAAGGTTGGGTGTACGCAAAGACGAGGGCATCGTAGCTAAGAAAATTGATTGAATAATTGTGTCTGTCGGTCGTTCTAATTGATTTGGGTGAAAGAATTCATGGTTGCGAGGTCTATCGACCTCGTCGTTCTAATTGATTTGGGCATGTAGCACTTGCTATTTGGATCCAAGTCGGTTTGGACAGATGCGGCACTTAGTTAATGGGGATCCAAGTCGATGATTAACAGATTCGTACATGATCATGAGGTACATTGGTGTTGTCGACCGCCATCGTCGACGCACATGGTTCTGTCGCCGTCAAAAATACTGTGAATAAAGACTGTACTAACTAATCACAACCTAATTTAAGATGAAAGTACAAGTTTATCACTGTTAATGAAGGACAGATTTGATTGGCACTTTCATCCCTTATTAAGGAGTATAGGGTACCACCATAAAAGAACTCATATGTATACTCAGTTCTCCATGTATGTTAGTAAGAAACAATACGAAACTGAAAGATCTGCCAGAAAACCTGTTCAAGTTAAGAATCATGTCCATGTACTTTTGCGTAAATAACAGCATATCCTTGGTGCTAAGTCCATGTAGTCATCACTCATCAGATCCTTAACAGGCTACCAGTTTTCTCCTCAAGAACAGCCCGTAGGTCTTCGGTTTACCGTTTTAGTAAGCAATGCATACTTCTTTATGCACGACGTCAAAGCTTTCTGAAAGAGGAAATATTCACAAAGTTGCTAGTTGGTACAAGCAGAGAACTTGTAATGAAAACAAATCATAAATGCAATGAAATTGTCCATTCATCTTCAATGAAAAAATAAAATAATCTAAGCTATTCTTCAGCAGGTTCACCACGCATACTTACAATATTGTCTGACAACAGTCGAATCTAGTAACCAACATCCCCTTTAGTATCTGGGTTTACAGATTCTCAGTCTGTCTGACGTTAAGAGGCAGTAGTGGCTGCAGAGACAACTTGCATTGCTTGTCCAATGAAAAAAGAAAACTTAAACATGCTGGAGCAGCGGATGCTGAAAATGGCATGCTGGGCCACTGAAGAAAACAAGATTCGGAATAACTTTTCATGGAGAAAAGGTATTTAACCTGAAAACGCTCTGCACCAAGGTAACTTTGTAGCATGCGAATGACAGAGGCTCCTTTATCCTAGCTTATGGTTGCAATAAAAAATCACATTGATTTCACTGGAAATGATCTTTTTAACATGAATAGAAAGGTCAAATAACCAGAAGTCACAACTGAGACAAATGGAGATGCTAATGCATTGAAGACACAACAATAAACAATGCTTGACAATATATTGACACATTTGAGTTCTCCAAAATATCATTCAAATATAAGCATCAACATCTGAAAAGATCAAGCAAAGAGATTTCAAATATCAGAACTTGATTCTTCTGTTTCTGGCCTTCTGTAATCATCATGTCAAGGGCAGTAATGCATCAATCCGTGTATGTGTGTGCAACTCATCTACTTTTTAATGTTTATTTATCTCTCTGTCATAATATATTCCCATCAATCTACTGCAAATATTGTGAGAGTTTTGCTTCCATATGTTAGAGATATAGTACTGTTGTATTCGTATTGGTATAGGAGTCTCTATTTTCCTTGTACTCCAAGTCACCTTGTACTATATATATGCCTATTGGGCTGTGCAATAGATCTAAGTTGCATATTCATAACATGGTATCAGAGCCCTAGGGTTTTCTCTCCACCGCGTGCTGCAACTCACGCTCTCATCTTCACCGGCCGCCGGCCGCTCGTCGGCTTCCCGCCCACCCGCCCGCCCGCTGCCTTCCCTCGGCCTCCCGCTCCCCGATCCGCCCGCCCGCCCGCTGCCTTCCTCCAGCCCCCGGACGGGCCGCTGCCTCTCCGCCCCGAACGGGCCGCCGCCGCTCCGCCCCGGACGGGCCGCCTACGTCCGCCGGCCGGCTGGTCCCCCGGCGGATCTTCCTGTGCGCCTGCTCTGTCCCGGCTGCTCGGTTGCTCTGTTTTGAGCGGCCGGCAGCTCTAGATTAGGGTTTAAAAAAAAATAGGTACAATGTCTTCGTCATCCGGCACCGTTTCTCTCCCTCGCTGCCTGGTGATTTTTTATGGGGTCAATTTCACCGACTTCGTCTCCCATATGCGCATCCACATGCGTGGTCTTCGTCTCTGGGGCGTCCTCTCAGGCGATGTTCCGTGTCCGGCCTGTCCTGTGGCGCCGGTTGAGCCTAAGCTTGGTGCTCAACCTACTGATGCTGACCGCGCTGCCTATGATGCGGCTGTCACCGCTTATCAGAAGGCTCTGGATTCCTACGGTGCTCTGCTGATTGAGTTCACTCAGTGGTTTGATGATGATGCTCGTGCTGCTGCTGTTCTTGTCGCCAGTCTTCAGCCTCAGTTTTCTTCTGAGGTTGTGGGATTCTCTACGGCATTCCAGATGTGGACTCATCTTCGTCAGCGCTATGAGCCCTCTGGCGACGCTCTGTTCCTGTCCATGGTTCGCCAGGAGCACTCTCTCCAGCAGGGTGATGCCACGGTTGATGAGTTCCATGCTCAGAGTTCTGCTGTCTGGCGCCAGCTGGATTCCCTTCGTCGTCCTGGTTGTGGCTCTTGTCAGTGCTATCAGGATACTCGTGCTGATCGGGAGTTCCAGCGCGTATATGAGTTCTTGACGCGGCTTCGTCCTGAGTTTGAGTCTCGTCGTGCTCAGCTTCTTGCCCGTCAGCCTCGTGTCTCGCTTCTGGAGGCGCTTACGGAGGTATGTGCAGAGGAGACTCGTCTGCGTGGCTCTGGTCTTCTGCCACTTCCCTCCGTGCTTGCTGTTCGTCCACCGGCTACACCGCCTGCTCCACGCCTCAGCAGCTCGTTTCCCTCAGCGGCCTCCACAGGTGGTGGTGGTCGTTCCTCGTCGGGTGGTGGCCGTCCTCATTGCACCTACTGTGATAAGGATGGCCACATTGAGTCTACTTGCTTTCGGAAGAAGCGTCACCTTGCACGTCGCTCTTCACCGGGCACTGGAGCTTCTTCCTCGACTACTTCCTCGACTCCTTCAGCTGCTTCGACTACTTCCGCCACCTCGTTCACTGAGCAGGAGATCGCACGCCTTCGACGTCTACTCGCTGCGACAGGTTCTGCAGGTTCTGCTACTCCCTCTTCCAGCAATGAGAAACCACCCTCTACACAGTCAGGTACTTCCCCATGGATTCTTGATTCTGGAGCATCTTTCCACATGACTTCTAATTCTTCCGCTCTATCCTCTCTTAGACCTCTAGAGTCTCCTGTTCATGTTCTCACTGCTGATGGTACTTCTCTTCCTGTTGCTAGTCGAGGCACTCTTAGCACTTCTTTGTTTCATGTTCCTTCTGTTGCTCATGTGCCTCGCCTTATCATGCAGCTTCTTTCTGCTGGACAGATTACTGATCTTGGTTGTCGGGTTATTCTCGACTCTGACTCTTGTTGTGTTCAGGACCGTCAGACGGGCACTCTGGTTGGTTCTGGCCCTCGCCGCCTTGATTCTCAGCGTCTCTGGGAGCTTGACTGGCTTCACCTTCCCTCCGCTGCCGCCGCTGCCAGTCTCTCCGCTTCTGTCAGCTCGTCCACCGGCTCCTTCCAGCAGTGGCATCACCGTCTTGGTCATCTGTGTGGATCTCGTCTATCGTCGTTAGTTCGTCGTGGTCTTCTGGGGTCTGTCTCAGGAGACGTGTCTTTAGATTGTCAGGGTTGTAAACTGGGTAAGCAAATTCAGCTACCTTATCCTCATAGTGAGTCTGTGTCTTAGCGTCCTTTTGATCTTGTTCACTCGGATGTGTGGGGTCCGGCCCCCTTCGTTTCGAAAGGGGGTCATCGATACTATATTATCTTTATAGATGATTTTTTCTCGCCACACTTGGATATACTTTATGTCTGCTCGTAGTGAGGTTCTCTCCATCTATAGACAGTTTGCCACCATGGTTCGTACCCAGTTCTCCACTCCCATTCGTGTCTTTCGTGCTGATTCTGCTGGCGAGTATATTTCTCGTCATCTTCGTGGTTTTCTTGCTGAGCAGGGCACTCTTGCTCAGTTCTCTTGTCCGGGTTGCTCATGCTCAGAATGGTGTTGCTGAGCGTAAGCATCGTCACCTTCTTGAGACTGCTCGTGCGCTCATGATCGCCGCTTCTATTCCACCTCACTTTTGGGCTGAGGCTGTCTCTACTGCTACCTATCTTGTTAATATTCAGCCCTCCTCTGCCCTTCAGGGTGGGATTCCTGTTGAGCGCCTTTCTGGTTCTCTTCCTGACTACTCTACTCTTCGTCTGTTTGGCTGCGTTTGCTATGTTCTTTTAGCTCCCCATGAACGCACCAAACTGACTGCTCAGTCTGTTGAGTGTATCTTTCTAGGCTATAGTCCGGAGCATAAGGGCTATCGCTGTTGGGATCCCACTGCTCGCCGTATGCGGGTTTCTCGGGATGTGACCTTTGATGAGTCCCGTCCTTTCTTTTCGCGTCCAGCTTCTCCTTCGCCTTCCCCTGTTGAGCCCCTGTCTTTTCTGACCTTTCCTGATACACCGATCACTGTTGTGCCCTCTTCCACTCGTCCTATCGAGTCTCCACCTCCCCCTGAGTCTCCACCTCCTCCTGTTGTCGACTCTTCTCCACTATCATCTCCTACAGCTCCACCTGCACCTTCTCCTCTTTCGTCCTATCCTTTCGTCTACACACGTCGACCTCGTGTTGAGCCTCCTTCTGATGTTCCTTCTCCTTCTTCTGGGCTATCTCCGTCTGATGAGTCACCTTCTCTAAGTGCCTCATCTTCTCCGGATTCGCCACCCCCTCCTAGGTATGGCCTCCACGCTAGTCCGCTTCCGCCTCCAGATCGCTTTGGATTTGTTGGTGCGACTCTTGCTGAGCCTACTTCTTACCGCGATGCTGTTATTCATCCCGAATGGCAACATGCGATGGCCGAGGAGCTTGTTGCTCTTGAGCGCAACGGCACGTGGGATCTTGTCTCTCTTCCTCCACGTGTTCGTCCCATCACCTGTAAGTGGATCTATAAAGTTAAGACCCGCTCCGATGGTTCTCTTGAGCGCTACAAGGCTCGTCTTGTGGCGCGTGGCTTTCAGCAGGAGCATGGCCGTGACTATGATGAGACATTTGCTCCTGTCGCGCATATGACCACTGTTCGCACTCTTTTTGCCGTGGCCTCTGCTCGCCACTGGTCTATCTCTCAACTTGATGTCAAGAATGCCTTTCTTAATGGTGAGTTGCGTGAGGAGGTCTACATGCACCCCCCGCCTGGGTATTCTGTTCCCGATGGCATGATTTGTCGCCTTCGTCGCTCTCTTTATGGCCTTAAGCAAGCCCCTCGTGCTTAGTTTGAGCGCTTCACTTCTGTGGTCACTGCTGCTGGTTTTTCAGCTAGTGCTCATGATCCTGCGCTTTTTGTCCACACTTCGTCCCGTGGTCGGACTCTTCTTCTTTTGTATGTGGATGATATGGTCATCACCGGAGATGATTCTGAGTATATTGCCTTTGTCAAGGCTCGTCTTAGCGATCAGTTTCTTATGTCTGATCTTGGTCCTCTTCGCTATTTCCTTGGGATTGAGGTTACCTCTACTTCTGATGGTTTCTATATATCCCAAGAGAAATATATTCACGATCTTCTTGATAGGGTTTCCCTTACTGATCAGCGTACCATTGAGACTCCGATGGAGCTCAATGTTCATCTTCGTGCCTCTGATGGTGAGCCTCTTTCTGATCCGACTCGCTATCGTCACCTTGTAGGGAGTTTTGTGTATCTTACTGTCACTCGTCCGGATATCTCCTATCCAGTTCACATTCTGAGTCAGTTCGTCTCTTCTCCTACTTAGGTTCATTACAGTCACCTTCTTCGGGTTCTACGTTATCTTCGTGGAACTATCTCCCGTCGCCTTTTCTTTCCACGCTCCACTTCCTTACAGCTTCAGGCATATTCGGATGCTACTTGGGCTAGCGATCCCTCTGATCGTCGCTCTCTTTCTGCTTACTGTGTTTTCCTTGGTGGTTCTCTCATTGCTTGAAAGACGAAGAAACAGACTGCAATTTCCCGTTCGAGTGCGGATGTTGAGTTGCGTGCTATGGCCTTTTTGACAGCGGAGATTACTTAGTTACGGTGGCTACTTGAGGATTTTGGTGTTTCTATCACTACACCGACCCCTCTGTTGTCTGATAGTAATGGTGCTATCAGTATTGCTAGAGACCCAGTGAAGCACGAGCTTACCAAGCATATTGGTGTTGATGCTTCTTATATGAGGTCTCAGGTTCAGGATCAGGTTGTTGCTCTTCAGTATGTGCCTTCCGAGCTTCAGTTGGCTGATTTCTTCACGAAGGCACAGACTCATGTTCAGCACAGCTTCTACCTCTCCAAACTCAGTGTTGTTGATCCACCATGAGTTTGATGGGGGGAGGATGTTAGAGATATAGTACTGTTGTATTCGTATTGGTATAAGAGTCTCTATTTTCCTTGTACTCCAAGTCACCTTGTACTATATATATGCCTATTGGGCTGTGCAATAGATCTAAGTTGCATATTCATAACACCACACCCCGTGTAAATAAAGTTTACGAATCTTACAGCACGGTATTAATTAACGAGTAAAGGTAAATTTATACATCCATAATTAGACTAACTAATTATTGACTATGTCAAAATTCACGATGTCGTGGTGGAAACTGTCATGCTTGATTGCCTGATGAATTCTCTCGTGATGGCACTCTGCCAATACCATGATCTCCTGATGCTCCCAACCCATCTCACACTGATTCGCATCTTCTCCAGGCTCTGCTTCAACGCTCTCCAGGAAGACGGTCTGGACGTACATTATCAGCATTATTGATCATACGGTTGGGAATCCTCTCCTTCCGTTGAGAGACATTAGCTATGCGGAGGCCTGGACGCACTACAGATTTCCGCAACCATTTAGCTACGTGCAGAGGAAGCTCTGGTTGTCCAGGAATCCTTTGTAACTTGTACTTGAAGACCCTCGAACCTGGTAGACCTTCACGCCAGCAGTCAACAACAAGATACAGCCCATCATATGTAAATTTTGAGATCTCCTTGGCTTTCGAATGACTGTCTTCATTTCTATTGTGATCTTTAAAGCCATGAATTACTCGGACAGGCGTCTTTGTTTCCATGCAATTCTTCAAGGCGAGGTTCCCACGCTGAAGCTTTTGATCACCAACCTGATCCGTACCAGCAGCCTTTCCTCCAGAGCCGGTGTATATCAATTCACCCGAGCTAGACAATTCGTCCTGATAACCTCCAGAAGCAACAATGCTTATTGCAATAAGCACACCATTAATATCATTGGTGGTGTCAATGCCTCCCTGGTATGGGCGGTGGAGACCAATGATGGCCAGCTCTACTCTGAAAAGAAATACATCACCAACTTCAACTCCAGGAACTTTACCCACAATTGGCCTGTGTTTGGTAAAGCCCGGTAATTTTTTGATGACTTTATCAGCTGCAAGGTCGACTCTCCGAACCTCTAACAAACGTTGTTCCACAGCTTGAACAAGAAACCTGCATAAAAACTCAAACCTCCTGCACATCATCCTGACTTTACTCCGAGCATCAGCATTCTGGCCTCCATCTTGCTTGTGACGCCATATAGAAGGAACACATGAGGGAGCATCGATGTACAGCTCAAGCTTTCCTTCATGGACAGCAAGCGCCTTCAAAATATCATCATCTTCCAAGTGGGAAGCCTCATTATCCTTTAGTTTCTCCTTGCTAATGAACAAAAATTTGAAAGGAAGTTTCTCCTTGCTACCCAGTGCAGATGTAGAGGCAACATCCACAGCAAGATGTTTACTTTGAGCTGTCTTGGACTTCTTCCTGGTAGCAAAGGATTCCGTGATAGTGGAACAAGGTCTATCCAGAGTGACCAGCACTGACTTATAATTTGCTTTAACAGGTGGGCGGACTGTTTTCCTAGGTGTCAGTCCTATCTTACTTCTCATGTCGCGAGCTGTAGAGTCATGGGGGATAACGTCAACAGCAACTTGAGGCTCTTGGATGATATGGTCTGATTCTGTAGCAATATCGGCCTCCAGTTCTTGGCCATCCCCCTTTGCAACAATCTCATCCTCCAATTCTTGGCCCTCTACTGCTCCAACCAAAGCATGCTTGTTCATAGCCTCTGCAATGTCCATGGTGGCAGCAATCTCACCTTCCTCCAATTTCTGGCCCTCGACCGCTCCATCCAAAGCATCCTTATTCATAGCTTCCACGATGTCCATGGTGTCAGCAATCTCACCCTCCTCCAATTCCTGGCCATCTACCAATCCATCCAAATCCTTGTTCATAACTTCCCCAATGCCCATGGCACACCGGTGCGCTGCAGAGCCACTGTCCGATGTAGCTACCACCTTCTCCAACGCATTCAAACCATCATCAGCACGCTCGGCACCTCCTCCGCTAGCTAATGGAGCCACCACGTCCCTCCCACAGCCACGAGGGAAGCGGGGCTTATCACATACCATCTCCCAGTTCAGCGGCAATCGCAGGATTGGCGGCAATTCCTTCTTCTTCCCCAATTCACCACTGCATGCTCCCCAGCCTCTCTCCAACAACAATCCTGCAAACCCTTCTGCTCGATTCTCCAATATATCATCAGCTATGGCCACCGCATTCCCACCACCATCTGCAGCCGCAGTTTCCAGCAGCAAGCCGCGCTGCGCGCTGCCACCAATGCCCGAAGGAGGAGCAATAGCCGCCTGCTCCAATGTACTAAAACCACCACTGAAAGGTGCAGCACCCACCCGCAGACCATCCTTGCCGCCGCTGCACGCGACCGGAGTCGCCGCGTACCTCCCGCAGCCGGGCGGAAACCGTCGCGTGCCGGACACCGCCTTCCGCTTGGGCGGCGGACGCGCGGCTGGCGCCAACCCCCTCTTCATCCCAAACTCACCGCCTCCGCTTCCCCTGTCCTCCCGCGCCACCAGGCCCACCGCCAAGCTAGGAACCCCCTCCGCGCCTTCCTCGACCAAACCACCCGCGACGGCCACCGCATTCCCTCCCGCTGCCGCCGCCTCCTCGCGCTCCGCTCGAACACCAGCCCCTTCGCGTAGACGACGGGCCACCTCCGCCTCCGCGCGCCCGCGCACTCGGCTCCCTCCCTCGTCCCGGCCGTACGCGGCGAGGGGAGGCGAAGGGCGGGGAGGAAGCGCGGGCGGGCGGACGCAGCGGTGCGGCCAGCCGGGCTCCGCGGGGACGACACTCGGCCTCGGCGGCGGCGGGCGGTGGCGGATCTCCTCCCAGGGGTCCATCGTCGGTGGAAGTGTGTGCAAACGGCCGGAGAGCAACCGCAATGAGGGAGGCGAGGAAAGCGTTGGGAGGAAAGAGAGGCGGTTGGGGGTTTTTGGAAAGGGAATGGAACGGCGCTCGAGTGCCTCAGTTCTCTCCAATAATACAGCCATACAGGGGGTGGGTTGGACACGTGGCGACGGGGGAGAGAGGTTGGACCTGAGTCGGGTCCGACCGGGAGTCGAATGGATTTGCACGGGCTCGCGTGGGGCAGAGTGTGCTCTCTGCTGTCTGATCAGTGATTTTGTCGCTTGCAGCGTGCGTCGTTATCCTAACTCGACACGGCAATATCAACAGAGAGCAGCAACATCCAGTTTACCTGATTCTGTAACACGGGACCACGTACAAACTCGGCCTACCGGCTTCACGTGGTGTTTACGTACGAGTGATCAAACACGCCACATATGTGTATGCTCTAACTGTGCAACACAGCAAGGGTGTGAGCACATGCGTGCGCCGACCAAACCACTACCAGTACCAGTACCACTACCACTACCACGCGAAGTAGCAAAGCCAACGGCAATATTATACTAGCGACGATGATCCAAACTCGGCTTAACACAAAGATTATCTACGGCAATGGATGAGCTGGCTCGTCGGTTCACCAAGTTTAATTACGAGCACTTGGACTGCCCTGCCCAAGCAAGCAATACAGACCCGTTTGATCCCTCCCTTAGCCGAGCATACGTGTCGTCCTTGACGTGATGTAATAGACCATTATAGAGAGTTTTTCTCTCCTCTATCCCTTTTATTTTCAGTGTTTTTTTAATGATTAGAGAATGGAGAATACCTTTCTGTGTGTGTTTTTCCTTGATGTACACTATTATTTTTTAGAAATTCTCTATCGCATTGCTTCGACGGGCAGAAAACAATACCAATAGAAGATGTACCACAGTGCACTTCTCTATACAAGCGTAGGCCCATGTGCAGCCTCACTATGTGCTTATATACTTGATGAGATGGAGCTAAACCGTCAGCATGATGGCCTTTAAATGGTGGCTCGAAACATCAAAGCACAGGCACAAATTAACCACTTCATTATAGCCTTAATGCGTCTGCAAGCATTAATGTTTGACCCAAACGCATGCATGCATGAAGTGTTCTCTAATGCATGTTGCCATAAATATAATAGGAGTAAAGCTCAACTAATGCACCTTCGTACATGCACCATTGGCCATTTGATTTCAGCACTAATCCATCTTAATCACGGTCTATTTAGGTTTCACACACGATGAGTAGGAGCTTCGCAGAAGGAATTTAAACCCAGTGATTCTAAACATTTAGTCTAGCAACCATCGCACTAGCCCTTTCATACTAGAACCATTTCACTTAATTATAGGTGACGTATATATTAGATTATGAAATAATCCTACACATAGTTGCAGTCAAAATTTTGACAAAGTGATAGGCTTCCATTTGGTTTGGAGCAAAATGACTTGCGAAATATTTGGTAACTTCGATTGGCTAGTGTTTGGTTTGGTGCTAAAGTGTTATGGTACATGATATCCTAATGGCCAACACTAGGTGCATATCTTCAGTGGCCCAGCATTCCATTTTCAGCATCCGCTGCTCCAGCATGTTTAAGTTTTCTTTCTTCATTGAACAAGCAATGCAAGTTGTCTCTGCAGCCACTCTGACGCCTGCATCTTAATTTCGGATACACTCAAAATCTGTAAACCCAGATTCTGAGAGCATCTCCAACCCGGTACTCTTCTGAGTCCCTATCCCAAAATTTGGGTATCCTGCTCCAAAAGGATGCTCCAACCCGCCTCCCTTCGAACACCCCAACCCTGTCGCAGTGCTCATCCGCCCCTCCCGAGTCCCCATCGGTGGGGAGTGAACTTCACCTCCCAAATCTGTAACTGCCGTCGCCGCGCTTCGTCCCCTCGAGTTCGCACCCACGCTCGGAGTGTTCCCTTCCTCGGCGGTGGCCGCCTCCCCTCCCCCCGATGCTTGGTGCTGCTCTTTGTCGTTCGAACATCGAGTGAAGGTACATCGCATATGTTCTCCCTTCGTCGAATCCTCCGCATCTACATCTGCTGGTCTACTGGATCTATCCCCTCCGGAGCAGGTCCTCCTCCCTGAGCAGTGCCCTGTCCCGAGCAGGTCCACCACCTCGAGCAGCCCCGCATCCAGAGGCGCTGTGTTCACCAGATCGAAGACACGCGACAGATCCACAAGTAGTAGCTGGAGCTGTAGCTGCACCCGGCGACCGCAGCAAACCTGACGGCAAGAGACGGCAGTAGAACGGGCGGATCCAGCCTCTCCCCGCCCATCCCCTCCCAGCTCATCGCTCGGTACAGCTCGTGGTCCTCGACCAGAGCACCTCGTGAAGGTAAGTTCCAGTTCATCTCTCGTAGCAATATCTCTAGCAACAGCAGCCAGTTCCCCTCTCAGTTTATCTCGTTTTCTCCCAAGATCCGTAGCAGCAGCAGCTAGTTCCCTAGCAGCAGTAGCCGGTTCCCGTAGCAACTGATGTTTTGTGTTAGAACTAATGTGTGCTCCTCGTGCTACTAAGAACTGATGCTGGAACTGATGTTTGAACGAGATTTGAATATGGTTACAACAAATGGATTATTACTTCTAGTTCCTAAACAGATCATTATTAGGAATAACGAAATGCAGCCTCAAGGTCCAAGGATAATACTAGTTCACACTGAATATGTCATTATTGTCATGAGCGTGGTGTTAGAAGCTCAGGAGTGGCACTGCCCGCAGAGACCCTGCGGGGCACGGTGTCATGAAACCAGCTCCACTTCCATTTGGATGATGGCCGCCCGTCCTCCTGTTAAAGCTGCTTGTTTTCTTCAGAGTAGGCTTGGACCCAAAGATCATCTCCTTCTCCTTAAGCAATAGATTCTGCGGCTTCTTCTGGTCCTGTAGTAAGAGTTAACAGCAAGAGTGAGAATTCTTTTGTTGTATACAACACCATTTTCCTGAAGAAAAAACAATATCAACTGTCTTCTTTTCACATCCAAATAATGATACAAAGCCAGAAATAAAAAGAACTTCAAAGAGAAAATCATTTAGCACAAAACAAATGCATTGCACAACTTTTGTTCCCTAACCAAACACTGATCAAACTCGTAGTTGGAATTACAACATCACCACAGTGCTATGTCATATATCTACAAGCAATCTTATCTAAATCCTTTCACAATCTGTCGTCACTCCGTAGCATTGTCAGCAGCTAACATAGTGGTCCAATCTTGAGGATAGCCTTCACTGTCATACTTCTCGCCAAGGAAGTCTTCTTCCCTGATCAGAAGTGTTCCATTCAAAAATGAAGATCAGCAGAAGCTCCTGTGAAAAATCCTGGAGATTACTCAAAACAAATGCTTGGTGATCTCATACTCAGTGCAAAAGCAATGGAGAATCCTTTTGTACCCTTCTGAATTTTTGCTCTTCCAAAATGGCAACCAGACGAACCTTACATGCAAATTCAATGCATCTGATTATATGGAACAGATCTAGTGTGCCTGATTTCAGATAAACATGGTGAGCTAGCTCAGTGCTTAGAGTGATTGTACATTTGCTTTGCCGTTTCACTGGGGGATAATACTAGTTCACACTGAATATGTTGCTACACGAAATTGTACATTTGCTTTGCCGTTTCACTGGGGATTACTATTTGCAGTGCGGTGTTGTTGTGGAATTCAGGTATGATCAATTCATGTGCTTGGATTTGGCTATCCTCTGTGTAGTGTAGTCTAATTGAGAGGTGTTAGTGCACAATAACATATTTTGTGTGGAATCCTTTGAGTGCTTAGAGTGCATGGTTATATCATATATGTGTTGTCTTCGAGAATTTACCTTGTAACCAATGTTTTGGAAGTAATGCTGAATAACTAGAAATGAGGTGACTTCTTAGTACTGTGGTATATATGTACGTATGCTTGTTTGTTTGCTACTTAATGTTGAGGTGACTTCTTTTAAATATGGGCGTGCTAGTAGACATGTAGAAGTACACACACTTAAATTATAGCTCTTTGATCAACAAGCATGGACCAGAATCCGAAGGAAATTAGGAAGGATGGACCTAGACAATTAATGAAGTAGAAGGGATAGCGAGGTCTTTAAAGAAATTAGCCCTAGATAACTATGAACCTTTATCGTGTCTATTAGCAGCTGAACTGAATATTCTCCTGCAACAAGTTGAAGTACTTGCTGATGGTCTTGATCACATTGCGACGCAGTCTACAGACTCGCTTCAAAACATTTCAGTACCAGAATGGCAAGATGACTTCGAACTTTAACCTGTAGACCATACTGATTGTAAAGCAGCTGACTACGAATCTGATGATAGCGGTAAACGTGATTACTACGATTACTGCTATGACGAAGATATTGATCTCGAGTCCTTGTACAAGTAGTACATGTATTGTGTAGTAATCTCTTTACTTCCGTACTGTGAAAACTTAATATATGTAATGTGGAACATTCGTTGTTGCAATAATGTTATTGTACTTTGAAACTTAGGAATTATAGTACTGTCATGGATCGATTTGTTTTGTTCTTCTATGGTATGTACGGATGTATGACTTGTTGTTAACCTCGGAAGTACTTATGTTAATAGAGTAGAGATGGATGGCTACATAAACTTGTTGAGTGAGGGAAATGATAGCATCGCTTGGGATGACACCCAACATTTTACCCCTATTGAGGAGCAACATTTCATCCCAACTGAATAAGAAATTCCCTCCAGTAGACAGAATAACAAGAGAACTAAAATTTCAATGAGAAGGAAGGCTTGTTGCTGGTCTCGGCTTGGCAAAACATTAGTATGGATGCAGTACAAGGTAACGAGCAGTCTCGCTCTATCTATTGGAGTAGGATCCACCATTACTTTCATGAGAACAAGGCATTCGAGTCAGACTGCAATCAGAACTCCCTTCTGAAACGTTGGTGTACTATTCAGAGATGTTAACAAGTTTTGTGGATGCTACGACCGCATTGTGCGTAGAAGGCAGAGCGGGACGACAGAAAATGATAAGGTATTTGTCCTCTTTCTTTCATTTTGTTGTAGTATCATATTTGTGCAGAGCTATTAATATGTCTTACTACGCACAGATTGTTCAGGCTTGTAGTGTGTTCGCAGCAGAGGAGAAGAAGCTTTTGCCTACTTGCACTGTTAGAATGTTCTACGGCACCATCCGAAATGGACTGATAGTCTTTCATCTAAGAAACAGAAGACAACCGTACATGCCAGTCCAGGTACTTCTACGCCTAGCACGAACTCAAGTCAATGCGAAGCTCAGGTGGAAGGTGGTACTCCTGAAACAGAGTTAATCGGCAGACCAATTGGTAGGAAGGCAGAGAAAGAACGACTTCGATGAGGTAAAAGTTCTTGCTCTAAACGATGACGTGGTCTACAGGAATGTGTTACAGTCTCTTTGGTCAATCAAAACTGAGTCAGATTCCAAGAAAGAGCTAAAGAAAGAACAGCGCTACGCACGGACATTACGCACTAGAAGAAGAAATGATTGAGAATAAGAAATTGAGAATTGCGCAACAAAATGAGAAGATTGCAAATGAGAGAAAATTGATTGAGGTAAGGGAAAAAGAGTTAGATTTTAAGAGAATGCTAGAAGAGGAGAGGATTATGAACCTAAACATTAGTGCTATGTCTATGGCACAACAGGAGTACTACACGAGTCTACAGAACGATATCATTGCTCGGCGACGCCGCTGAGCTGTACGGACTATTGTGTGAACCTTTGTGTTTCGAACTATTGTGTGAACTTATGTGTCCTCGTACAAATTATTCGACTCTATGAAATATTCATGTACGAACTTCGTAGTACGAGAACGATTTATTATTTCGCGAACAATACGGAAACGCATACATAACGTAACTCCCTAGCCGCATACAACATCATTAAAAGAACTACATGCCTCCGTAGCGTTCCCACAGGTGTTCAACTAGATCAGCTTGAAGCTGAGAGTGCGTTTGCCTGCTTCTAATAGAATGATGAGTTTGAATAAGCTCAAAAATTTCAGGCGTATGCTCATGAGAAACAGTCACACTCTCTCCTACTCCTTCGTAGTTGAAGTCTTGTGGGCCTCCGTCCCGCTCATCTTCAATGATCATGTTATGCATGATGACACAGGCCGTTATGATTTCTGCAAGTACTTCTTGGTCCCAAAATCTTCCTGGTCCTCGAACAATGGCAAAACGAGCTTGTAGAACTCCAAAGACTCGTTCGACGTCTTTCCTAACTGCTTCCTGGGCTTGCACGAAGAGTTTCTTTTTATTACCTTGTGGAGATGGTATTGTCTTCACAAATATCGCCCATGTAGGATATATGCCATCTGCAAGGTAGTATCCCATTGTATAATTGTGTCCGTTGATGGTATAGTTAACTTCTGGAGCTTGCCCTTCAGCTAGCCATGCAAAGAGAGGTGAGCGGTGAAGAACATTTATATCATTGTGAGACCCTGGTAAACCAAAAAACGCATGCCAAATCCAAAGATCTTGTGAGGCAACGGCTTCTAGAATGATTGTGGGCTCGTGCACATGGCCTGTATACATACCTTGCCATGCTGCAGGACAGTTCTTCCACTGCCAATGCATGCAACCTATGCTCCCCAGCATTCCTGAAAAACCTCTTTCCTCTCCAATAGCAAGTAACCTAGCAGTGTCATTATTGTTTGGAGACCTCAGATATTCATCTCCGAAGACTTCAACAATAGCTTTCACAAACCTTTTAAGACTCTATTGCGGTACTTTCTCCAATTCGGATATAATCATCCGTAGCATCCGCAGGAACTCCATAGGTTATCATCCGGAATGCTACTGTAATCTTCTGGAGAGGTGATAACCCAAGACGTCCAAAACTATCTCTTTTCTGGACAAAATAGTTATCATGGCATACTACAGCATCCACTATGCGGAGAAATAGAGAACGAGCCATTCTAAACCTGGATGAAAAACATGAATGAGTCCTACACGGGAAGAACAACAAGGAAGATGATTATGAATATATGAGAACGGTCGCAAACCTGCGGCGAAAAGTAATTGGGCTATATGTAGGAGAATCCAAAAAGTAGTCTTGGTACAATCTAAAATGACCGGCTTCTTTGTTGCGGTAGATTACCGCATGTCCAGGCATAGAACCGACATGGCGTGGAACATTCCCGAGCTGGTAATGCGTGTGTGTTATGAGGGCTGTAGCAATGAGAGGGTGCATGCCTGAGCTTGGATGACTCATTGTGATTTCGTGGAGGTAATCGAAGGACGAGAACTGCAGGAGAGAGTGAATGCCAGGAAGAGCGAATGGCTTGGTATATATAGACTACAAAAATATAGCCGTTACAAATATAACCGTTTGAAATTTGGCCGTTATAAATATAGCCGTTATAAATATAGCCGTTGAAATAATCCCGTTAGAATTTTACCGATTAAAAATATAACCATTATAAATATAGCCGTTACAAGTATAGCCGTTCGAAATATACCCGTTCAAATTTTACCCGTTACAAAAATATAGTCATTACAAATATACCCGTTGAAATTTTACCCGTTATAAATATAACATTTACAAATAATATGGTAGTTATAGGATATTAATTTAATATAGGAGAGTGGAATATAGGGAGTGAGATTTGGGAGGTGGGTTGGAGGAGGAAGAAATTTAGAAAGGGAATCTTTTGGGATGACTTCTCAAATAAAGATTTGGGTAGTGAAATTTGAGAGATGGGTTGGAGATGCCCTAAAGAGGATATTGGTTACTAGATTCGACTTTTGTCGAAAATATTGTAAGTATATGCGTGGTGAACCTGCTAAAGAATAGCTTAAATTATGTTTTGTTTTTTCATCAAAGATTAATGGACAATTCCATTGCATTTATGATTTGTGTCACGAGTTCTCTCCTTGCACCAACTAGCAACTTTGTGAATCTTTCCTCTCTCAGAAAGCTTTGACGTCATGCATAAAGAAATATGCATTTCTTACTGAAACGGTAAACTGAAGGCCTATGGACTGTTCTTGAGGAGAAAACTGGGAGCCTGTTAAGGACGTGATGAGTGATGATTACATGGACTAAGCACCAAGGATATGCTGTTATATATGCAAAATCAAATGGACGTGATTTTGAACTTGAACAGGTTTTCTGGCAGATCTTTCATTTTCGTATTTGTTTCTTACTAATATATGCAGCGACTGCGCCTTGGGTGGCACCGCTGCCGTGGCCGCCTCATACGGCCGGGGCCGGCACGATTAACGTGATGTACGTGTATGATTAGATGTATGTTGCTTCTGTCTCGTTAGCAGAAAGATTAGCTTTGACCGATGACTTTCATTGGCATCATTTACTATGAGATTTCATGTCACGAAACCGAAACAAATCTACATACTAAAATGAATTGTAAAAATGAAAGCTAGATTCAACGTAGACCCTTTTTTCATGTGTTCAATGATCATTACCTCCTTAGCTGACGTAAAGAGAGTCTAGATAAAGAAGATTTGACGATGACGTCTTGCTAATAACATGTTGTGCAGCCTTTATCGATGAGTCCAGTCTTAGAATTACACGATGTGGTGTGGTTCTAGGGGGTGTTTGCTTGGGTTTTTCAGCAGCTTTTCACTGGAAAAAGCTGCAGCCCAACCAAACGGCCAGCTTTTCAGCAGCTTTTGCCAACAGTAGCTGTGGGCTTTGTAGTGCAAATTCAGCTGTTTGGAAAAGTTGCCTTCTGCCAGCTTTTTGCAATGTGTTGAAGCTTCGGTGCTCATTTTTCAAAATGCTATAGATGGTTTAGATAAACCAAAAGCCATATGTTTACTTTCCCACAGCTACAGCAACTTTTCTAGACAGCTAGCCAATAGCTGCTTTGTCAACAGCCGCAACCTAACCAAACAGGCCCCTACTCAAGGAAATAAAATTGATACGGTACAGAGCGTGTGCTGCACTACGGTGGCCAGGGGTTTCCTAACACTATAGAGCGTGGTGCCAGCCCCCACGACCGTTCCCTTGCAAAAAACCCTAACCGCTTCCCTCGTGGCTGTGGGAGGGACGTGGTGGCTCCACTAGCTAGCAGAGGAGGTGGTGAGGTGGGTTTGCAGTTGGAAACCCAGCGTGCTGATAGTGGTTTGAATGCGCTGGAGAAGGTGGTAGCTACATCGGACAGTGGCTCTGCAGCGCACCAGTGTGCCATGGGCATTGGGGAAGTTATGAACAAGGATTTGGATGGATCGGTAGATGGCCAGGAATTAGAGGAGGGTGAGATTGCTGCCACCATGGACATTGTGGAAGCTCTGAACAAGTATGCTTTAGATGGAGCAGTCGAGGGCCAGGACTTGGAGGAGGGTGAGATTGCTGCCACCATGGACATTGTGGAGGCTATGAACAAGCATGCTCTGATTGGAGCAGTAGAGGGCCAAGAATTGGAGGATGATGAGATTGCTGCCACCATAGACATTGTAGAAGCTATGAACAAGGATGCGTTGGATGGACCAGTAGAGTGCTAGGTATTGGAGGATGAGATTGTTGCAAAGGGGATGGCCAAGAACTGGAGGAGGCCGATATTGCTACAGAATCAGACCATATCGTCCAAGAGCCTCAAGTTGCTGTTGACGTCATCCCGCATGACTCTACAGCTCGCGTCATGAGAAGTAAGATAAGACTGACACCTAGGAAAACAGTCCGCCCACCTGTTACAGCAAATCAGAAGTCACTGCTGGTCACTCTGGATAGACCATTTTCCACTATTACGGAATCCTTTGCTACCAGGAAGAAGTCTAAGAAAACTAAAAGTAAACATCTTGCTGTGGATGTTGCCTCTACATTTGCACTAGGTAGCAAGGAGAAACTTCCGTTCAAATTTTGTTCGTTAGCAAGGAGAAACTAGAGGATAGAGAGGCTTCCCACTTGGAAGATGATATTTTGAAGGCGCTTGCTGTCCATGAAGGAAAGCTGGAGCTGTACCTCGATGTTCCCTCATGTGTTCCTTCTATATGGCGTTACAGGCAAGATGGAGGCCAGAATGCTGATGCTCCGAGTAAAGTCAGGATGATGTGCAGGAGGTTTCAGTTTTTATGGATGTATAAATTTACCTAGTGAATTAATAGCGTGCTGTGTTACGCAATCTTGAGTGCACTAACCATCAGCATTCCAGCCTCCATTGTGTTCAAGGCCTAACCACAGAGTTACACAGGTTTATAAGAGGTCTTGGGCCCTTTCCTCCTAAAAGACTAGCCTGATAGGAAGGGCTACCTTTACTCTTATAAGTTGTGTTCAGCGTCTGTCCACAACCGATGTGGCCGAACAAATCTCCCCCTCACACATCGGTCTTACCCGAGTTCGCTAAACCAGTGTTCCAACTAGCCAACCATGACCGGCAACCGTGAGCTCTCCGAAATTTGTATGCGGGTACCTGGGCTCTAATACCAATTGTTATGCAATCCTGGGTCTGCTAACCACCAGCGTTCTAGCCTGCATTGTGTCCCAGGCCCAACCACAGAGCAACACAGGCTTATAAGAGGTCTTGGACCATCTCCCCCTAAAAGACGAGCCTCTGTCCACAACCGATGTGTGACTAAACCCAACAAATCTTTCCCTCACACATTAGTCATACCGGAAGCCCCACATCTGTTGTGGACAGAGGCTGAACACAACTTATAAGGGTGAGGATAGCCCCTCCTATCAGGCTAGTCTTTTAGGGGGGAGGGTCCAATACTTCTTATAAGCCCGTGTTGCTCTGTGATTGAGCCTGGGACGCAATGGGGGCTGGAACGCTGGTGGTTAGCGGACCCAAAATTGTGTAACAAGTGGCATCAGAGCGCGAGGTGTGGATTTGGTCTAGAGGCAGTGCAGAAGATCTTGACGGAAACCAAGGAAGCTCGTCGACATGTATGGGCACTTTCAGCGAGAGCGGCGACATACATGTCCTGCGTGTGCATATGCAAGGCGCTAAGCAATACATGGTATGTGCACGACGGACATGGCGCAAGGTGGAGCATGGTGATCAGGTGATCCAGGCAGGCAGCCCGGACAGATTGGTCAGGATCAGACACTTTGGGCAGGCGGCCCGGGGCAGTCTGGTCAAGGTGGAGACGACAGCTTCAAGGATGCCGCGATCTATCGGCAGATCAGTGGTTTTGGAGCATCGGCATCGAGCAACGGCGTGATCGCGGGCGTGGCAACACAAGGCGATCGGCGGTCAGACCTCCCGAGGGGCGGTTGGACCCGTTGTTGGCGTACCGGCCGCAGGCAGTGGCTGGAGGCGTGCGGCGATCACACAGGCGGTCAGATCCTGGCTGGTCAGACCGGAAGAAGACGTGATGGGCTCGAACTCGGGCCAGAGTATGAGCCGGACGCGACAGGCACGGCATGACTTCAGGCGAGGCCGATCAGATCGGCAGGACAAGCAAATGCGATTTTTCGGCGGGGGCAAGCCTGCCGAGGAGGATCGAGTCCTCTGGTGCACGGCAATGTACAGGGTTGACCTAGGACATGTAGGTGTTGTGACAAGGCTTGGCGGCTACAGCAGAGACAACTTTCGACTAGGGCGAGCCAATGTCGGCTTGCGAAGGGGTCGTGGTGGTCGCGGATCTCCGGTGCACAGTGATGCGCAAGTGTGAGCCCAGGGCGTGGTATTTGCATTGGAGGTGGCTTACAGTGTTCAATATGGTGAGGGCATAGATCGATTCAGTTTGTGTGCGCACAAGAATGCCGAATTGAAGAGCACGGGGTGGTGGGCATGTCGAATGTGGAGCAGAATCAATGCAGGGATTCTACACTAGATCGGGATGGACCATAATCCCGGTTGGCCAGAGTCAGTTTCAGTTCGAACGAGTGAATTAGAGGAGAGGACTTCGATGATGTCGAAAGGCACGGGCTGAGGGAGAGGCTATGGTGTAAATCATGGAGAATCGTAACCTAGTTCAGCCAAGGCAAGAAGCACGTGATCCGGAGGAGACGAGTACTTGTGTGGTGTACCCGGTTTTAAGGCCGGATACTCAATTGTGATTACTGTACCGGTCCCTGGATCAGTAGCCTGTACACACAAGGACTTGATAACATCGTCATACATTACCAAATATATTACAATACAAGCCTTTATGGTCTTTTAACATAACACAGCCTATTGGCCGAATCAAGGTTTGCAGCGGAAAATCACATATGAAAATATGTAGGTAGAATCCATCAATATGCCAAACCCGCAGGCAACTGACTGGGGAAACGCCCTAGCCCTCGTAGTCGCTGTCGTCGTCGTCAGAGAAAAACTCTTCTTCTTCGCCTGACCATATCAACAAGCCAGGTGAGTACTTTGAATGTACTCGCAAACTATTCCCACAGGAGAGAATATACGGCAATAATTCATGCAAGGAATAAATCAAGGAATAGCTCTACCCTATGTTGTTTGTTGTGCAGAAATGTAAGTTTTTAATTTAAATACGAGAATAGTAGATTCAAAAGCAGTTTTGGTAATCAGAACAATTCAAAGCACAGAACTTCTCTTGAGGTAGTCCCAGCTACCTCCCTTTCTCATTATTCGTGATAGCTCAGTCCATACTACCCCGGGCAGTATGACTAGCTCTCTCATCTCAATGCTCAGCTCGTACTATTCCGGATAGTACGGCTAGCCTCCTTCTCCTGCAATTCCTTGCTACCAGCCGTGTAGCATAAATTACACTCTGTGGACACATCATGCCCACATCCTTAGTCCCTTTCACAGGTTTTCGCAAACAAAACTTAGTCTAACCAGTGTGTGGCCTGCCAGTTCGTGTCCATGACCGAGGATGCAGCTATTCGAAAGTTTTTAACACTCTGTAGAGGTTGTACGGCTTTACCCACAAGATGTAATTTTCCCTTGTTGCCGAGCGCTTACGGATACACTTCACGAGGTGTATCGGCAGGGCTGTTACAACGAGGCCTTCGCCTGCTTCCATACTAGAGCTGGACCCGCTAGGTGGGTAACTCAACTTTTACGTCCCGGACCCCAAAATGGGACTCCCCACCTTTGTGTCGATCAACACCCAAACGCCCAGCGGTAGTGGGTCTCTAGGACTTTAACCGCCTAGTCACATACTTCCTACTTCCCACGAGTCCATACACTAATACTTGTCGGGGTACCAAGCCAAGTCCTTCCCATAAAGGACATGTGGACGTATGGTGAGGAACTGGTTCAGCGGCACTTAGGCTCGGTCCTTGGTTGATTCGAGCAAGACTCCATTTTCTTCCTCGACGACCATGCCACCATCAGGTACTCTACACCCCCGAGCTACCCTTAGCATTCTCACCTGAATCAAAATCATCCTACAGTTTTATTTGGGGTTTTGAAAAACATTTCTTTCTAACAGCCACCTCGGAAAACACATGCTCTCCGAGGGTTTTATTCCCATGTCCCAAACGAGTTCGTGTATACTGATCAAAATTTGGTTTTAACTATAGCAGGTTTAAGCGTGGCTAATGCCTATAGCCTTAATATTCTTGTCGGTCGTAGAACAGCCTACTAATATATCTAGGGTTACAAGGAATCAGATATTCAGACCTAAGTCATATGCAACTACGAGGTATAACCAGGTCTACATAAAATATCGTTGATATCCACATAGCATGCAAATTTCACGAACAAAGTAATTAAATTTCACACATATGGGATTCAACATGATCAAAGTGGGAATGCTTGCCTGACAGTTCTTGTTCTTGTTCTTGACGTGGGGGTGATTCCGGCTCTTCCTGGCGCACGTACCTCACTCCGTCAACTACACATCGAAAAATCGGCGAATAAGAAGCAAAAAGAGCAACTTCAATAAATCCAAACATCATGCATGTTCAAAAGGGGATGATGTTATTAAGGTGAGGTGCTAAATGTCTTGGTCGGGTTAGGGTTAGGGTTTTGAACGACGAATCATCATTCCATTCAAAAGGGTTGTTAACTTATGAGTGGCTCAGGACGAACGTTGGATGAGTATATATAGATGAACTCTAGTTAATATCGGGGCTCTAGGGTTTGAGGTTCGGTCTACGGGAACAAGAAATATCCCAGACAACTGGTATATGCACATATTTCACATGAAATGACGGTGCTTTTGATTATAGAAATTCATGCCATTAAGGTTGCATTTCAAAATTATCTGCCCTATCGAATTATTATGGGGCACTACCAATGTTTTGGCTATGCTGCATAGGGCAGAAGGTTGATTTTGGGTTGCTCTAAAAGTGGCATATACCGTGTATATGTGGTTTTTATAAAGAAAATAAAAGAAAGGAATTGCTTTAATCCTAATCCTACTGCTACGGCCTTAAAATCACTTCAAATTTTAAATCTCTGTGGATATAAGGCCCTGTTTGTTTAGGTTTTTTTTGGCTTCTGGACTTTAGCTTCGAAGCCAGAAAAGCATCTATTTACTTACTTTTGGCTTTTGGCTTCGAAAAGCCTGAAACAACTTTGGCTTCGAAGCCAAAGTCTAAACAGCCAAAAGCTTGCTAAACAAACAGGCCCTAAAAGTTAGGTTTTATTCCTAGGACTCCAGAACCGGAAAGAGATTTGTGAAAACCGGCCTGGAACCCTGCGAACTGGTCGTATCGAGATTTAAACCGGCCTGGGAATAAACTAACCGGTTTCCAGGGAGGAATACGCCTTTAGAAGAATTGAGATACGCTTTCTAATGGAGGCAACGGAATGGGCAAAGGCGCAGAGAGGAATAGAGTGGTGCTGTGCTTGGGGAAGAGTACGGGGAGGAACGTGGCGCGGTGTGGTTGGAGGGGCGGTGCTCCAGACGGCGGCCGACGCGGGGTAGCAGGCGGCGCGCGGCGCGGTGTTACTGCGTGTCGCCGGAGTAAGTGCCGCGCTTGCCTGGTGCTGGGACGTGACGGCAGAGGGTAGCAGCGCCGCTCAGGACGACGTGGGAGGGTGTGCCTGCTCCGGTGGCGTGCTGTAACGCCAGGAGAGGACGGCAGGCAGTGGGCCACTGTGCGCTGCCGATGTGCGCACTGCACCCAGCCAGAGCGCGGCCGGAGCGCGCACACGGTGGCATTGGCCTGCTCAGGCGTGAACTGTAATGATTGGGAGTGTCACACCATGTCTCGGAATATTGGGGACGTGTACGAGAGAAGAACATGGAGATTAGGCACCGAAAACTATTGCCGAGTTAGGTATTCCTTGAATGCCATGGCAGACCTTGGGTTTGGATTCCACTGCAAGGGATGAGACGTGACAAAACTATTGCCGAGTTAGGTATTCCTTGAATGCCATGGCAGACCTTGGGTTTGGATTCCACTGCAAGGGATGAGACGTGACGATACCAGTGAGAGTTAATGGGTTAGGTATGCTAAGGAGACCGTGGAAAAGCTCTACCAAAATTTTCTTGACTCGTTCATATCAGTAAAGGCGTTAGAATGCGTATAGCAGTGTACATAGTCCTTGAACTCAAAAGAAATGAAACTAGCAAACATGGTACTGCTTGTCAACCTCAATACTAATTTGCTAAGTTCTTTGTTCTGTTACAGGCGATGTTTCTGTCGGATGGATCATCTGGCCTGGCGTGTGGATTGTTCTTATGAATTTTATTCAGCCTCTACAATTTGTCTATTAACATTGCACGTAAGCCACCTAAAGGTGAAAGATAATATCGAATTTCACCGAAGGTGAGGACAGGACGATGGCAAGGGTACACAAGTCACCATTCTGAAATAAGCTTAGTGGTCATGTTATTTTTAATAATTATGTGAATGTTTGAAAGCATGCTGGATGTTTATGCCCATGTTATAAACCGTAGGGGATTTACAATCCTGCCATCCAAGTTCAAGTCTTTCCTTGGCTTGAATATGTGAACCTTTTTCTGCTTTATTATTAGAAGTTAAGAAGATGTACTTCCTCCTACACTTGTTTCATTTTTATTTATGCCCCTGGGATCATGCAGGAACACTGGGGACCATGTCTTGAAAACTTGGCCATCTAGCTCACTCATACCAGACTTCGCCAATTCTATTGTTTATCACCGGTATGCGAACCACCTTTGCCTCCATTGTTCTTCCTGATACCAAGCTCACAAATGCCTCTTCTCTTGTATTCTTTTCTGTATGACCAGTTCACTGTGAGGAGAAAGCTGCTGAAGTTTCTGAGTTCTTAGCTCCTCCCGTACCGTCGTTCACGAGAGCGTTGAAGCAGAGCCTGAAGAGGTTTGCGGATCAGCGAGAGATGGATCAAGAGCAGCTAGCCCAAACAGTGCATGAGCTGCGGCAGCAGGAGATTGTAACCTAATCTGCTGCTAGCTACAAAGAGACTATGTACCCTCAAGGGTGCTTACCTAACAATGTTCTTGGAAAGGTTTGTGTCAGGTATGGCTGTTCTAACAAACGTATTTTTAGTGGTTTAGTCTTTACCTGATCTGTTTTTCCAACATGAACAAGGCCGTTTGTTTCGAAGAGATGTGCTTCAGTTCAGGGTTCGTCAGATCAGTAGCAAATAAAGCCACATGATCCTTGCACAAAACTGATACATTTTTACATCCCAAAAAAGTGTAAAAGATTACAATACCCAAAAATACTCAACATAAAAAAATTTATGCAACAGAGAAGATATCAGCTGCTGGCATATTTGTTCAAATACTGATACTGTCTGTGTATTGTATATTGTTTATTCTTCACAACCTTTTAACATATGTAAACATAGCATCTTCTCAGTCCTGGACAACGTCGAAGGAGAACTTGGATAGCAGATTCGGAATTCCAGATATGATTGGGCCATGGACTTTTAAGATTAATTATACTATTCATCAACGCGTGCCCTTGACGGGCTAGCAATTTTAAAAACTACATAAGTAGCTAGTTATGTTAGAAGTCATAGGAATTGAAACATTGGAAGTTCTTAGGATACACTTTTCAAACAGTATTATGGAGAACATGTAATAATTTTATGTAGTTATTATTAGTTCAAAAAGAATAATATTCCTTGAATTAATTTCTAATTAGACGTAGACTACAGAGACAGCTTGATCCAGGCTATAGATGGAGCAAAAAGTTGGAGACATTGGTGACAGAGATCTTCTCTACTAGCTACTGGCGTGTCTGCAAACGTCTGTTCGATGGATGATGCGCCTAGGATCATTTAATTTTTATTCCTTATTCGCTATTGAGCTTCTTTTTCGTTCTTGAGACCGTAATAACGTGACGCTACTTGGACTATGTGTATCCTCTTGATGCAGAGGTCAGAAGATTAATAAAGAATTTCTTTTCAAATTATTTTTTCTAATTAGACTGTTTATGCATCTGTATTGCATGCTTTTCCAAATGTATTACAGGTGCATGTTTGTGTGACAGCCTGATCACATCAGACTTGTTAGCCTTAAACATTGTTTCACTAATATTGTATTGATTTTGTAAAATTACAGAAGTAAAACTACAGCTAAACATAAATATTTTTGTAGGCTTTTTATTGGGTGTATAGGACAGAAAATAGACTAAAACTACGGATATATAGCTCTCACTGAGTAGCCCTGGCTCTGATACCACGACGATATGGGGCGGTCCAATCTTCTCGGCGAGGAACCGTAGATAGATGGTATGAATAGACGATCTCGCTAGCTGAACACCCGCGCCAATGCACGAACCCTCAACTCTTTGAAAAAACGTCCAAACAGACATGTTGATGATTGTCGCGAGACCTTGAGTGATAGTCGCCAAGTCCCCAGTTTCCAACGAAACAACGACTTGGCCTTAGATTGTAGAATAAACACGATTGCATAATCCTTTCTCAGCTATCCTCGCATGAATGCTGGTATGAAAGAAAAAGTAATAGCTATATTTCAATTCATATGTATAAAGTGGTCTAAGACTAAAAGCCACGAAGTAATTCAACCTAGCTCTAACTTTTCTATGTTACAGGACTCTATTTGGAAAAGAACTGATACAACCACCGATTTGTTACGATAATTGTAGATATACCGAAAAGAATCTGTGGATGGGCGTATAGCCGCCAGAAAATACTCGAAATTAGCTTTCCAACGAGTACTTATTTGTTTGATTTGAAGTTCATATGAGGAAACCATGGATGCTTCAAGTTCAGACATCCTGCCTGTCCAAACTGAATCCGAACCAAGCCTAACCATTTCTATCTTCCGGTTCCTTATCTTTTTCACCCCAATTCCGAGTGGAATCATCTAAGAAAGTTATTAGGAATCTTTGGATGGTCATAGGGGAGTTAGTGTGAGAACCTGGTTTCAACTACCAGATCCTCCTTGTATACATTCTCGTCAGTCCCAGGATCATGCTGACGGTACACAAGCGAAATGAATAATATCACATGCATTCAAGATAAAACATAATTTGAGTACAATATGCCACATGGCTTACGAAGTACTATGTTTTAACGACATTTATTACATCAGAGGCAAAACAGCGGAAATAAAAGCGAAGCGGCTCCATCCGTGCCACAGGCAAATTGACGGAAGCCCACGCGACCTATTCTTCGGGATCGTCATAGAAGAGGTCTTCCTCAGCTCCTTCTCAGCATAATCATCTGCACACCACCACAAGATACATGCACGGTGAGTACTTCGCGTACTCAGCAAGCCACCTGGCAGCAGATGGTCCTACCATTCTATATGCAAGGCTTCAAAGGAAGGCTGTAGGGTTTATTTGCGTAAATGCGGTTTTAGTTGAAATAATAGGGTAGATTCGAAGGCATCTTTTGATGTAAAACAATTTTATTATCAGGGGTGTTTTCATCAGGTGTGGTCCACGACCAACACACTCGAGTAAGGACTCCCGCCTTAGCTCGACCATAGGTTCATCAGCAAAGGGGTAGAGGGAAGTAGCAAGGGGGAGAGGGACAGGTCCTTTTCATCAAGAATGAGGCATGTGCTGTCCATGACCGTGGACACGGCTAATCGATTAGTTTTAACTCTGCAGAGTGTGTACACTTTACCCACATGACACGATCATCCCCTTATGCCAAGCTGCGCAGGCTTGTACACACGCCCATCGGTGTGCCGGCAGGGTGACCGTGACGAGATCTTTTAGCCAGTTTCATCCCGATGTGACATGCCCACTAGGTTTCGACACGGAGGAGCGTACACCCGCTTACCCTATGTGGCCCCCCTTTTGTGCCGAGGTCCTCGTAGCTACGTCCACCCTTCTGCGGTACGGCAATGTCGACACCAAGACTCAACTAACCTACTTAATGTGGACTACCCGGTTTTAAGGCCGGATAAACCCTTGTGTTTACTGTATCGATCCCTGGATCAGTAGTCGATACACACAAGTACTTGATAACATCATCATGCCATACATCGTTTATTACAAACATTAGCCATACTTGGGCTTTAGTTCATACAAACCGGGCCTATTGGCCGAATAAAACAGCAGCGGAATAAATACGGTGGATAGCCCATCAGTTTGCCGATCCACAGGCAACAGACTGGGGAGAAAACCCTACGCATCGAAGTCGCTGTCGCTATCGCCAGACTGGTATTCCTCCTCATCGTCTGGCCACATAACAAGCTAGGTGAGTACATTGAATGTACTCGCAAGCACTCCGCCGGGGAGTTTAATACGGATATGAACATGCTCGGGATTTAACAATAACATGGCTCTATCCTATGTTTCATGTTGTGCGAGAAAGTAAGTTTGCATTGTAAATAAATACATAGATGTAAAAGCGATTTTATCCAAAAACATCTCGCCGCAGCGAGCTAGGGTATTGCTCAAACACTCAACCCGTTACCCACGGGGGAGTTCACTTTTGTGCTCACCGCTACTGCGATACAGCACGGTACTTGCCCGGTTCCACAGGTAGACACAGCTCACCTCGTACTTACGGGTTTCCCAATCACCCGGTTCCTCAGGTAGACGACGCTCACCTCGTACTTACGGGGATTCTAAGGTTTTGCCCGAGTCCACGGGAAAACCCGACTTCACACCTCCCGATACGACGGGAACTTGGCAAACTGCCCTGCGAACACGACGGTTTGCGTCCTTAAACCCATAACCCAGAAACCTTTTTGGGGCTCAGAAAGCCAAAACTACTTTAGTGTGGCCCGACCAAGTTCGTCCATGACCGCGGACGCGGCTATTCGAATAGTTTTAACACTCTGCAGAGGTTGTACGGCATTACCCACACGATGTAGTTCCCCCTGGGCATGCTACGCGTCGCATGTGTCCAGAGCTTGTACAACGAGACTCTTCACCGATGTGAATCCAGCCACGAACCCGTCAGAAGGACATGTCCCACACCTAGCTCGAATCAGTACCCCTGCTACGAGGAGGTTGGTGTTCCATCTTTGTGGCGGGCGAAAACTCGGTACCCCCAGGTTTTGCCCTCTTCAAGGTGTACCCCACCCCATCTGCACTCTACTAACTGCCCACGGGTTCATGCTAGTCCAGGCCGGCTACTAGATCAAGTCCTTCCCACAAAGGACGTGTGGTCGTACGGTAAGACTTGGCCAAACGGCACTTAAGACAGGTCCTTAGGTGATCCGAGAAGGACTCCACACCACTCCCGTAAACGGGCAGTGAGAACCACGACGGGCCTTACCTCGCTCTTTAACATCTCCCTACCAACACCCTTCATTACCAACCCGGATCAAAATCTTCTCCCTTTTTAGCTCGGTTCCACAGAACCATTATCACGGTAGAATATCCCAACCCATGCATATCCTACCTTCCATGCACCTCTACAACCGGACGCGACGGTCCGTTTCGATATTTCATCACATGAAATATGGGGTGTTGCTTTCCTTTTCTTTTTTTAAAACCTAATTCATCTACAGCAGGGCTAAGCATATATATACATACACTACCCTAAATTTTCGATAAATCTTCAGAATACAATAGTCCTAAGGCGACAAGGATTACAGGGTTGGACTGGGGTTTCCTATCATCGGTGATATCTACTCTATATAAAATAACAGGGATAAAATATAGCATGCATGGTTCGAAAACAAAATAATATTTTGTAAAACTGGGATTCAACATGATCAATGGCGGAGAGCTTGCCTGGCAAGTCTTGGCTCGGTTCCGGAGGCGGAGATGCTTCGGGTTCCTCCTGACGCGCGTACCTCACAACCGTTAACTACACGTTCGGAAAACTTCGAATAAGAACCAAGCATCACAAGAACGACTAATAAAGGTAATCATGCATGCATCAAGGGCTTCATAATGTTTTCAAAATGATTCAACTTGCTCGGATGTTGATTGGATGTGTATAAAAGATGCATGCATTCCTAGGGCTAGGATGACTAGGGTTTCTAGGGCTTTTACGATGCCCTTACGTCTATGAACTATGCAACAAGTGTGCAAGCACCTATACATGCAAGAGCTCTAGGTCCTAATCATGATGGTGCTTATACTAAGAAGAACAAAAATGCATGAAATGCCGATTAGGGTTTCTGGGGTTTTGTTGGCAAGTACTTGCTTTCTTGGACTCCTGCATCACATGATCAACTATAGCTCACTGGATATATGAAGGGCTTTGGATTTAAACCTACTGGACAACTTGGGTTAGGACGTCTTATCACTAGGTCTTTAAAAAAAAGACTAACACTACACATGCATGCTTGATGATCTAGGGTTTTGTTATAACTATAACTTTTCATTTGCAACTATGCAACCTATGGATGAAAACCTACTGGTGCATGTTCTGGATTCTAGCAAACCCCTGAACACTTAACACGACGGTGGTAACTTTGGAAGGTCATATAACTATACACATGCACGAGACCGGCACTAGGGTTCCTAAGCTTTAACATGCGCTCCAAACTTTAGGAGTATGCAACATGAGTGTATGGATGATTCTTTGCGAAGGCCTCCTAAAATGATCATGATTTCCTGCTGGAACTACTTAGGGTTGAACATAATTCAAAAGAAATCTAAACCCGAATTTGAAATTTGAACTGTGTACTGGACTGGGCTGTACAGGGAGATATATTGGGATTTTCGAAAAATGTCCTATATAGAAAAGATGGGAAATGAAATTCTGAACAACTTTTATTTGGGGAGTTTTTTGAGAACCGGCTCGGATTTGGGTGTATCGGTTGAACCAGAGAGGATCTGCACTAGACCAGAGAGGAAAACCAGCCGGTTTTAATTAAACAGGGGGCTGACGTGGAGAGAAGGACTCGGCGCCGGCTTCCACTTAATCCGACGGGCGGGCCTGAGCGGCAGAGGCAGGGAGCGGCGTACCGCTTCGGCTGGGGCGGCCCACCGGTCAGAAGCACAGGGAACAGAGGAGGGCGCGCGCGGGAAAGAAACTCCGGTGAGGGATTAGGGCTCCGGCGATGTCTCCGGTGAAAAGAACGGCGAGGAATCGCCACTGATCTAGGGCGTGAGAAAGGAATCGGTTGGCACTGCTGTGATCAGGAGCTCAAGGCGATTCCATTTTTGCTATTGGAAAGCTTGCGCGGTTGCTGGACCTGGGAGTTCGACGCGGTCCAGAGCAGAGGCGGAGAGGCGCTGGTGGATGAGAAGCTCCGGCGAGCGCTAGCTGTAGAGAAAAACTTCGGGGAGTTAGGAGAGGTTCTAGGAAGCTCCAGGAGGGAGAAAAATGGGAGAACTCTTCACTGGAGTTGCTTGGTTTTTCTCTTTGAGGCGGACGGTGGCTGATGACGAACGGGAAGGGAGGAAGGGGTTGACGATGGCTTGGGCGGTGTGGCAGGTTGGAGGGGCTCCAGGGGAGGTTGGAGCTGGGCACAGCGGCGGGTAGCAGCCAAGGGCTTGCCACAGCAAGCTGCGGCAGTGGAAAAACTCACCACGGTAGATTGCGGCAGCTGGGAAACTTGGCACAGCAGGGAAGATGGCAGCTAAGGCTTGCCGCGGCAAGAAAAAGCAGAGGAAGGAGTGAGCTCGGGTGGCTAAGTCTTGGAGCTCGGCAGGGTTTAAAAAGGGTAGCAGCAGGGAGCTAGGAATGACAGCGTATAGGGGAGCACTGGTGACCCTAGGAGAGCTGGGTTGCACGGGTTGGCTGGCCGGCCGGCGACGAGACAAGGCTGGGCAGGGGTGATCGACCGGCATGGAAAACAGGGGAAAGTATGGCTCGGCCAGGCAGTGGTTTGAGCAGCAAACGTGACAAAGGTGGTAGGCGTGGGTTTGGAAGCTTGGCATGCAGCTGCTGCACATGGTTGCAGGTCTAGAGTTCTTGGGGCACTGCCAGGGAGACAAGGGCACGCTGGTGAAGGATTGGATGCGATGGGGAGTGCCTGAGCTGGTCAGCTGAGCTGAGGTGATGAGAGAAAAGAAAACAGCAAGGGATGGCTTGGGAGTCAAACGAGAGCTGTTGCTTAGACTTGCCAACATTGACATGTTTTGACAAGGGCTTTGAAGGCTGTTGGAGGGGACTTGGCATTGAGAGGGAGCTGAGCATTATATGTATTTGAGCTGTGGCAACGTGTTGGCAGAGTCTGGTACAAAGTGGTTGGGAGCTGGACTTGAATATAGGGGAAGAAAGGAAATTGCACCAGGTGTTTGATGCATGCCCTGGTCAAAAATTGCACTGGAGGCATAGGTATTTTTGGATATCTGGAGCATATATGTTGGGAGGAATGTTGTGGAATTTTTCTGGAATTTTAGGGGCAAGGATTAAATGGGTTGCAGTTCAAGGTGCCAAATTGACTAGAATTTGTTTTTGAATGCAAACCAGAAATTTTGAACTGGACCCACCTGGTTTATTTCATAAATGGGTGAGGAATGGCTTTAGATATTTTATGGAATTTTTCTAGAATTTTTGGATGGAAGAAAATGCATACGATATTGATTTTTGATTTTCTGCCCTATGGTTTAATAAGTAAGAATTGGAACGGCAGATAGAGTTCGGGGGTTTCGGGTTGCGGCAAGGTTGCGGTAGGGCATGGGGATGGTTAGGGCTTATCCCCAGAGAGTCAGGAGTGAAGATTGGCAGGTTGCCACGTGGGATTTGGGTTTGGATGGTGTCGGGGGTTTGTGTATAGGGTGTGTGTGCCAGCTAGGGTTTAGGTTTTATATGTCCCTGCGATTGTTATGGGTTCTTCATGTAGCGGAGATTGCCAATGGAATTAGAGAGTTCCGGAGAGACATTTTTAGGAGAGAGAAAAGGTGGCAGGGTGTATGTGCATGCACTGGCTAGGGATTTTCAACGCATGTGTGGGCTGTTGAGGTGATAGGAGTAGGGACAACACTGCGAGGGATTACGGTATGGTCTAGCACGGTAGATGGTAAAGATGGATTGGTAATCTGATAATAAGATAAAAATAAAGGAGATATTTTGAGTTCCAGTAACATGGTAGAAGGGTAGAAGGTTAGTTCGTAACTCGGTGATTTGGTAGAAGGGTGAATAGGAAATAGATATTTTTGTGGCATGGTAACACGGTGAAAAAGGATTATAACCATGGCAACGTAATATTTAGGGTTTTACCGTGCAGACGGTAAAAAGGTGGCATGAGGGGTAAGGGTGTAGAAAAAGGTGTATATGTATATATACGGAGATGTGTATATATACTAAGGTGATGGGTATGGTAATGTAACCGAAGATATTTTCTTGATCATGCGGTAGAAAGAATTTTTACCGAGGAAAAGGGGTTTAGGGTTTGTGGTGTATGTGCCCACATACACTAGATTGTTTTAGCATATGGGTGGTGGTATTTAGGTCACCGATATGCACACACATATATATACATGCGCGGGGTTCGATGGCCGAGAGAGAAAAGAACAGGAAGAGCCGGAGATTAGGGTTTGCGTATGTGCGGATACACAAAGGCAAGAAGGATTTGCCGCGGTTGGTGGAAGTTCTGCCGCGGCGGGGGAAATAGTCACATAGGGCTGCCGTGGCAGAGGTTTGTTTGGGGGACAAGGGAATAGACGGGGGTGTCTTTGTGCCGGGTTTCAGGCATGGTTAGGGACGGGGTGTCGAGCAGGGTTTCGTATCCCTTGCCGGATGGAGTTCCGACAAAGTCGAGGCCAAGGGGGAATAGGGATGAGGAGAAAACTCTGATTGGCTTACACTAGGGTTTTGGCAGAACAGGTTTCAACTCGTTGCATTGCTAATTGGCATTATTAGCAAAAAGTTTTTGTTGACCCTGATTTTCAGGTTTCGGAAAATTGGGCTGTTACACTTAACCAAGCCAGTGCCCATATAGCATGTGGTTGTACTGTTGTCACAATTCTCCAATTACATGATTTCGGCCTTATGCGGTACGGACGACCAATGGTTCCTTTAAACCGGCCTTCTGCGGGTAGGCAACCATCTGCTCCTTCATCACAATGATCCAGCTGCCGCCCGCACCATATTAGATGGTAAGTTTCACCCAGAGTAGAATAGGAAGAATAGAGAGAGAGGGACAACATCGGGCATCCGGCCCTAGCTCAGCGAGCTCAACAAGTTTCAACAAGGATCATCGATCCAATATTCATTCCTCTGTAGAGGCAAATCAAAATAACCTAAAGATGTATTTAAGCATGGCTAAGCATATCTCTACTCTATTCAGAATAAAACCTATTATACTACTCAGGGTATCAAGATAAAAGGGCGACAAGCGGACATGGTAAAAGTGTGTCAGTCGACACGCTAGCTACTGGATTAAAACAGCATGCATGTTTGTAAATAATAAAATATAATGAATTCAAAAATATGGGATCAAATATGATCAAGAAAAGATGGCATGCCTTTGTTGTAGAACTCTCCCTCTTCAGCCGCTTCGGTCGTCGGGTCGGTCTCTTCACTCCCTATTGACGCAACGCAATGAGCAAAATAAATAAACAACCAACTCCAGGAAAGCATTCCGAAAAGCAACACGAGAGAGAAGCCCGATGAAGGTAAGGTAAGGTGGAATGGAACGATGACGCGATAGCGTCATCGCGAAGAAAGAATGGTCTTCTAGGGTTGGCCATAACCATAGACATATATATATAGTATATAACCCTTATCGGGTATATTTAATAGATATTCAATTATACATACACACATACACCTTAGCATGCTAGTAATTAAATAAAAGGACAAACAATTCATAATTAACCACAAATAAATATTTAGGTGAATCCTAAATATTTATAATGGTTAATATCAGTAAAAAACAATTAACATCATAAAACTAGATTTATTCATGCTTTTCTAATATTTTAAAGACTAGAAATTAAGCTAAATTGTATTCTCTACTATTAACATGTACTAACCAAGTATGAAACAATTTGGAACATGTTACCAGTACTGGAACAGTACCAAAAATTATTTAATAATAATTTTTAATCTGGACATTAATTAATTAAAGCATTTTCTAGCATTTCTAGTGTAACAAATAAGTAGAAAATACTAATTAACATCAATAAATCATGAAATTGAATCAACATGTTATTATACTGATTCCAGAAACATTTCATGTTTACACGCGTTCTGGAAATATAACTTAAGAAATTAAAATCATTTTTCTAAGCATGGAAATTACATTAAAAGCATGGAAAAACATTAATAAATTATCAAAAATGGTTCTTATGACTTTTCAACATTAAAATAATATAATATGAATTATTGGGTACTGGACATGCATTTTTAGAGGTCAAAACAGATTTATAATGGACTTATTACTAGAAACAGCATTTAAATAACAATTTAAAATGAATCTAGGATACAACTTGATTTCTATAGCATTAACCATTACAGGGAAAATACTTTGGTTGACATGGTAAATTGTCTTTAGGGTTCTCTGATCCTAAACTAAAATTGAACAAAAATAACAGAGAGCATTAACATTTTTAATAATTGATTTAAAGCTTATTTTAATTCTAGGAAATTCTACATTAATCCAAAAATCATGAAAATTTCCAGAAACACTCCCTATCACAAAATTTGCTCAAATTTCATACTAAATTTAAATATATTTCAAAATCCGACGGTCGGATTAGAAATCCGATTGCACCGTTGGATTCGTGGGGTCCTAACGATTCCATTTTAATCCTAAGATCACAGATCGGACAAGATTTGAATGGAGCCAAAAATTAGATAGGACAGAGGGCTAGGGTTTATACTGTAGCATATGAACAGTACACACGAGTACTGTTCACGCTACAGTAATAGAGAGCAAAATCTAGGGTTTGGGGAGAACAACACAATCTAGGGTTGGATCAATGGAGATGGGTAAAATTGGTTGAGGTGAAATGTTGCTCGGGTTGTGGGGAGTCTATCTCGGAGAGGAATTTGAGAGGGGATTACCGAGGGTGAAGAAACGGAGGAGAGAAGGAGATCGCCAGAGTTGAGGAAGAAGCTCGCGGTACGGTCGGTGTAGTGGAAGAAGCTCCCGAATTCTTGCGGTAGTAGATGCGCGACGGCGTGGGGAAGCTCCAACACGAATCCCCGGTGTAGGGGTGCGACGGTGTGGCCGGAATTGCTCGCCGGAGTTCCGCCGGAGTTGGGGAAGATGAAGTGGTGGAGAAGAGATTTTGGGGAGGGAAAGGCAAAGGAAAACCTAGGGGGAGTGGGGTTTATATAGGGGAGAAGAGGAGGAGATAATGCAGGAATTTACAATTTAAGAAAAAGAAGATAAGTATAAAGATTAAAAGATAATCACTAAGATTAAAAGAAAAGAAAGAAAAAAAAGAAAAAAAAAGGATAAGCACTGGCGCCTAATCCATATGCGTCACGGTGCATGGCTGCATGCATGCATGCATGCTGGGCCCCACACCCTTTTTTTATTTATTTTCGGATTAAATCAATAGAGAAAAACAAGGTAATTCAAAACTAATTTAGATGGGTTCCAAAATTATGAGAAAATTCCAGTAAATCAATTTAGACATGGGGAATCCAATAAAAATATTTTCAGAGCAAATTTTCAAATGATGATTAAATTAAAAATCAAAAACACACTTTTTGCTCTCAAATTAATTCAAAAACTTGAATTAATTTGAGATAAAAATCCAATAAAATATTTTTAGCGTATATTACATAGTTGCACATCCTTCTCTCTTTTAAAAAAAATTTTCAAGCCCGTAAAATTGAGGATGTTACAGTTAGTCCACCAATACTTAATGTACAAGTCCCGGACTCCTCAAGTATATCATTTCACGTTCATTGTCCAAATCAGCTTTTGCAGGCTTCACTTCTAAAGTTATAAATTTCTCTAGAGAGTTCCAAATCATGCACCGTTTGATTTGTTGAAAAGTAGACTTGATCTCTTGTTGTCCTTTCTCCTCAAGTGGTGCATTGTCCTCTCTCACCTCGCACTTGAACTCTATACGTTCTTGAATCAGCAAACACTTGTGAACAACAGTAACGAAAGCTCACATTAATAGCGAAAATATACTTTTGTGGTTGACCGTGACTATGGTCATCCTGCAACCTGCAACAACTCCATGTGTGGTCCCCACACACACCTCCCATTCCCTTATCCTCTCACAAGTTTTCTCTCTATCTCATCTCTCTTCAACTTGTCTCGATTCTTCCTCCTACTTCAATCTCTCTCCTCACGTAAAGAATGTCGTCATGTAGGGCAGTTGCCACACTACCTCCCGCCCCTCCCTGTACATTGGGGCTGGCTGATGGGGCCTACCTCTCCTCCCTTCCCTTTTCTACTCCTTGCCTCGAGACCACAACACATCGAGCACTGCCACCAAGCTTATCGTGACTTCCTTCCTTCGCCGCCGGTGCGTCGCACTGAGCTTCCCTCGCTGTCGCACCGCACAAGGTGGAGATGGCCTATTTTGAAACAAATTATCCCTCCCCCCTCCCAAATAGTGGAATCCCAATCCCCCGCACTGAGGGAAGCACCGCACTGAGCTTCCCTCGCTGTCAGCACCGCATGCTGATTTGTTGAAAGCTCCTATGTGTTATAGTAGAAAGTTTGTAAAACCTCAATTGGAAGTACTCTAATTTTAGTCAAAATCTCTGAAATTTTAGTTGAAAGCTTTGTTTTATTTAGTTGGAAGTTTACTTATTTTTGGTGGAAAGTTCTTTGAAATTTATTTGAAAGTCCCAGGAATTTAGTTGAAACCTCAATTTCGTGTAGTTGGTAGCTCGATTTCACGTAGCTGGAACCTTGATTTCGTGCAATTGGAAGTTTGATTTTTTATCATGTTGAAGCTTGTTTTCACATGGTAGGAGGCTGATTTCGTGGGGACAAGAGGAGGAAGACGACTCGCAGGGTGCTTCTGATAGCTATCAAAATCGATAGCGTGACGCTCCCTATAACATCATATTATGTAAATTAAATTTCTAAGCATCTAAGCATGAGATCATTCCACTCCATTACAAACCATGCATTTCTTAACCCTAATTTATATCATCCTCCAACTTCTTCTCTAACTCAACTAATCCAAGAACTATAGTCACCCCATTTTCCTAATATAGATTAACCCAAAACCCTAGCTAAGACCCTGATAGGTCTCTGATCTCCCTTGGATTGCAACCTAGGAAGAACTACTAAAATTTGAGCAAATGTATTTTGGAATCAAGAGAAAACCATCCAAATTGCTAAAGTGGTAGAAATATAAATATGATATTTTATATTGTTTATTTCCATGAAATATTATGAAATTTCATACCTGGACTTTAGCTTGTATGCACCTCCTGTACAAATTTCATAATTTTTGGAAGTCTAAAACACCTAGCTATAGTTCAAAGCCAATTTGGGTCAAGATTTGAAATTTGGATGAAATTTGACAAAAATATATTTTTAACTTTAAATTTTCACAATAGTTCACTGATATAATTTAAAGCACCTGTGAATTTTTTCAAATTTTTTCTAAATGCTTTTGAGCATATTTTTACCTATAAAGGTCCCCTAGCAGAAATGAGAAAATGAAAAATAAAAGAAGAAAATAAAAACAAACCCCACCATCAGCCGAGCGGGCCGGCCTAGCCCGTTGAGCCTCGACCCAGCAAGGCGCGCCAGCCCACCTGGCCGGATCCTCCTCTGCCCTCATCTGTTTCCGCCTCTCCTCTTGGTTGCGCCCCCACTCGTGCCACTTCCTCTCTCTGCCTGCCAGTGGGGCCTGTTGGCAGGGCGTGTCATCCACTTCGCAGGCAGCGACGGGGACACCATGTCCCTGACCACGTTGAGCACCCCGCCTCCGACCAGCCTGGCTCCTCCATAAATGCGTTGCCGAACCCCCCTTTTTTTCCTCTTTAGCTCCCTGCCGCTTTCTTCTTTGGGTAAGTCTGCCGCCAGCCAATCGGAGCAACGCGCCAGCGAGCCCCCTTTCCTCCACTCCAGTGAGCCACTCCTCCCATTCCCCTCGTTCTTGAGCTCCGCCACCTGTCGGTGTTCTAATCCGGCAATAACAAATACGGGGAGGTGTACGCCCAGAAGATCTAGATGGGTGCACACGGGAGACAATGTTTAGACAGGTTCAGGCCCTCAAAGAGAGGTAATACCCTACGTCCTGTGTTTGGTGGCTGGTATTGCTTGAATCCCGAGTGCCGCAAGCCCTCAAGAACGGATCTCAAGGTTGCTAGGGCTAAGCGTATGAGAGTATGAGCACTTATGAGATAGCTTAGGAATAACTTACCGATCAGGGGATCCCTACCTGGCCTTATATAGGCGACCAAGGTAGGGTTACAAGAATCCCGATCAGTTTACAGATTGGTTTACTAATTAGTTACAACAGAATTCGGGATTGCCGGGTAGGTATTAATCCTTCTCTTGTACTCCAAGTTGGTGAGGCACCCCCGTGTAGTAGGCGGACTCCGAGTAACTGGCCTGGCCCACCCCATACTCGGATGGCCAGATTCGTCCTCCTTGACGATACCCGGGTGCCATACCATCGTCAGTAGCCCCTGAGTCCTTCACGATCTGGCTGTTGTTCGCCTTCTCCTTTGAGCAAGTTTCCCGAGTGGTATCCACATGAGCGCACATTCTTGTTGCTTGCAGGGAGATTGTGAGGGACTCATAGAATTCCTGTGGAAAAGACAATAACAAGCCGAGTGATATTCACCCGAAGAGCAGGAATATCATGGCAGATGAGTTAATTGCGGGTAAGTTCTGGTGGTATCCGGTCTATCCGGATGGACAGAGACCGGCTGATAGCCCAGCGTGGGGCATACCATGAATCCCGACTGAATTCCCGAGTAGCACCTGGCTTCCCGAATGGTTCGGGTCCAGCTATCGTCCCTCTGAGGGAATGCCTCTGAAATCCGTGTCAGAACCAGAACACAAGTCATGGCGCATAGGTTCCCGAATGATGAAGCCTGATGCCCGAACATTTCACTGAATCCGGAAAATCCGGATCCCGAAAGTCTTGGAACGAAGTTCGCAAAGAGTTTGGGTGGAGAAACCGGTGGCTCCGAGTTGCTCGGCGTCCGACTAGTGGCCTACTGAAGGCGCACCATAACTGCCGTTCACTCGAGTGTATTCAAGTGATTGCGTTCCTGCTAGAGGCCAATCCTTGAAACCCTTCAAAACCGTAACGTTCGGTTCCGAGTTTATCGATAACCGATTAGCGGCTTAATGGAAGCGCGTTACAGTTGTTCTTTTATGGTGAGGTATTCCAAACGGCTACTTAACCCCGGAAGGCCAGCTGTCAGATTCCCTCCGTTTAATAGCACAGACCGCCGTGATGCCGCATTGTGGGTGCTAAAAAGCCGCGACGTGGACCGTTATCCCATGAATTGGAATCCGAAGAGACACTCCAGGGGCACGGGAGAAATTCGCACGTGCGGAGATGGAAAAGTCGCGGCGTGGAAGCGGAAGGGTCGCGACGTGGGTGCGAAAGAATCGCATTGCCCAATCTGTTCCCCTTTTTAAGACCAGGAGGACGGCGGGGTCCCACTCATGCCTTCTAGTGCCCACTTTGTCTCCCTCGCGCAAAAACCCCTTCGTCTTCCTTGCGCCGCCGCACACCAAATCCCTAGATTCGGTCCGCCGCCGCTGAATGCAAACCCTTGAGTGAGAAACTGATCCGACCATCGCTGAAGAAGACGCATTGGTGTGGAAGCAGTTGAGTGAAGGAATCCCCTCCTCCGACTCGATCTAGATTTTGTTGAGTTCAAAATCTTCAACGGTTGACCTAGAACTATCCTTATAAAACCTTGTAGCAAGAGCCAATTAAAATTTTCGCTAATAATTTTTCTGACCAAATGCTAAACAAACATATACATATATTAGTTCGGTTTCTGGCCACCTACGTGTTCTCTTCCGCAACTTGTCGAGAATTGGGAACCATATTTTAGGATTAACCCTACCCGAATTTTATTAAGAAAAGGCTGAGCGTTAGGGGTATTAGTTTTGCACCCCTGGTTGGAAGGGAAGGCAGGAATAATCGCTCAGGAGCTGTAGCGAATGATCTGGAAATTTGAAATTTTACGTTTGAAATGAATGACCAGGTTAATGGGAACTTGAATTTAGAAATCAGAAAAATCAAAAGAATAAAAGAAAAACCCTCTCATCTAACCCTATCAGGCCTAAACCAACCCTCCCCCCTGCAGTCCGCTGCTCCCACGCGCTTGGGCTGAGCCCAATTCTCTTCCCCCACCTGCGCCCGAAAGCGCATCTTCGTTTCCCGCTTTCTTCTCTGATTGGTGCATTCCTGCCCTCCTGTTTCCCCTTCTGCCGCTGATGCGCCTGGCCCACCTGCAGCTCCCTCCGTCCACGCGTCCTTTTCTCCCTGACCACCGCACTACTGGAGCGCCTCCCTTGTCCACCGCCAGTGCTCACTCCTCGGCATCTCCTCCATTTTCTTCATCTCACCTGTTGAGCCACCCCCCACCTCGATCTCTCTTCCCCTGGTGCACTCGCCGAAGCCGGTTTCCACGAACTCACTGAGGAGGGCCGACATTGCAAGCTCCAGCGCAACACCGCTAGCGGCATCCTCGACGTCCTCGCGTCCGACCACCTCTTCCTAGCTTAAAACCTTGCCAAACCGATTCGCCTCAATCTCGAAGTCTCACAGGTGAATTTAATTTGATTTATTTGCAGCAGAGTCAGAGCTTGGAACCCCTCCTCCCGAAGTCCGGTGGCTGCGCCGCCGTATCCATCATCGCCTTGACCATGTCGGTAAGAGTCCGACCCCGATTTCCTGCCCTTAAGCACGTCCATGCCTCTAGGGTCTCATCCGTAGAGTTAATTGGAGTTTTATGCCGTACAGAGCTCGCATTTTTCATTCTTCTCCAACACCGGCCATCTCCCCGCCGCTGCTGAATTTGTCATCCCCGGTGAGCCCTAACCCCTTCCAATGCTTCGATAACTTTCCTTTGATTCCCCTTGTCGGCGTAGAGACGCCTCTAGCGGTGGTCCGGTTGGACCCCCTTTGGGATTCGGCCGGGGGCGCAGTAGGATTTCTCGATTTGTGCCGGTTATGATTTTCGGAGAGTTGGATCTAATGCAGGAGACGCAAAAATTTATCCAGGTTCAGGCCACCTCGGAGGTGTAAAACCCTACGTCTTGCTTCCTTTTTGTATATATGAGGATTGGGGGATTACAAAAGGTCGTTGTTCTTCTTCTTGCTCTAGCCCTAGAGGAAGAACTCAGAAGAACCTGCCTGTTTTCTCTCTAGAGCTCAGTCTAAAGAAAAAACCCCCCCTGCATGGCCTCGGTTCTCCCCTTATATACTCCCGGGGGTTTACCACAACGGCCTACAGGTAAATATACGCCAAACAGCGATGCTGCTTGCGTAGGGGGCGTGGGCAGTCTGCGCCGGCCACCGAAGGCTACTGTAGATGAATAGATGTCTGCTGACACCTTTATGCTCGGCGGGCCCCGTGAGCGGAGACTTACCGGGCTTCTTCTGACAGAGTTGGTGAGACACCCACTCCTGGGCCCCGAATGTCAGCCACCGAACCCGTGCAACGGAGTGCATGGCGACGCGTCCCAAGGGGCAAAAAGGTTGACAGCGACAGGGGCGTACAGTGCGGCGCGCCCGGTCGGTCAACAGACCTATCAGTCGGGCCCACCTCTCTGCAGGGACGATAGCCAACGGGGCTTATCGCCTGAGCGGGTGGGGCCCGGCCTGACCGTCATCATACCCTCACAGGGCTTAGGGTTTCTCGTCGGAATGACGGGTATTAAATGCCATCTGCCAGGGCTGAGGCTTGTTGGAGAAGCTTGTTGCTCGACGACGTGCCCGGAGGAGGGCCCCACTGGGGGCCACGACAATCCCCGAGCCCTCGGCCCCGAGCAACTCCTTCAACCGGGAGGGGCGCCAGCTAACTCAGGTTGCCCCCGAGTGACCTCGAGCGCTCGGGGAGCACTCGTTGGAGGGCCGCTCGGGGCCCCTTACGGGGGGAGCTCCAAGAGGAGCGCTCGGGGGGACAACCCGAGCACTGCCCTGGGCGTCACGCACCCTGGGATGCCGGGCGCTCGGGGAAGGACCCCGAGCGCTCCCTTGATTTCTGATCCTTGAACTCTCGGGAGCCCAAGGCCTTTTCTGGTTACTCGCACGGATGCGATGCCCGAGGAAAACCCCCGAGCGCTTGGGCTTGGCCGCTTGATTCACTCGACAGCCGGGGTAGGGCCTACAACCACACCGGCCCGGCTGCCACGTGTCTGGCCCCGCAGCATCTGATTGGCCTCCACCGGCGGTTCGGGGGACCCTGGGCCCCATCCCGCCGACACCCCTCTACCTCCCTCACCGCATCTTTCCCCTCGACTGGTCCTAGGGCTTCCCCTCACCGGCGTCGCCCTTGACTACTCGCCACTGCCGTCGGTGAGCATCACGCCGCCACCTCTAGCGAGCCACTGGTCCAACCGACCACCAAAATGAGATCACGAGGACCCCCGCTCCACAACCCTTAAAACTATTTCTCAAAAGACGCACGGATTCAGGCGATTGGCTAGCACCGCCGCTCATCGTTTCTCAGGGCATCGGCAGCCAACGACCACTGAGTTGAGCCCGCGGGGTTACGAGGAAAATGAGAGAGAAAATAAATAAAAAGGCAAAAAGAAAACTGGTTGTGGGACCCGGCTGTAATAGACTAGGGGGAGGATAGGAGTTGCTGGAACTATGCGCCCTCTTAGTCATAGAAGGTGGCTAGGCATGCATTGGGTAAGAGAGGGATTAGATCCAATTCGAATTCCAGAAAATGGCAAGAAATTGGTAAAAACTGAAATAACTTCAAAAATTCATATCTATTGCAAATAAACTCCAAATTGAGTGATTCTTTTTTTGTTATTCTTCTTTTAATCTGTAGAACATCATGTTATAACTAATGTTCATGTTACATTGCTTCAAAAATGTGAAATTCCCATAATGCCCTTTTTCCCTAGGGTTTGCAAAATGATTTGTATACGATTTCTAATAACTCAAATTGAAATATAGGTGCTACTAATAGTTGACTTAGATCATCTACTAAACCTCAGTATATTCCCCATCTTCATGATCTTTTCATATACTAAATATATGCATGAATTAATGAAACCCTAATCCCAGTATATATATCTTCGAAAAGTCATAACTCAAACCCTAGAACTCCGATTTCGACGAAACCAATTGCGTTAGTTGCATATAGTGATTCTCTACATATTAGCCTGCATGTCATGCCTATTTGAATTTCTATACTTGCTGGTTTTAATTGAAGTTCCTTCTATTGCTTTATTTCGGTATTCCCGGATTTGATTTTTGGGTAGAAGCGAGCAACGAGGATTATCCCAAGTCGAATACTATTGCGATCCGGAGCAAACCCAGCAAGGCAAGTATACAAAAGCTCGCTAAGATTTCCTAATTCATTTTATGCCATGCTTGTGATGGAGTGAAATGCTTAATGGTTATGCTTATGATAATGCTATGTTATGTGATGGCGTAATCACTCGCATGGTAGGATATTTGATTGCAAGATCAGCGGTGATCTTTGAAGTGGACTAATTAACTATGGAACCCTAATGTTGAGTTGTGAGGGCCGAGGTATCGACACCTACAGATGGATCGACATGTGGTTTAACCTGATGCGATGCCGGTATCGTAGGGCTTTACCCGTCACCCACGGCGGGGTATGAATTGAGATTGGTGGGAAGTCACGGTCAGCCAACCCTGTACTTACGCATTCTCAATTCACTCCTCTCGTCGGGCAAGTTCTGGTTTCCTTGCCTGACCACACCTTCGGTTGAGCCTCGGTTGGAGCAACCGCGAATAAATTGTCTTGTTTGACAAAATGTGATGGATATGGATGAATCTTGGTTGATTTCCATAATTTAAAAATCTGAGATTTATGATTTTAAGTCTTGGTATGGATGGTTGGCACGTACCTTGATGATATTGTCTTATCATTCATGCTCATGTCATGCCAACTGCTTATTGTTATCATGAAATGTTAGTGTTTCTCTTTATCACATGCCATGCTGAAATTGAATTGGGATGAGCCTACAAATGTTGCAAGTACGAAAGTACTTACGGTATTCACAATTCCGAAACCATTGCAGGTGAGCCTAGTATCAGTGAGTACTACGACGAGGGAAATGTCGATGCAGATGCCTAGCTTGTTGCTATCCTTTTCGGTCATAATGTTGTGGGTTAAGTTGATGTTTATGGAGATGGCGGGGCTGCCATCTCAGGCTTTTCACTTTTGTGTTCATGCTGTTTTTATAACTTGAAGAACTGTATCCAGCCTTCGAGTTAGTGGCTATATGATATGAAACCCCTTTTGGGCAATGGTAACTTATGTACTCTTTAAATCCTTCTGTTGTATAGTTTAGTGATGATATATAAGTTGTTTCGGTGGCTGCCCATATGCAAGGCGTGTATGAAATGAAGTATATGGGTATGCCGTGAAGGATTAAAGCTGTTCTTCTTCTACTCTTGTGTCAATTTCATACTCGCAATTTCAGATTGCAATCATAGTTCTTGCTGGTTCTTCGGTTGCTTGCAGGACTTGAACTTCGTTGTTCAGATTGATCGTGCCTACGACAAGGTCAATAACCATCAGAGATTGGTTTAGCGATCGCTAAGGCATATCGTCGCGTACGGTATAGTCGGATCGTCATGGTCAAACTCCACCAAACAGTTAGTTACCTTCGTCTCACCGAAAGATCGAGCCACCGTCTCATCAAGTGGTATCAGAGCTCAAGTTGATCGGTGAGAGTTTGCATTTTTTTCGTAGATTAGATCTGTTCGTCCTATTGTCTAAAAAAAGGCCAAAAAATAGTAGATTAGATTCATTTTCCCCTGTCCAAGCTAATCTGAGCCTCGTAATTGTCATTGTAGTTCTTGCATTGTTGAATTTTTGCTGCATTAATCGTGTCGAGTTGCTAGTTTAGATTGGTTCGTAGTTGAAATTTTTCTACTAGATCAAACCTCATTTTGTCGCTTCTAGTCCTTGTAGAAAATCAGAAAAAAGAAATGAGAGAAAAGCCACTGCTGTGGCAAGGTTTTTGCTGCCACTTTTCTTCTACGACAGCCCCTGCCACCCTCCGCCGTTGTTGCTCATCCATCATCTTGTGCCGCCAAACTTGTAGCCCCTGCCGTGGTATCAAGTTTGCTACCACGACGTGCATTGCTGTCACCGCCGCTTCCCTTGCGGTCTTGGCTTGGAGAAGAACAGGGAGAGGTCACTTGCATCTTTGCTTGACCACACCAATTGCAGATTGGATCAGGTCCACAAGATTTTGAGAAGTCCAACATAATAAGAAATGTTTTGAATTGAAGTTCAAGTTGAACTAGGCAAAGGAATCATCTTGTGAGGCTTGATCTTCTATCTCTAACCATTGGGAAAGGACTTGGCTAACCCAAAGGGCTCGCCCATGTCCTTTAGAAGGCCCCTGGACAGATCTCCCACCAAGAGTCGGACTGAAATTCAAGTTACAACTCGTTTTGGATTCGGATTCAAACTCCAAGTCAAATTCGGACTGAAAATTCAAATTGCTTAGAAATTTGAACAAATTCTATAAAATCAGGAATAAATCTAAGAGTCTACTGTTAAACTTTCAGCGCAATCTGACGAGTGGTTTGGGAGAAAAAGCATTTTAAGTTTTAGCTTCCTGCCGATTTTCTGCCACAACAAGATTTCTACTGTTTTCTGCTGCCGCGGCAACCCTGCAGCAGTATCCTGTTTTCTTGTGTAGCACATATCTTTTGCTCTGTTTAGGATTTTTTTGAGGTGTAAAAAAATTAAAAAAATATATAAAAAGAGTATGAAGCCACATAGAAGGCCACTGAAAAAAAATCTCAAAAACTTACCCATTGATTTCTCTTGTTTCTATCGCTTCAGTTTCTAGTCTAAGTCCAGTAACTAGGACTAGTATTTTTTAGCATCTTTTCAACTTTGCATAGCTACTTTGCTCATTTGCTATTCCTTGCTACCATATTGAAGCCAACCAAGCTCCACCTTCCTATACAGTACTTGTTCGATCACTTTGGTAACCGCTATACTAATCTTTTGATCATCTTTGACACCGCCAAAGGCCGACAACCACTGCAGAATGGTAAGAACTGGTAAGAGCTTCGCATTTGCTACTGATTTGTTAAGGTTTCTTCCACCCACACCCCACATTCCAGAAGTGACAGGAATATAAACATGTGATTTGTTTCCACTTTATAAGCATGGCAGGTGACAATGATGCTTTGATGGGCCTCACGGAGGATCTCCACAGGACCAATGAATAAATGCAAATGCAGGAGAACCACCTCAAAGGTTTTGAGGATGGACAGGCGACCGCTAATGCTAACATTGCTAGTATTCTTGCTCGCCTTGATAAACTTGCAGGTACTGCGATACCTGCACCTCGTCTCCCAAACAATAATGGAGTACCACGTGCACGACGGGTCCCTTCAGCTGCGACCAATAACGGCGACGCCTCCGTTCAGCAAGCGGCATCCGTAGGATCGGGAGCTCAGGATGACTATAGTGCTGATTCCGAGGATGAGGATGATGTCAACCACAACAACGACCGCGATCACCATCGACAACGCTACAACCGACATGGTGTGTGGCGACCACCACGGTCACGGCGTGACCGTGATAGAGATGACGTATTCTCTAAGGTAAAATTCACTATGCCCCCTTATAAAGGTAAATATGATCCAGATGCATACCTTACATGGGAGTTACTAGTTGATCAGAAATTTGCATGCCATGATTTTCCAGTGGATACACGTGTTAGGGCTGCTACTAGTGAGTTTTTTTATTTTGCTTCTATTTGGTAGAAAGAACACTGTAGAGTACATCCACATAATATTCCAACCACTTGGGATGTATTAAAGCAATTAATAAGATATCGGTTCATTCCCTCATACTATGTTAGAGATTTATTGAATAAATTGTAGCGTTTAAATCAAGAAAATAGATCTGTAGAAGACTATTATCAAGAACTACAAATTGGAATGCTTCGCTGTGGTTTAGTTGAGAATGAGGAAGCTTATATGGCTAGGTTTATGGGTGGATTAAATAGAGAGATTGCTGATATTCTTGCTCAAAAGGACTATAACTCTATGACCCGTTTATTCCACCTTGCTATACATGCTAAACATGAAGTGCAGGGGCGCTCGAGACCGCGTACTAACTTTTCTGCAGGTCGTGCTTCCACTTGGGCGCCGTGCGCACCCGCTGCCCCGCCCACTCGTACCTCCACAGCGACTCCTTCAATCTTCAGATCAGCTTCAACTGCTGCTCCTTCCAATTCAGCATCCCGTACTATGACACCGATGAAAAATGCTTCATCAGCTCCTGCTAAAAGTTCATCATCGGTGGCCTCCACGGGGAGAACAAAGGATAATCAGTGCCATCGTTGCAAGGGCTTTAGCCATATCATGAAGGACTATCCTAACAAACGCGTCTTGCTTGTTCGTGAAGATGGCGAGTACGACTCCGCGAGTGATCTAGATGAGGAGACATACGCTTTGCTTGCTGAACATGAACAAGGTGACACCAAGTCCGACCAAGATGAAGAGCATGTGACTACTAAAGATGCCGACCGGTACATGAGTATTATAGCACAGCGTTTGCTTAGTGTTCAGGTTGCGCGAGACAAGAAAAATCAGCGCCACAACCTCTTCCACATCAAAGGTGTCGTCAATGAGCGTTCGGTTCGTATAATCATTGATGGAGGAAGTTGCAATAACTTAGCAAGCATCGACATGGTGGAGAAGCTCAGTCTATCTACACGGCCACATCCACATCCTTATTACATTCAGTGGTTCAATGATGGCGGCAAAGTAAAGGTAACACGCATGGTGAGAGTTCAATTCTCCTTAGGGTCATACCATGATACTGTTGACTGCGATATTGTACCTATGCAAGCTTGTTCTATGTTATTAGGTAGGCCATGGCAGTATGGTAAACAATGTATACATGATGCTAGAACTAATCAATATACTCTTACACATAAAGACAAGAAAATAGTTCTACACCCTATGTCTGCTGAGCAAATTTTGCATGATGATCTTGCTAGGGCTAGTAGAAATAAAAGTAGAGAGCATGTTAAATATGAAAATCAGCAAGTAGTTCATAAGTTAGAGCAATTTAATAAGTTGAACAAAGCTACACCTAGCTCATCTACAGAAATAAAATTGAAAGGTGTTGCATTCTTAGCTACACATGCTGAAATTTTAGAATTAGATGCTAGTTCTAATGCATGCTATGGACTGATTTGCAAAGAAGCTTTGTTTTCATTTGTGGATATGCCTCTGTCTTTGCCTCCTACTGTTGCTAACCTTTTGCAGGAATACATTGATGTGTTTCCAAAGAAATACCGCCAGGGCTGCCACCTATGAGAGGCATTGAACACCAAATTGACTTGATTCCCGGTGCCTCGTTGTCCAACCGTGCACCGTACTGCGACAAGTTCAAGAACTTCTTGATAAAGTTTATGTTCACGAATCCCTTAGTCCTTGTGCTGTTTCTATTATTCTTGTTCCTAAAAAAGATGGTACTTGGCGCATGTGTGTAGACTGTAGAGCCATTAATAATATTACAATTCGTTATCGTCATCATATTCCTAGATTAGATGACATGCTTGATGAACTTAGTGGCTCAGTTGTGTTCTCTAAAGTAGACTTGAGAAGCGGCTACCATCAATTTCGTATGAAATTGGGTGATGAATGGAAAACAGCTTTGCAAACTAAATTTGGTTTATATGAGTGGTTAGTTATGCCTTTTGGATTGACTAATGCACCCAGCACTTTCATGAGATTAATGAATGAGGTTTTGCAAGCTTTCATAGGACGATTTGTGGTCGTATACTTTGATGATATTCTCATTTACAGCAAGTCATTAGATGAGCACCTAGACCATTTACGTATTGTTTTTAATGCTTTACGTGATGCATGATTATTTGGCAACATCGAGAAAGTGCACCTTTTGCACGGATCAAGTCTCTTTTCTTGGCTATGTTGTGACTCCTCAGGGAATTGAAGTTGACAAAGCCAAGGTTGAGGGATACAGAGTTGGCCAACTCCTAAAATGGCCACACGAGTGCGGAGTTTTCTCGGACTTGCTGGTTTCTATCGGTGATTCGTGAAGGATTTCAGCACCATCACAGCGCCGCTCAACGAGCTTACAAAGAAGGATGTACCTTTTGTTTGGAGCGACGCACAAGAAGACGCATTTGTGATATTAAAAGATAAGTTAACACACGCCCCTTGCTGCAACTTCCTGATTTTAATAAGATGTTCGAGCTTGAATGTGATGCTAGTGGCATAGGGCTTGGTGGTGTTTTATTACAAGAAGGCAAACATGTAGCTTACTTTAGTGAAAAACTAAGTGGGACTAGTCTGAATTATTCAATTTATGACAAAGAACTTTATACTCTAGTTTGGACTTTAGAAACATGGCAACATTATTTGTGGCCCAAGGAGTTCATCATACATTCTGTTCATGAATCTTTGAAGCATATTAGAAGTCAAGCTAAACTGAACCGTAGACATGCTAAGTGGGTTGAGTTCATTGAGTCTTTCTCTTATGTTATCAAACACAAAAAGGGTATAAAAAATGTTATTGTTGATGCACTATCACATCGTTATACCATGCTTTCCCAACTTGACTTCAAAATTTTTGGTTTGGAGACCATCAAAGATCAATATGTGCAAGATGTTGAATTCAAAGATGTATTACAGAATTGTCGAGAAGGGAGAATATGGAACAAATTCGTCATTAGTGATGGATTGTGTTCCATGCTAACAAGCTGTGCATCCCAGCTAGCTCCGTTCGTCTTTTGTTGTTACAGGAGGCACGTGGAGGAGGATTGATGGGTCATTTTGGCGTTAAGAAAATGGCGGATGTATTGGCTGCCCACTTATTTTGGCCAAAGATGAGATGGGATGTTGAAAGATTCGTTGCTCGCTGCACTACATGTCAAAAAGCTAAGTCACGACTTAATCCTCATGATTTATATATGTCTCTACCTGTTTCTAGTGTGCCTTGGAAAGATATATCTATGGATTTTGTTTTGGGGCTACCTAGAACAAAGAAGGGGAGAGATAGTATATTTGTTGTCTGGATAGATTTAGTAAGATGGCACACTTTATACCATGTCGCAAATCCGATGATGCTACTGTTGTTGCTGATCTATTCTTTCGTGACATTATACGCTTGCATGGTGTGCCTAATACTATTGTGTCAGATCATGATACTAAATTCCTTAGCCATTTTTGAAGAACCTTATGGGCTAGATTGGGGACTAAGCTTTTATTTTCTATTACTTGCCATCCCCAAACCGATGGACAAACTGAGGTTGTGAATAGAACATTGTCTACTATGCTTAGGGCTATTTTGAAACAAAATGTGCGTATGTGGGAAGAATATTTACCTCATATTGAGTTTGCTTATAATCGTTCGCTACATTCTATCACTAAGATGTGCCCCTTTGAGATTGTTTATGGCTTTAAACCTCGTGCACCTATTGATCTATTGCCTCTTCCATCTTCAGAGAAGGTTAATTTTGATGCTAAGCAATGTGCTGATTTAATATTAAAAGTGCATGAGACAACTAAAGAAAATATTGAGCGCATGAATGCTAAATATAAACTTGCTGGGAGTCAGGTAGGAAACATATTGTGTTTGAACCAGGTGTTTTAGTCTGGTTGCATTTAAGAAAAGATCGTTTCCCTGATTTGCGCAAGTCCAAACTAATGCCTCGCGCTGATAGTCCTTTCAAAGTGCTTGAAAAGATTAATGATAATGCATATAAGCTTGATCTACTTGCAGACTTTGGGGTTAGTCCCACATTTAACATTGCAGATTTGAAGCCATATTTGGGTGAGGAAAATGAGATATCGTCAAGGATGACTTCAATTCAAGAAGGGGACGATGATAAGGACATCCCTACTAATGATACATCCACAGCTACATCCGCCCCAAGTACCATACCGGAAATACAAGGACCTATAACTAGGGCTCGTACTCGGCACCTTAATTATCAGGTATTGTCATTTCTTGGTACTTCGTTTGATATTAAAGAACATATGGTGCTGCCTAAAAGATGTGTTCTTTTGCTTGTTAGGAATGGATGTCCAAGCCAAACTAAGTTGGACAAGCAATGGAGCATGAAAACAAGGAAGGATGAACAAGGCAGCCAATATACAAATAAGTTTTCACTCAAGACTTCAAGTGCAAATGCAAGAGATAGTTTGGTGCTGTATAAGGAGCCTTCCCACGTCACTTTGGGGCCAAAAGAGAGCTAGAGATAGAGTCCCACAGGATCTGGACTCTGATTCGGATTGCTGAGAGAGCCCTGACTTCAAACGTCTTTATCTCGAGCATACGGACTTCGATTTTAGTGATCTTGTCTCTTTGGAAAGCTTATCTCGTGCTCTTTCCAACCTGTCCAACCCCATCTCCAAATTTCTTACGAGCAAACCCCAACTGCCAAAACAATTCGAGATTGTCTCTGAAACAGATCACATCTTCTCTTTATATACCCCCTAGGTTTCTCCCTTTAGTTTTTAGGGGTTTCATTGAGTTGTTTAGCTACTGCTACAATATTCATCTACAAGTCGTGTAGGACTACCGCCTTGTTTAGATCTCCAGTGGAATCCCAAACTTTATTCTTCTAGCTCTTGTGTCAATTTCATACTCGTAATTTCAGATTGCAATCATAGTTCTTGCTGGTTCTTCGGTTGCTTGCAGAAACTTGAACTTCGTTGTTCACGTTGATCGTGCCTACACAAGGTCAATAACCATCGAAGATTGGTTTAGCGATCACTAAGGCGTATGGTCGCGTACGGTATAGTCGGATCGTCAAGGTCAAACTCCACCAAATAGTTAGTTACCTTCGTCTCACCGAAAGATCGGGCCACCGTCTCATCAATGGGGACTAGCTATCCCCATGTGAGGGACCTTGGGAATATTAGTGGGGCTATCGAGCGACCAATTTCTCTTTGATTAAAAATTAAACTGGTTGATGTTGATTTGTTGGGTCATATCTTGAGTTTTTTTATTAATAGATGATGCTGATCTACTAGGTCAAATCATAAACTGGTTGGTGTTAACCTGATGGGTTTTATCATGAGTTGTTTTGTTAATTAATGATGTTGATCTGCTAGGTCATGTCATGTCATGTATGGTTTACTTATTGATGTTGATCTGCTAGGTCATATCATGTGTTGTTGAATCCTGTATTATGATGTTATTCATGGAATTGATGGTTACACTTCATTTGCCGACTTGTTGTCATATCGTGGATGCCTTTATGAAGAGGATTACTAGTATGTCAGGGTTGTTACTTTACTATATGTTAATGACATGCTACTTTTCATGTCCAAGCACTATTATGACTTGTGAGTACGTTTGTACTCATTGGTGGTTGTTACTACATGCTTAGGAACAAGTGAACCCTCCCTCGGCGAATACTTTCAGGATGACACTTGAATAGTTACTCAAGTCGGCTTTACGAACTTGTGGATCTGTTGTTTTGGTATTTTGGGTCTTTTGAGATACTAGCTTGTATCTCAGGGTAAAACTTGCATATTTCTTCTGTTTATGTTATCGCACTTATGACCTTCAGGTCAGTTGCCTGTAAATTAAGTAATTACCCAAAACCTAACGGATGTTAACTATTTATCTGTTAAACTCCTTTTGTGCAATGATATATCAAGTTGTTCACCACGTCCCTCCATATACAGTGCATGAATGTTTAAAGTGTATGGAGTGACAGTAGTGAGTTAGCATTAATCCTCTGCACGGGTTAGTGATCATGAAGTTAAGTGACCCACCAGCTGAGATGCGACCGTCGGCTGGGCAAGGGTGTGGACATCTGTGTTGGGGCTTTGGGTGACCCTCTAGTCTTGCCTTGACAGACTATGTTAGGGTGTGGACAAGGACGTCAGGCTTCTCTAAATGATTGTGACTCTCGTTGCAGTTGATGTGTGCTAATTCCCTACAGGGTGTTTGGAATTTTATTTGACTTGATGAATGATGCCTGTTACTTGCTGGTTGGAACAAAAATTAGTCATACGACCAGGTGGTCAGGTGGAGTTCATATGTGTGCTGATTCGGTGTCGGACCACCTAACAAGAATGCACATGAGGTAAGCATGTGTCTCCATTACATGGTTTCTCAGTCTTTGATGATACATTATTTCTTGAGTCAGGTACGATTCCAGGCCCTGATAGTCCCTGCATGGTCATTCGTAAATTAGCTCTGCCCCATTAACAAACCCAAGTCATTAACTCGTGCATCCAACTGATTACATATATTTGATGTCATTTTTATAGACTATTGTAGTAAACCAAAGTAGCATAAAAATTGTAACTAATTCGATAACACATTTTACTTTTTATTATACTTAGAAATTACAAAATCTCATCTTCTATATGTATTAATAGCATTGTACTTTTATATGTGCAATTTTAATCTTATTAACTTTCCAGATTTTTGTTTCTTGGAGAATATATTTTTGGATAGCAATCTTTTATTTCGAGATAGTTTCATTTGAAGATCAAAATCTATATTCTAATTTTATTTCTGAAATATATCAAACTTACGAAAATCGGAATCGGAATTCCAGATATGATTTGACCATAGACTTGTAAGATTAATTATACTAGTCATCAACCTATGCCCTTGACGGGCTAGCAATTTAAAAAACTATATAAGTAGCAAGTTACTGAAGAACATTCATTTTATGTTAGAAGTCATAGGAATTAAAACATTGGAAATTCTTAGGATACACTTTTCAAACAGTATTATTAAAACATGTAATAATTTTCTGTAGTTATTAGTAGGTAAAAAAATATTCCTTGAATTAATTCCTAATTAGACATGGACTACAAAGACAGCTTGGTCCAAGAGAGCAAAATATTGGAGGCGATGGTGACGGAGATCTTCTCTATTAGCTATTGGCGTGCCTGCAGACGTCTGGGCAATGGATGGTGCCCCTAACCTCATTTATTCTTTATTCTTTATTTGCTTCCCGTCGATGTTGGACAGCTATTGAGTTGCTTTTTCATTTTTGAAACTTTGTAATAATATGACCGTGCCCTCGGCCAAGTAAGGAGCAATTCTCTTCTTGTCAGGTTTGGTGCGGTCGATTTTGTTAAGGCCTGAATTGCATGCCTCCGTGGTGGTTTCAGCTTCGCGGTGCACGAGCTCCGGACCAGCGTCCATGGCGTCCTCCTGGCGGAGCTGCTGGATCATCCGCACGTGCTGCTGCTGCAAGTCAGGAACTCCTCCTTCCTGCTCCCCGGAGGCCGCTTGAGGCCCGGCGAGCAAGGTACGTATGAACATAGGATTCCTTAATTATTGCCCTGTTGACCACTGAAGAGAAGAAAAAATGCCATGATTTCGCACGAAATGCTCTTTCAAGGTACAGGTATTCTGTAGTGTATTATTTTTAGGATAACAAAGTTTATTATGTGCTGTGCTTCAGATCTCCAAGGGTTGAAACGCAAACTTACAAGCAAGCTATCGGCTGGCGATCTTCAAACTACCGGAAACGACGACGATGACGGATGGCAGGTTGGTAACGACTACTGAATGTATATCCAGTGAGATTACACTTCACACCGCTGTAGACACGAGTACGATCCAGAAATATTTTCATCTTTTACGACGTAGATCGGGGAGTGCATCGGGATGTGGTGGAGATCTGAATTCGAGGCCGTGCCATTTCCATATCTGCTTCCTAACACTCGTGCACCAAAGGTCAGCATGCACATCCCAGCAGGAGCATATCTATGCTTGCCTTACCTAGTTACTCCATATAGTTTCCTCGCTCCTCTTCATCTTACCTGGCCGGGTGATCTTGTCTTTCGTGAAGGAATGCATAAACTGTTCTTGATTCGGCTGCCGATGTCTCGCCAATTCGTCGTGCCGAGGAGCCTGAAGCTGCTAGCCGTGCCTCTGTCCCAGATTCATGACAATGCTCAGGTTTCTTGGATGCTTCGTTGCCAGAGACACATAGCTGTCCTTGTCAAATTTAGGCTTGTTCATGTGTGATTAACGCCGTAATCTTACAGTGTATGGTCCAATCGTTTTTGGGATTCCAAATCTGCTATCCAAGTTCTCTTTCGACGTTGTCCACGAGTGAGAAGATGCTTTGTTTTCACACGTGTTAAAAGGTTGTGATCCGAGTTGACAGCTTTAGAGAAGCCTTCATATTCAGTTAGCCAAACTATGTATTCGGCAGCAGCTAGCATCTTTTGTGTTACGTACCTTTCTTGTGTGATTATTTTGGGATATTGTACTATTACCTTTTTTGGCATGTAGGTATGTATCAGTTCTGTACAAGGATAATGTGGCTTTATTTGCTACTGTTCTGAAAAACCCTTCAAGTAAGCACACCTCTCCGAAATAAACAGTATAGTTGATATCGCAGACACAAATCACTCGATCAGGTAAGGCTAGAACACAAAAAGTACGGTTATAATTAAGAACACCCACAGGCACAACCTTTCCGAGAACATTATTGTGCAACCTCACCATCGGGGTACATGCTTTCCTTGTAGCTAGCAACAGATTACATCAGCAGCTCATGCACTGTTTGCGCAAGGTTGGGCTCGCTCCTGATGCTCTCAATCCATCTTGCGCTTATCCGCACTCTCTCGAGGCTCTGCTTCAACGCTCTCTGGAACGACGGTTTGACGCGAGTGGCAAAGAACTCTGAAACTTCAGCAGCTTTTTCCTCGGAGGTGAACTGATCATACGGAAAGGAACACACCAAGAGAAGCATCAGTGAGCCTACTTGCAGAGCACCACGAACAATGGAGGCAAAGGTGGTCAGCGTACCGGTGAAACAGTAGAACTGACGAAGTCTGATATGAGTGAGCTTGATGGCCAGGTCTTCAGGATATGATCCCAATTTTCCTGCACGCGGACGCACATGGGCATAAACATCCAGCATGCTCAGCCATTCAAATAATTATTCAAATAACAGAACTACTTATTATGTAACATCTTAAATTAGCTTATTTCAGATTGGTGCTTTGTGCAGCCAATCATTGCCTTCACGTCATCCCTGTTTTGACCCTTAGTTTAATTCATGATTATCTTTCGCGTTTAGGTGGCTTATATGCAAGACAAACTGTAAATGATAAATAACATTGACAAACAATTGAGCTGCATGCCCAAAGTGACCATGGGATGGGCTCGGTTGCATGTGCTAATGCTATATAGATAGGCGAAATTGCAATTATTTCAGGTAAGAGAAACTTCATTGTATACTAGACTCTAGGACATTTCCTTTTCATCATGACATAGTAGATTACTCGATTGAACCAGTTTTCGGTGGAGGCCTAATCATGCAAAAGTACAGAATACAGGGGAGCATACATGCATAGCGCTAAGGATATTAATTCTCGAGTGTAGTTTTCCTATTTCGTAGTTATTTTGACAAATTTAGTTTGAAGAATGAATATTACAAACTCAAACATTTGTAACTTTGTCGAAAGTCGAAACTCTGAACCATCAATTATTCATATAGGCCTCAGTCAATAAGTAAACATATGAGATGGTCCTTACTCTTTGCGATGCTACGCTGTATTGTTTGCACCACCACAAAGGTAAAACAATTGAGGACCATAAGAAAGTGGTCATAGTTGTTTTTTTCGAACAATTTTTCCCCCAAAGGCGTAGAGATTTAATGGGCTCTATCTCCAGATTCATCCATTCATGAAACAAAACAAAAGTTAAAGTGCATGCATCCCACACCTTATGACATGCCACACCAATTTCTACAAAGAGCTCATGCAAATTTAAAAATAAAAAAGACACATGCATCGTTTATCAGATAAAAACGCAAATAACCTGGCATAGATACCCCGCAACTATAACATACCTTCAGCCAGGTCCATGCAACTTCTCGTCCTTCCAAGCTAATACCACCAAGGACATAAAATGCATCTTGATTTCGTACCTAATAAGAAAGAGGCAGATTAGAATGGCTTTTCTATATATAGTTGCCAGGAATATAATCTCATTCCAACAGTAACTGTACCGAATTATGCATTCAGAGTATGTAAAATAGAAATGGTTTAGAGGAAAACCTCATCCGTAAGCATAAAGTTCAATGCCTCAACAACAATATCCTTATCTGGGCATGAAGACAACGAGCCTAGAAACAAAGAATATTTTCAGGACAACCCAACTCATCAGGAAGTTGTATTGTGTTGCAAAAGCTAGAGTTGAGAGACAGCATACCTAAGATACGTGACTTCTCCTGTGCTTCAGCTGTTTCTCTGTAGATTTTCAGGAGAGCATCATAACCAGCTCTGCTTGAGGTACTCACGGTCCGCATCACAGCCAGGTATGCTGCCTGCAGAACATTGCAGGTTAGATATCAGAGAGGTAAAACGGTGGTAATATGCAAAGGAAAAGCTACAACCTTTCTATTGTCCGGTGGAAGAAGAGAAGTTTTGCGGTCTTCTAAGAAGACGCGGAAACGCCGAATTCCCTCATTTATAGTCTCATCATGTCCAAGTTTAACAAGGGCAATCAAGAGCAGTGATCTAAGCATTACATCAAGATGGCTCTCACCATCCATACGATCCCAGCCTACTCTTCTGAAATTTTGAAGCACATGAAGACTTTTAAAATGGTCACAGCAAGGAAACAGAAGGAAAGTTGTAGTGAATAGAAATTAATAGAAAGCAAGTTCATCCTTTACATGCATAAGGATACACACAGAACGAGACATGAGAAAGTAAACCAGACATGCACATAAAATAAAATATCTGGAATGTAGGAAGCCACACATAAAAATATTGAAAACAGGTAAGATATTAAGCTTGTCGGCATACTTGGCAGCTAACAATAGAAGCTGGATCAAAAGTTGTTTGATATCTCTAGACAAGTCAGGAGTAGCATCAGCTGATATTTCATTAACACCTAAACATACCTGGCAATAAAGAAGAAACATGTATTTAATGATTTTAAACTTGAAAGCAAACGATGATACCATAGGATGAAATGAAGCCACAAGGCTAAGGATTCCATTGGAGGTACAAGGTTTACTTACAGAGGTTACATGTGAAAGTACAGTGTAATCAGACTCATCACGATAAGCATTCAACAGACGAAGCAACGAAGTCAGTGTTTGTTTGCGAGCAACAGAAAGGGCATATGAATCTTCCACGATGCCTGCAACAACAATATTTCTCATTTGTCAAAACATTTTTCTAGAGATACAGTAATAGTATCATTAATTGTCTTGTCTTTACCAATCTTATCCATTAAAGAGAGTTTATTGGCTTTTATTGCATTGACAAGTCCAGCTGCAAGTTCATCATCATACTTCACTCTGTAAAATCCAGTTTGATCAATGTTCAATTTGATCCATGAGTTTTGACCCGTCCCTCCATCAGCACTTTTGGAGGCAGCAAAGTCTTTTATATGCATCTTATCGGTCTTGCCTTTCAATAGAAACTTTTTCTGCACATCATATGAGCCACAGCATGATGTTATAGGAACAATCCACATGCCAGTACCAGCTGATCCATCTGACAAAAACTGTGCCTGTAACAGAACAAATAATTTAGATTAGTATTGAGGTCGATAAGCAGAACTAGTTTCGTTTCTTTCAAGTTACTACTATCAACAAGATATTGGCTGCATTTGAGAATATACAGCACAAACAATACTCCAGCATCCAAGGAACTATGTATATTGATATACACATTCTAACAGCTTTACTGATATGCTCTTTATACTTCTGACTAAACAGATCATACACAAAAGTAAGACCAAAAACAGGAAAGCAGCACCATGCTATTCTCATTTCAATTATTGTTGTTCTGGATTTCTCATTAAGGTGGCTTGCATGTTGGTCCTAAATATGTTTATGGGACTATGTAATAGTGCCTAGACAAGTACAGGAATAAAACAAGTTAACATGACTACATGAGAGTAAAGGTATTTAAAAAAGCAGTCCTAGCTAGAAGCAATCACGATCAAGTGACCAGACCAGCTATAGCTTAGCAAAATTTACAGTAAGAAAATAAAAAACAAGACATGCATGCATATTTATACTCAGTTCTCCATGCATATCAATATGAAAATGAGAAATTTGTCGGAAAACCTGTTCAAGTTCCAAATCATGTCCATTTAGTTTTGCATATATAACAGGATATCCTTGTTGCTTAGTCCATGTAGTCATCAGATCCTTAACAGGCTCCCCTGATTCCTCCTCAAGAACAGCCCATAGGTCTTCGGTTTTAGCGTTTGAGTATGCATACTTCTTTATGTATGAAGCCAAAGCTTTCTGAAAGAGTAAAGATTCACAAAGTTGGTACAAGCAGAAAACTTATTCATAGTAGGCAACAGAGCCTGTATTCAAAAGTAAATAATGAATGCAATAGAATTGATCATCCATCTTCAATAAACAAACATCATAATTCAAGCTGTTCTTCAGCAAGTGCACCACATGTACACATGATGTGGTCGACAAAACAGTCAAATCTGATAATTGTGATCCCCTTGAGTATTTTGGTTTACAGATTTCTTAGCATATCTGAAGTTAAGATACAGTGCATCAGAGAAGCTGCAGAGACATCTTGCATTGCTTATTTAATGAAGAAAATAAAACTTAAACATGCAAGGGTTCAGGAGTGGTACTATACAATGGCAGCATGCTGCAGCAGCGGATGCTCGAAATGGAATGCTGGACCACTGAAGTAAAGGAGATTCTGATAAATTTTTCAACAAGAAACAGTAGTTAACCTGAAAACGCTCTGCACCAAGGTAACTTTGTAGCATGCGAATGACAGAAGCTCCCTTGTCGTAGCTTATGGAATCAAAAATAGCATCTATTTCACCGGCATGGTTTATTTCAACCTGAACAAATTTGTCAAATAACAGAAGTGACAACTGAGTCAAATGGAGATAATAATACTGTGAGGACAGAACAATAAACACTACTTTACAATATATTGATACAATTGAGTAATCTAAAATAACAATCAAATATAAGCATCAACATCTGAACAGTTCGAGCAAAGAGATGTAAAATATCAAAACTTGACTCTTCTTTTTTGTAATCATGTCAAGGGACAGTAATGCATCAATCACCGCTTATGTGTGTGCAACTCGTGTACTTTGGAATGTTTATTTTAATATATTCCAGTATCTCGTGCAAATATCGTGCAGCATCTGTTGATGCTATAGCACTATTAGCAAAATATGTTCTTATGCAAAATAATGGTGAAACAGATCAAAGCAAATCATTTTCAACAACTGGTAGATAAGAAGATTACCTCAATAGGATGAGACTCTGCAAGTGCATCCAGTCTGAGGCCAGAGGTCATCTCATCAAGGAATTGTGTCCAGTTATTCCATTCAGGAAATATAGACTCTACAGCTAAATAACTCACCTGTTAAAACATAAGGACGTATTGACCCATAAGGATACACAACAAAGAACTAACATTATTATTTCTCCAATAATGGTTCTCAGATTGATTACCCAGGAAGCAAAACCCTCGTTTAGCCACAAGTGAGTCCACCATTCCATGGTTACAAGATTGCCAAACCATTGGTGAGCCAATTCGTGTGCAACTGTGATTGCTACCTAAAGAACAGATGCAAATAAACAAAAGGAGATTTACTTGTCTGTAACTACGGGAGGCATTTAAGTGTCACACTGATCCACCATTAGTCAAGGAAACAAATGAATTTGAATAAAAATATGCAGTCATAACCTGTTGCTTGTTGGATGCTGACGATAACTGCTCATCATAAAGCAAAGCTGCTTCCCGGTAAGTGACCAATCCATAGTTTTCCATAGCTCCAGAAGCAAAATCAGGGATAGCAATCATATCCAACTTAGGTAGTGGGTAAGGAGTGGCAAAATAACTGATTAAAAATCGCCATTAGTGATTCTGATCTAATTAGCACCACCCATTGACATGTCAAAATATTCAACAGATCTTCTTTTCTCATTCGATGCTGCCTCATTTTTTACAAATAAATCTTAGAAAAAAGACTAGGTTCGAAGCTTACTCTTTGTATAGATCCAGTGACTTCACTGCAACATCTAGTGCGAACATTCCTTGACTATTCTTGCCAACTTGGGTATACACACGAACTTTGGTGCCTAAATTGAATTAACAGGCCAATGGAAATGTAAAAGCAGGGGAAGAAGGGCAATATCACATCACTTCAGATGAAAGATACTAAAGTAATGGTCACAAAAACCGAGCTTCTACCTTCTAATGTTGAGCTCTCTATGTAATCAAATAAACCAACAACTATAGCCACTAGATATGTTGACATAAGTGGTGATTCCTCATAATAGACGGTCTTGAGAGGTCCATGAACAGTCTCCTTAACTACTGGCATGTTGGACAATGCTACCAGTTCAGATGGAACTTCTAATGTTAACTTGAACTTGGCCTGAAAAACAGAAATACCAAGACGAGAGAAGTTATTTTAGATGATGGATCTTAGACCTACAAATTCTGAAGAAAAAGGATCATGCACATATGTAACAGGGAATTTACACCTGTGTCAAAATACAAACTGAAGCATCTTGTCTAATGTCTACACCCATGTTCAAAGTACATCAAAACACTGTTCAAAAAATAACAGCGTAGCATTTTAAACACCTTAAATGCAGGCTCATCCCAGCATGGAAAGCACCGCCGTGCATCAGCAGATTCAAACTGTGTGACCGCCATGTTTCTTGACTCCCCCTTGTACTCATACTTGCTGCAATCAAATACCACAAGGGCATGAAAAACAGAGACCAAAACAAAGAAAAAGATAAGACCAAGTGCATTCCACATGCACCAAATATGTCCAAATACCCCAAGGTAACACAATTTTGTTTAAGTACTAATAGAAATCTATGCGTAACTGTTCTGGAAATAGGTACAATCTCTGCACCATCTTTCAACCATAAATCTTGGTTGCACGATTACATGAGTAAACGAAGATCTCCTAAAGTATCATAGCACAGAAAGTGAATAATTTTATATAGATTCTTGCAATTTCAAACAAAAAAAGCAAATTAATACCAACATCCTACCTCTGCTCTTCAAATCTGGAGTTTCACAGCATGTCGGCAGTACTATAATCACTGAGTTAGCCACCATATCCACACCATTATAAAGTTTCAGATACTTGTTTGTTGGGCCCCTATTTTTGTAAAGTAATTGCAGACTCATAGCCCATGTGCACAGCACAGGCAATGGTCATATACACATTCTAACAAAGCATACAGACTGGTGCATCATGTGCGTCAGGTATCAATACGATATGTATAGGGAAGTGTTTCCTGATGATTGTTTCCTGGTTAATAAATACCATTTTCAGGCTAGCAAAGATTGGATGGTAGATCCTGATGGGAGGAACAAGATCATGATCCTAAAGATCCTAAGATCTGGGTTACTATCCGATATGATTTTACCAGATTGAATCCGATAACTATTCATCATTTTAGCACTCTAAGCATCGCAATAAGTTTCCATCCCAAAAGCCCGCGTTGGTCACAAATCATGTGTCAGTGTTATTGATTGCTTGCAAGCACGCAGCTGCTATTGCCACTAAAATCATTGATCAGCACCTCATATGCACGAGAGACTAGTGACAGATGCTTTTGTACATGATCAACTCTGGCTTGACCCATATCTGAAGGATAAAAGCATAGTACCTCCTGTAGAATCCCCTCATCTGATCGTTGAGCGTTCCGGTGAAGTCCATGGTGAGCACGCCCTCGCCGATCGGCAGCTCCTTGTCGAACCCAACGACCAGGATCTCATCCTCCTCGAACTGCACCACCTCCGACGGCGCCCAATCCTGCAACCCAAAACACCCCACAATTCACCAAGATGAGCCCCTGACGAAAACTAAGAGATCGGCGTCCCCTCCGAGGGAGAGGGCGCGGCGTGTACCTGGAAGCGGATGGAGGATCGGTCGACGGCAAGCTCGGCGGCGTTGAGGACGAGGAAGCGGGTGGGGGCGGAGACGACGACGGCGATGGCCGCGGAGCCGGAGAAGGCGCAGGTGGCGAGGTCGGGGCGGAGGAGGAGGTCGTAGCGAAGGGGCTCGGCGCAGCGGGGGAGGCGGGAATGGCCCCTGAACTGCTCCGGCGAACCCGACATTGCCGGCGGGAGGAGACGGCGGTGGTCTGGGGTTTACGCGGAGGGGATGAGTAAAATGAAGAAGAGCAGAACTGCGGGGAAAAGGAGAAGACTGATAAGGAGACAATGACGTCATTGGTTGCTTCTGGGCCTGGCTAAGCATATTTTTTTTTGGTGGGGCCACAGTATTTGGGCTGGGTCTAGGTTTGGGGCGGCTGGACTCAGACCATGAACGAATTTGAATGAGGCTGGGCGGGAGGGACCCCCTATACACCGCTTGCAGCGGTGCATAGGGAAGCATCGCCCACTCCAGGCCGGCTAGACGCAGCCCACGACACAGCCGATAGCTCATACATGTGAATCCCCCCTCTCCGATGCCCGCGCGATGAAGCACATCGACCTTCATAGTCGCACGTGTAGGTGTTTGAGCACGTGTGTCTGTGTGTTATAACTGTACTAGCGCGTGTTATGAAATTCATTTTTTCGTAGTTCTTTAAACCATGCGATCCAAAACACAATTCGTTTGAACCATTGCGTCTCTTACGATGGCATCTTTGAAAAAGACCCCCTTATAAATGGTACGAACATATAAATTAGGTAGAAAAGTTTATAGAAATAAGATTGTTTTTTAATGTTTGAATAGTTGACGATTAGAAAAGTGTTCCATATGGTATAATATTTTTTAAGAAATATCCAACCAATCATGCAAATTGTTCATCTACCTAACAAAAATGTCCACCTACCTTGCAAAAAAATATTCATTTATTAAGAGAAAAATGTTCCAATTTTGAGCAAAATTTAAAAATGTTATAATAGTTCATCAAAATGTTCCCTTATTGTCAAAATAATGTTTTGCTAATTCGAAAAAATTGCTCCCTTAGTTTCAAATAATGCTCCGCTAGTTCGAGAGAATTATTCTAGAGTCAAGAAAAGGTGGAGGTGGTGAACTTACATCGATAGCATATTTTCGCATCAAACAATACAAAATCACCCATGGAATTGAAAAAACCATTAGCGGCACATTTATAGAAAAAGGTGACACCAGAAAAAATCTCATCAAAATGTCTCTATGTGGGGTTATGTTTTGAACATCTCATCACGAGAAACACAAATGATTCAAACGAATCAATCAAACAAAAAAGAAGAAAAAAGATATAAAATGAAGAAGAAAATCATGTACACGGAGGTGTAAATTTTAATGTTGTAGTGCAACACACAAGTTAGTGGAATAGATCAAAAATATGAAAAGGAACATTTCTCTATATATTTAAAAAAAGGGAAAAATACCTACTCAAGCGGGCATACATGCAGTATATCAAAAATATCTACTCAAGAGGTACCTAAACAAACGATGGAAGAAAAAAAAGGAAAAAAAGATAAAAAAGATAAAAAGAGAATGTTGATTACTGATACATAAATGGCCATGCGGTGGTTCAGACCCAATCTCGAATACCCGGCCTAACCAACTAACATGCGCTACCATGATTGATCTTGGAGGTGCTGCGCAAGCCTACTATTAGGCCAGCCCATGATGAAAGGAGCGTAGGTGGCACGGCTTTAGAGCAACTACAACCCATTTTCTAAAATTGGTTTCCTATATCTTCATATAGGGAAGCACTCTAAAAGATTCCTTCCCTATTTTGCCTTGTACTCCAACCCATTCCCTAAATCGCGTTCCCTATATTTTCTCTTACCTATTTTTTATTACTATCTTGTAACTAACAAAATATTTCTAACGGTTATATTTCGAATGGTAATATTTCCAACGGCCATATTCTCAACGGCTACTTTTTTTGTCTATATATGCAAGACAGTTTGTGTGCCTGTTTCTCTAAGCCATTTGCCTTGTTCCTTCTCCTCTAGCACAGCCAAATGAGTCGTAGATCTCTCCTGAGTTTGTCGTCGTTGTCGTCCGATGACAACGACGATGAACTCGTTCTAGCAGCATTACACGCAGCACACAATCAATATGAGCAGATGAATGCTCCACGTCGACGCGGTTCTGTGCCTAGACATCGGGTAATTCGTCGCGATAGAGAATCCGGGCATTTTAGGCTATATGAAGACTATTTTTCAGAAGCTCCTACCTATGGCCCAACTATCTTTCGGCGCAGGTTTGCAATAAGTGTATATGATGAAGTGAATATAATTTTTGTTCACCCTTTTATCTACGGCTCATTCTTCCTTTCTCTACAGGTTTAGAATGTCTCGTCCATTATTTCTTCACATAGTGCAAGCTGTAGAAGACCATGACAACTATTTCATGCAGAAAAGAGATAGTGTTGGACGTCTTGGGTTATCTTCTTTGCAAAAGATTACGGCAGCGTTTAGAATGCTAGCTTATGGAGTACTAGCGGATGCCACTGATGATTATATTCGGATTGCAGAAAGCACTACTAGTGAGAGTCTTAAAAGGTTTGTCAATGGTGTTGTTGAAGTCTTTGGGGATGAGTACCTGAGAGCTCCAAACGACAATGATACTGCTACATTACTTGCAATTGGAAAGGAAAGGGGTTTCCCCGGCATGCTTGGGAGCATAGATTGCATGCATTGGAAGTGGAAAAATTGTCCAACAGCATGGCAAGGTATGTATAGCGGCCATGTGCATGAGCCTACAATCATTCTAGAAGCGGTTGCTTCATATGATCTTTGGATTTGGCATGCGTTCTTTGGTTTACCCGGATCTCAAAATGATATCAATGTTCTTCACCGGTCCCCTCTCTTTGCAAAGCTAGCCGAAGGGCATGCTCCAGAAGTGAATTACACTGTAAATGGTCACAATTACACAATAGGATATTACCTTGTAGATGGCATTTATCCTAAATGGGCCACATTTGTGAAGACCATACCATCTCCACAAAGCAATAAGAAAAAAAATTCGCCCAAGCCCAAGAAGCAGTTCAGAAGGATGTGGAACGAGCCTTTGGAGTTCTCCAAACTCGTTTTGCCATAGTTCAGGGACCAGCTCTATGGTGGGATCAACACACACTCGGAAAAATTATGACAGCATGTGTTATCATGCATAACGTGATCATTGAATATGAGCGTGACGGCCACGAAGACTATAATTACGAGCATGTTGGAGAAAGGGTTACAGTTTCTCATGAGCACACGCCTGAACTTGCTGCGTTTATTCAATCTCATCATGCAATTAGGAACAGGCAAACTCACTCTCAGCTTCAAGATGATCTGGTTGAGCATCTCTAGCAACGTTATAGAGGAGAATAGTTTCGATGATGTATGCTGATTCAATAATGTAGTCGCTATTTGTAGTGAAAGTTTTTTACTTATGGAGGGGTGTAATGTTTCATTATGTAAGTTGTTTCAATAAAGTTTGCAGTTATGCTCTTAATAACAGTCCATGCAGTACAATAATTTATACAACATAATTCTTGCAATAAATTTCGTACAACATATTAAAGACGACATACAACATAATAAGGACAAATGAAGTAGCTCAACTAGATCGGCGAGCAATGATCTCATCCTGCATGCTTTTATAGTATCGTTGTTGTGGCAAACTCATAGCAGCAATATCCATACTCATAATTCTCTCGTCTTCCAATCTTGTCTTGAACTGTAGCTCTCTTTCCCTTACTTCAATCATTTTCTGCTCATTATGAAGCCTCCGTACTTCTAGTTCATATTCTTGATCATGACGCTCTTTTTTACTGAGTTCTTTCAATGCATCTGCCTCTTTCCTCTGCTCGCCCAGATGTTCTAATGCTACCATGTAAAGATTTTCACTTGGAGATCTAGAATTTTTACCTTTCTGTTGTCGTTCTTTCTCGGACTTCCTACCAAGTGGTCTTTCCACGGGAATGGACTCACTTTCTGGACTAGGATCTACCGCTCCATCATTATACCTACTTGTGTTGCTTTCAGGAGTACACATACTAGGACTTGAATTAAAAGTTGTCTTCTGCTTTTTCTGAGATGACCTATCAATTCACTTTTGTTCGAGGTGTAAGGTATGCCAGCAATGCAAGAAACTAAAAGGTTTCTTCTCTATTGCCTTGAACAGTTCCAATGCCTGAACAATCTGTACAAGTGTACATGGTTTATGTCAATTGCATGCAACACAAGAAGTTAGAACAATTTGAAAGAATAGAGGTGCAATGTATACTCTGTCTTCCTGTGTCATCCCGCTTTGCCTCCTATTATTAATTTGTTCATAATGTCCACAGAATTTGTTAACAAACTCTTGAATCACAGACCAACGGTTGCAAAGTGATTTTTCACCACGATTTGACTCAAAGTCTTTATGCTCGTGGAAGTATGTATGAATTCTCTTCCAATAAGTATCTCTTGATTGTTCATTCCCTTGTGCAGCATCCATACTGATCACTAGCCATGCTGACACCAACATATTGTCTTCTTTGTCGCTAAATTTTTTTGATCTCTTCGAAATTGGTTTCACGACCGGAGTAACTTCTACAGTTGGCGGTTGTTCTTCCTCTTGTGGGCTATCAAATTAACTCTCATCCCAATATGCGCCGGTGTTACCCTGGCTCAATAGATTCATGTAACCTTCCATTCAAGCAACCTACAATTAGAGTATAATCTACACATGAGAATAGCAAGCATAGCAGCAAAATGGAAGTAGCCAGCGTAGCAAGCATAGCAGCAAAATGCAATAGCAACCAGCAATAGCAAGCATAGCAGCATCAAGCAACACCAAATATTCATAGACATCAATCCCCCTCTATTTCAAAATCCTTGAACAATATGTCCAATCTCTCAAATTTCCTCTCAAATCTCTCAAATTTCCTCTCCAGCACCACATAAACATCCCCTCCCTCTCCTAGCAACAACAGGCATAGCAGCATCAAGCATAGATATCAATCCCCCTCTATCTCAAGATCCCTGAACAATCTCTCAAATCTCTCAAATATCTCAAAATTCCTCTACAGTCTCTCTAATTTTCCCTCCAGCACCACATAACCCCTCCCCGCCCCACTCCTTCCTCTCTCTCTCTCTCTCTCTCCATATTCTCCCCACCGCATCTCATCTTCAACCTCCAGCCCGTCGACCCCCTCCTCTCCACCTCCTCCTCTCCCAACCTCCCATCGACCCCCTCCTCTCCACCTCCTCCGGCCCGACCTCGGGGAGGGAAGCCATGGCGGCAGCCGACCACGCCAGCGGCGGCGGCGGCGCGAGGAATGACGGGCAGGAGGGGTTGGCAGCGGCGGGGGGATGCAAGCGGCGGCCACGGCGTCTCCATGGCAACGGCGGCGGCGCGAGCCTGAGCAGTGCCCTGTCCCGGCCTCCCGTCGACCCCCTACGGCCCGATGTCCTCCAGATCTGCGGGGGGCGCGGGGATGCAAACGTTGCCAGCGGCGGCGCGACGAACGGTGCGGCGGCGGCAGCGGGAAGCAGAGTAGCGCAGTGATGGCAACAAACCTACCTCGCGACGGAGGTTTCCGAGGGGACGCAGGTGTGGCGAGCGGGAAGCCGTTGCTCGATGCCGACGCTTCTCCGTTCTACCACTTTGCCGATTGATGGGGAAGGGATGCCGAGTCCACACATTTGCCGAACGGGATGCCGAAAGGGTTGGACCTCTTTTTTTCCTCAAAATCAACATATATGGCGATAGCAAACGTGATGCCGAAAGGGTTGGAGTTGCTCTTAAAACCCGCAATAAGCGGTATATAGGGATTGGGGGAGCGAGACCCGAGAAAAAAGAATACTCCCTCCGTCCACAAATGTAAGGCGTGCACGGAATTTAAGGTTCAATTTTGATCAAGAATTAAGCTAATAATATTAAATTATATGACACAAAAATGATATCTGTAACGTCCCTAGCTTCATAATCTTGTAATATGCATCATCTGCATCGCATGACATGAATTCACGAACTCGGAGATGAGAAGAATTTTTAAATTTTTGAAAACCCTAATCTCACCCTGAGGGCTCGGGAATATGTTTGTGTATTGCATATTTAAAATAATGCGGCAACATGTTTAGTGGAATCGAATTCCCTAATTGGTATGTTGGTTAGAATAATTCTTAGTTTGAAATTGCTTTGATCTATAAAATTGGTTTGAGAGTTTGAAGCATGTATAAAAGGACCAAAGAGTGAAAGAAATCAAATCAGAAATTTAAAAAGACCAAAACCTAACCCTATTTCCCTCTCTCCCTTGCCGGATGGGCCTTGGCCGGCCCACCTTCCCTCCTTCCGGCCCAGCCCGCAACCCCCCTGGCTTGCTTCCTTCCTCCTTAAGCTTCCTCCACCCGGCGCCTTATCCTTCTCCTCTGCCGCCACGCATCCCCTCCACCTCCTGCTTCCTCCTGAGCACGCGTGGCAGCTCACCCGAGCAAGCCCGGCCACCTCCTGTGCCCCGTGGCGGCCTCCCCTTACCCCGGTGGCCACCAACCCGCCGCGCCTCACCGAGCCGGCCTCCTTCCCCGCCGCGGTTCCGCCCTCCTCCATCCGCCGCTCACCCCTGGGAGCTCCCCGTCGAGCTGCTCCCGTCGCCGCTCCCGAGCTCGCCGCGCCGCCCTTGCTCCACCTCCGCTACCTCCCTCCGGCCGCTCCACCTTGCCGCGCCGCCGCCTGGATCCCGTTCCCCGTCGCCACCCCGTCCGCCCGGAGCTCTCCCCGCGCCACCCTCCACCGCGCCGCCCGAATCCCCTAGCACCCCGCCTCGCCGCCGTTTCCCCCGGGTCCCCAAGCCGCCGCCGGCCTCTTCCCTCATCGCCGCTCCCCTCCGCCGGCTACCCCAACCCCCGCTCCATCCCGCCGCCTCCTCCCTGCCTCGGTTGCCTCCGCCGCTTGGGTCCTCGCCGGAGCACCGGTAAGCCACCGCCGCCGCTAGCCCTCCACCAGTGGCCGCCTCACCGACCGGACCGAGCCTCATGGCCGGGCTCGGGCTGAGCTTCCGACCGGAGGATGGTTAGGGCAGTAATGCCCCAATTAAACCGGCTGTTGAGACATATTGATGGAACAGTTAATGCTTAAGTGTAATTAACTCAGTCATTAACAGTTAACCGGTTATTTAATGCTGTTCATTCTTTGCTAAATGAGAGTATAGCTATTTAGTAGCTCGCAGTGCATTGCATGCATTTGTTAAGTTTGTCTCTATGACATGTAGGTCCCACCAAGCTGAAAATTAAAATAAATATAAAGAAAAGGGAAAAGCTATGACGGTGGGCCCCACTGTCATTGACCCAGTCAAACCTGGTCAAAGCTGACCAGTAGGGCCCACCTGTCAGCCTCTGGTTGTAATTGAATTAATTTGAATATTATTTTTTACTGAGAAAAATAAAACAAAGGGTGAAAATGGATTAAATCTTGTAAAATTCACAGAAAATTCATCTTTAATCAGAAAAATGCAAATAATATATCAAAATGTTCAGAAAAATGAAATCTATTCGAAAACATCATGTTCATCCATGTTTGCATGCTAGGATTAATATAATTTGCTAAAAACTCAAATTAGGGTTTCCGATTAGCCGGAGGATTTTCGGATCGCGACATTTTATGCGTCCGAACTCCGATTAAATTGATTCCACTTGCATTAGTCTTCTTTTGCATCCTCTATGTCATGGCATGCATTGCATCTCATGCTGATGTTGTGCATTTTGATATTTACGATTATGCCCTTGTTTCCGGTGTTTCCGTTTTTCCTCGATAGAGCCGGAGGATCCACAGGGCGATAGTCTCGATCAAGAGCAGGGTGTCGTTGCAGAGCAACCAGGCAAGCAGCCCCTTTGGTCACGTTGTAAATCTCCTATTATTTACAAAGTATTAGTTGTTTTTAAATCATTATCATATGCGTTCAACTGCTATTTTTCCGCTAAGAAAGCCCTAGTCCGATGAATACGACTCACCTTGTCGCTTAAACAGCTCCACCACTAACCTAACCGATCTAGCGTAGTCTAGTATCCACTGTTCGAATGCTGTTATGCTATTTATGCTTAGACATGCTTAGACTTGTATAAGTCGTAATTCCTGGGTTAGCAGATGAATCAACACTGGGAATGGGTTACGTGGTAGGTGGGTGTTCACCAGGATAACTAATGAATTGGCTTAATCATATCTGGGCTAGACGAGAGGCCATGGCTGGGAGCATGGTGGGTTGTCTCGTTTTCCCGCAAGGACCGGTTTCCGGTGTCCCTTCGAACCAAGATTCGCGTACTTCTACACGGGTGGATTATGGGGCCACCCACGACTGAATAATTTGCCTAGACTTAGGCTATGAGCCGCATAGTTTGCCGTTTTCGTGTATTGGGTGCGTGGAAAAAGGAATGTGGTGTGGTGCTTCAATATAGGTGTAAGGGTTACACACGGTTCGAGTCCGGGGATGTATCACCTGCTACAACGTATGGGACCGTGTCGTAGTTACGGCCGGACTGATGTACATGGACTAGCCCGTACGGGTGGCTCATACCTAGGTCGAAAGCATTGTAAAGGTCGTGTTCGATCACCCTCCGCCAGCACACCTCGTGAAAGTGTGTCAATCGCGATGGCACTAGGAGACGATCGATACGTGTAGGTAAAGATGTACACCCCTGCAGGGTTAGAACTGTTTGAACAGCCGTGTCCGCGGTTATGGACAACTTGGTAAGATTTTGCATCGAATTAGACAACTATAACCAACTCTAAAACTTGCCAACTCTAAGGATGTGGTTAGCGACAGCTTCCTCCCAGGGTGGTTGAGGATGGGTCGAGGGTTTTTCAGGTGTGGTGATCTGCAGTAAGGAATATTCGCGAAGTGTTCGACTCTTCCCCTTTGGAAAAGGTATTCTAGTAGTCGAATTTCAATCTACTTATGGTTATTGAAAAGGTAAACTTGGCTTTCCGCAAATTAGTCCACAATTACCCTTTTTTTGTTGATACCTGGCACAATCACTACTATTTCCGCACTGTAAGTCTTGCGGAGTACAATTTTGTACTCACCCTGCTGTTGTTGTTGTTTTGTTGCAGAGGAACCCACCCCTTCGGAGGGTGGTTTCTATTTAGAGATCGATACCGACGACGCCTAGACGCTGGGAATCCCAGGCAGTGATCCTGCCCTGGGTTGGTATTTTGGTTTGTTTCCGTTGCCACTTTTGGCCTTACGGTTTGGCTTCGTAGCCTTATAAACTCTTCCGCTGTGTGTATATATGGTTGTTAAGTTTCAAACTTATAATATTGCAGTTTCTGTCGTAGAGTCACTGCTATGAGATCTGGTTGTTTTCGCCCACTCATGTGCCGTGCGTGTATGTGATGAAGCGCATGTTGTGGGTAGGACTTTAGGGTTTATATCATAGAGTCATTAAGTTTAATCACCCCTGTGAAGCGACTCTACTACTGAGAGATTGGGAACTATATCACCCTACTCCAGCCGTGCATTAATTTGCCGGGACGAGTTTGGGGTTGATGTTCCGGCTCGGTAGGACAAGAGTGAGGAGACCATATCACCCTACTACTCTATGCGCTTGCCAGAGTAAGCTTTGGGGTTGACGTCTCGGGCTATTCGGAGCCATATCACTCCACTCCTCTTGGAATTGACACCCAGGAGTTGAGGTCGGGGTTGACGTTTCGACTTAGCGGGTGGTTTCTCTTAAGCCTCTCTGTTATGAATTCTGGGGTTCGACAGCTTTGGTATCAGAGCAGGACTGACTGTAGGATAACCTTTGTCTTGGCCGTTGTTGGGTCTAGAAGTTGCAAAAACTATTTGAACTTAAAAGGGATTTGCGAAAAGCATAAGTAGTGCTTCTGTTTCTCCTTATCCTTTTCGATCCTAGTTCTTCTCCTTACCTCTTCGGTTGGTTGAAAAACGATTTTGCTATTTTCTTGCCTCGTTCAAAAGTTAGACTTCACGTGTGCAGGGAATCCTTACCTTCCCTCTTACCTTGTCCCGGTTATTACCGACTCTACCGATTACTCCATCGACATGTTCATATTCCATTCATCTTGTAAATCGTGAAATTCATTCAAGTAATTCCGTTCAAGTTTCTTTATGATCTGATCATGTTTTGTGGCATATCTATTCCTTGATTCAGATGACGAACATCCGGAAGGTAGCCAACCTACCGCTGGTAATCAAGGTCGTGACTCTGGTCGCAATAATGTTCCTCCCCCACGCCATCCATGGCAGAGGTGTTGATGCAGATCGAGCGGAATCGAATGGACCAGACTCGCCTTCTGGAGCATCTAGTTCGGAATACTGCTCCCCAACCCGAAGCTCGAGTTGGAATCTCAGATTTTCTTCGAACGCAGCCTCCGACATTCAGCGTTCAGAAGATCCTATCGAAGCTGATGATTGGCTTCGCAGCATCGAGCGCAAATTGGAGACAGCGCGTATCTCCACGGCTGATCGCGTGGATCTCGCGGCGCATCAGCTTGAAGGTGCTGCCGCATCATGGTGGGAGAATTTCCTCGCCATCCAGGAGAAAGGTCACGTGGTTACGTGGCAGGAGTTCTGCGACGCCTTCGTGGAACTCATATCCCCGAAGGTGTCATGGACATCAAGAAAGAAGAATTCCGAAATCTGACTCAGGGACGAAAGAACGTCACCGAATATCTCCACTCCTTCAATCACTTGGCGCGTTATGCTCCTCGTGACGTTTCCACCGATGCGGATCGACAAGAGAAATTCCGCAAAGGCTTGAATCCGGAGCTTCGTTATGAGCTGCTTCCTTTCGACTTCGCCAACTTCCAAGCTTTAATGAATAAAGCTGTCAAGATGGAGCACGGCAAGCTAGTTCTTGAAGAATCTAGAAAGCGTGCTCGAGATGCGGTGAAGCCCTCTTCTTCCAATTCGCAAAAGAGGCGTATTGGGTTCCTGCTAGTGCATTCAATCGCGCTACTCCCGCTCCAAGACCCTCCGGCTTTGTGCCTCGTCCTCCAGCACCCAGTTTCCAGCCGAGGCCAATGGGAGGACAATTTGCTGATTCTACTCCAAAAGTTCCGTTTGGGGCTTGCTTTAAATGTGGCCAGCCCGGTCACTTCTCTCGTGAGTGTCCTCAGCGACAGAATCCTGCACCGAATCCTGCTCCAGCGCAAGGTCAACCTCGGGGCAATGTTCCCGCCAAGAAGGCGAATCCGCAACATCCGTCTGTGAATCGCGGTCGTGTGACTCACGTGGTCGCAGAAGAAGCTCAGGAGGCAACCGATGTCGTGATTGGTATGCTCCTTGTTAATTCGGTTCCAGCATCAGTTCTTTTTGATTCAGGGGCTTCTCATTCGTTTATATCAAGGGTTTTGCTGAGGAAAACAACCTCCCTTACGAGCTGATGCCTAATTCTATGTCTATCCATTCACCGGGATCCGTGATGAGAGCATCCCAAGAATACCGTGGGAGTTTGCATCAAAGTGGGCAATCTGGAGTTCTTCGCCACTTTGATTTCTTTGATCTCTACGGATATCGATGTCATCCTTGGAATGAATTGGTTAATGGCACATCAAGCTCTAATTGATTGTGCAACGAAGACAGTGGTTCTTTCGCATCCCTCCGGTGAAACTGTTCGGTTTACTCCAAAGTTCGTCGATTCTCAGCTCTGTGCTCTCGAAGGCAAATTCCTTCCTGATCTTCCAGATGTTCCGGTAGTCCATGACTCTTCCAGATGTCTTTCCCGATGAGCTTCCAGGTTTACCACCGGATCGAGATATTGAATTCGTTATCGAGTTGGTTCCCGGAACCGCTCCTATCTATCGTCGCCCTTATCGGATGACTCAAGATGAATTGGAGGAAATGAGGAAACAACTCCAAGAGTTAGAAGCAAAAGGCTTCATTCGACCGAGCTCCTCTCCTGGGATGCTCTGCTTTATTCGTGGGAGAAGAAAGATTAAAAGCCTGCGGATGTGTGTCGACTATCGACCTCTTAATGAGGTGACGATCAAAAACAAATATCCGCTTCCACGGATTGACGATCTGTTTGATCAATAACCGGAGCAAACGTCTTTTCCAGATTGATTGAGGTTGGGCTACCATCAAATCAAGATCCGACCCGAAGATATTCCAAAAACGGCGTTTACGACTCGTTATGGGTTGTATGAATACACCGTGATGTCTTTTGGGTTAACCAACGCTCCTGCTACCTTCAGGAGGTTGATGAATTCCATCTTCATGGAGTATCTGGATCGCTTTGTGATCATCTTCATCGATGATATTCTGATTTCTCCAAGACGAAAGAAGACCATGCCGAGCACTTGAAGCTTGTCTGGGAAAGCTTCGTGAACATCAGCTTTATGCCAAGTTCTCTAAATGTGAGTTTGGCTTGAAGAAGTCGCTTTTCTAGGCCACGGCTTTCGGCGAAAGGTGTCGCCGTGGATCCTAGTAAAGTCAAGGCTGTTCTCAATTGGGAACAACCAAATCGGTCACGCAAGTGCGGAGTTTTCTTGGTCTAGCCGGCTATTATCGCGTTTTATCGAGAAACTTCTCCAAACATGCTAAACCGTATGACCGAGCTTCTCAAGAAAGAAAAGAAGTTCGAGTGACGGAAAGGTGCGAAGGGAGCTTCCAAGAGCTAAAGCGCCGATTGACCTCCGCTCCTGTGCTTGCTCCTCCCGGACATTCACAAAAATTTTGACGTCTATTGCGATGCTTCTCGCCTAGGTCTTGGATGTGTGTTGATGCAAGAAGGGCAGTAGTGGTAGCTTATGCTCTCGTCCGCTAGGCCAGCATGAAGCTAACTATCCACCTCACTCGACCTAGAGCATTGTCTGCAGGTGGTTCATGCTCATGAAGCTTTGGGCGGCCTTATCCATGAATCGGTATAATCGCTGCGAAGCTATACTTCCTCCGACACCAAAGTTGTGAAGTATCTCATTATGCACCCAGCCCGACCTGAATCATCAGCAACGAAGATGGCGGAATGTGAATGTGATCAAAGATTAGCGACGTAGATCTCCATGACCACCGGTAAGGCTATATGTCGATGGCTTAGGGATGCCTTAGCCGGAAGTACTTACTGTACAAATCATTCAGATCCGAGAATTTCAACCACGCCTCTACGAGGAATTGCACGCTTAATCTTGAAGTCGTCAAAAAAGTGGGTTGTCCTAATCCCTTGAAGTCCGATCATCTCTTGAAGATCAAATTAGATCTGCTCAAAAGCTGACCAAGTTCTTCGCATATTAAGGATAACATTACTAGCGGAGTTGCTAAATGCTTTCTCAATCGATGATCAGACGTTGTTTGGTTTGGCAAGCGCCTAGTTGTGCCAAAACAACGATCTCGAGAATACCATTCTCCAGTGAAGCTCACGACTCTCCGTTGTCTATTCATACTCGGGTAGCGCCGAAGATGTATCCGAGATCTTACCCAGAGATTCTCAGAAATTAAAATAAAGATCAAAGAAAAAGGAAAAATATGACAAGTGGGCCCCCACTTGTCATTGACTCAGTCAACCTTGGTCAAAATTTGCCATGGGCCCCCTGTCAGCCTAATGTTGTTATTTGAATTAATTTAAAACACATTATTTTTCCTGAGAAAAATACAAACAAAGGTTAAAAAATTGGATTAAATCTTGGAAAATCCATAGAAATTCATCTTAATCAGAAAATGCAAATAAATATCACAAATGTTTCAGAAAAAATGAGATCTATTCAAAAATGTCATTTGCATACATGTTTGCATGCTCAGGAAAAAAAATAATTGCGCTACAAAACTCAAATTAGTGGTTCCGTAGCCGGAGGATTTTCGGATCGTGATATTTTAGGAATCGGAATCCGATTAAATTGATTCCACTGCATCTCGTTTTTATTAGTGCATCCTCTATGCCATGGCATACATTTCATTCATGCTGATGTTCAGCATATTGATATTTACAGTTATGCCCCTTTTCCCTTTCGGTGTTTTCGTTTCTTCTTCGTTTAGAGCCGGAAATACAGAAGAAGCGGACCACCTCGATCACGAGCAGGGTTCCGTTGCCGAGCAACCAGACAAGAAGCCCCTTTGGTCACATTGCAAAACTCTACTATTGCAAAGTATTAGTGTTATAATTTCATTATCACATGCGTTCAAATTCTATTTTTCCGCTAAGCAGAACCACTATTCCGGTGTGTAAAACTGGCCTTGGTCGCCTCAAAACACTCCACCACCATCCCAACCTATCTAGAAGTAGAATAGAGTAGTAGTATTATTAAATAATGCTTGCTAGTTATTAATGCTTAGACATGCTTAGACATGTAGAATTCATAATTTCT